>LPNX010850561.1:200722-278821 GCA_001517045.1 Pseudotsuga menziesii
CTCATCATAGACGGAGGGGAAGAGGAGACGATATCACGGGTGTGGATGTAGAACAGACGCTCCAGAGAATTCATACCAACTCCATGAGGTTGACACACAGAGTACCCATGGCACAAGTCGAGGACTTGCTTGAGGCCATGCAGCGCCAGGTGGTGGGTGTACCACAAGCATGGGTGTGGTTATTACGACAGCTAGCTAGAGCCATTGTGACATTCGATGATCACAACCCCCCTCCTCCTCCATAGGCTTAGATACCTGGGAGCGATACATTTTGTATTACTGTGTATTATATTTTGGTGGCTCGAGAGCCCCATTTTTGTATCATGACACTATGTATTACCACATTTTGGATGTTTATAAAATTTTTTATGATGATTGTTTTATTTATTTACATGTGTAAAAATTTGTGTTTGTGATGAATTTAATGTGTATGAAACAAATGCCAATCTAACACGTAGTTAGCATATGAGTCAGCAACTTGATTATTAATTCTTGGAATATGTATGTATCTTATATTGTCAAATTGTCATTCTAATAATCTCACACGTAAGAATATTATTAATAATGTCGAATCTCTAACATTGTACAAACCATTTAGCTGTGACACTACTAACTCCGAATCAAGACGTACCTCAAGAGAGAGAACGCCATGTAGAATGGCATCCTGTAGAAGCTCAATAACGGCACTATATTCAGCAACATTGTTTGAATATGGCCGTAAACATACGCCTCCTGAAGACAAGACCTAACCCATAGGTGTATAAATCACCCAAGCAACAGAGGCTGAGTGTTGAGTGTGATGGCTCGCACCATCCGTGAATCCTATGAAGGTGGAATATTCCATTGACATCTTCCAAAAGAAATGGAAACTAATCACAAACCTAATCACCATAATAAAAAGACCTACCTATGCAAAATTGTACAATAATATACAGAAACCAACCTTGGCTGAAAATCATGCATAGTACTTTTTGAGATAGAGCCCATTTCTAGGCTCTGCCAAGGTTGTCCCCTCATAATACACTAACTCATAAGCGCCCTTCTCTAACACACGTTTGACGATGTAAGGACCACGCCACATGGGGTTAAACTTTCCTGCTCCCAAGGGTTCTTTCGGTTGATCCCACAAAAGGACCAAGTCTCCCTCACTAAACCTCCTTGGTTGGATAGACTTATCGTACTGGACCTTTACGCGACACTTATTTACATATAGAGCCACCAAGGCATCTCGATGCTACTCATCAAGTTGTTCAAGGTGGACCAAATGCTCCTCCAACAAGGAAGTGTCTAGTAAGAGCTCTATGGATAGCTTCAAAGAAGGAATCTTGCATTCAACCGGTAATACTGACTCCACTCAATGTACAAGTTGATATGGGGAAAAACCCATGGTAGTCTTAACAGCAGTTCTATAATCCCATAAAGCAGGATATAACATAATGTGCCAATTATTCTTGCTTTGTGCAATGATTCGTTGGAGAATGGATTTGAGTGATTTGTTCACTACTTCTACCTGTCCATTCGCTTGAGGGTAGTAAGAGGAGGAATGCTCTTGTTTGTACCCTAACTTTGATGCCAACTCTTCCATCATATTATTTTGAAAGTGCGAGCCATGGTTAGTGACAAGCTCTTTCGGAATCCCGAACCTATTAATAATCTGGTTGAATACAAAGTGCATGGCTGTCTCACCATCGGATTTAACTGTAGGCATAGCCTCAGCCCATTTCGTGAAGTAATAAATAGCCACTATGATATGATGATGCCCCCCAGCTGAAGCTGGGCTGCAATCCATAAAATCAAGCCCCCACTTAGTGAAGGGACCGGCAGTGATGATGGGATGTAACGGGGCAGGTTTCAAGTGCATATTACATGCAAACACCTGGCAAGGGTGGTACGTTGACCGCATCTACACAATCCTTAAAGATCGATGGCCAGAAATAACCTGATCTTAATATTTTTTGGGCTGTAGAAAGCCCAGATAAATGACCACCACATGCCCCTCCATGGCCATCATTCAGCAGTACCTCAGCCTCTTCATGAGTTAAACAACATTGTAAAATGGAATCTGCCCCACGGTGGTACAAAGTGTTATCCACTATGAGGTAATTCTTAGACACGTGACATAATCGTCGTTGTTCATGTCGTGAGAGGTGAGTAGGGACCTTCAATGTTTGTAAATATATAATGATATTCCCATACCATGGGTCTAAAGTTGAGATTAAGAATATGTGCTCACTGATAGACGTATCTTCACAAACCAACTCCTCGGCCTCACTTGTGAAATCCGATATAAGCTCTGCAAAAATTAACGATTTCATCGATTTTGTTGAAACAAACTTGAGATCAAATTCTTGCAGGATGACAATCCATTTATTATATTTTCCCCCAATCATCCTTTGACTGAGGATGAATTGAAATTGATTGACATGAGCTACAACCAAGGTCTAGCGAAGGAGAATATAATGTCTCAACCATTGAACCACATGTACAGTAGCTAAGGCAACCTTCTCAACATTAGAATAATGGATCTCCGCGTCAATAAGATTCCGGCTCATATAGTATATGACATGCTCTTGGATCTCCTCATCCTCTTGAACCAAAACCATACCAATCGTCTCCATGGATGCAGCCACATAAAGTAGGAAATCACAGCTATATTTTGGGGGACTAATCACCAGGGCTGATGCTAGGACTCGCTTGAGCGCATCAAAGGACTCCTAGGCTCGCTCATCCCAACAAAAGGTGGTGTCCTTCTTCAAAAGACGCATGAAGCCTCTAGTCAAATTTGCAAAATTGACAATGAATCTCCGTAAGAAGTTTTCCATGCCTTGCAAACATTGAAGATGATGAATACTTTTCGGGGAAGACAATTGAAGTATTGCCTCAACCTTCAAAAAGTCAACTCTTATACCCTCTTTAGAAATGATGAATCCTAACAAGCAACCAGAGTTCACACAAAATATGCACTTGTGAGGATTTAACCTAACCAAATAATGGCGGCACCTTTCGAATACCAATCTCAAATGATAGGAATGACACATTCTCATACGAGAATGAGCAGCAAGGTCATCTAAAAACACTTCGATAATCGATTTGAGATCGTGGAAGATCAAGGTCATGGCCCGCTGAAAAGTAGCTCCGGTGTTCTTAAGGCCAAAAAGAATTTTCCAATATGCAAAAGCTCCCCAAGGACAAATAAATGTCGTCTTATGTTGGTCCTCAGGTTTAATTTGTATTTGACTGTATCAGCAAAAACCGTCCATGAATGAAAAAACCTCGCTACCCACACACTCATCCAAAATCTGATCAATAAATGGTGTGGGGAAATTGTCCTTAGGACAGGCACAATTCAAATCACAGAAATCTGTACATATGCGGATCGCTCCCTGCTTCTTGTCCACTAGAACGGGGTTTGAAACCCACTCCGTCAAGGGAATAGGATAGATAAAACCGACTTTCAACAGTTTCTCTATCTCTGCCTTAATTGCGGGTGCTTTCCTAGGATTCACTGCATGCAAGCATTGTCGAACATGATTAGCGTTGGGATAAGTCTTAATCTTGTGTTCAACAATGCGAGGGTCGATACCTGGCATTTCATCATAAGACCAAGCAAAGATATCATGAAATTCTTTAAACAGCTCGGTGTATTCTTGAATCTCAGCATGGGAACATTCTGCCCCAATATAGACATTCTCTATCCTACCAGGATCGCAAGAGATATTGATAGGAATCGTTGGAGATATATTTGCCATGTTTCCATGAGCCATTGAACCAGGAGAGATTAATGGAACCATAGGACTACCAATTATCTCACTAAGAACCTCCCTAAAGTCTTCACGCTCCAAGTGGTCAAGCTCGGGAAGAAAGTAAGATCTATGATGGAGCTCTTCCCATGGTGGCTCAACTCTCAACATGGCCTCAATAATCGCTTTGTTTGAAGGAAAAACACTATCAAGGCAGTTGTGCACATGAGAATACTGTACTGCCCATGCAGGTAGCACATAAGGGTCCTCCTCCTCCGTCCACGAAGAGGAAGGACTAGGCTCTGTAACACACTCAATATTAGCTTGATAAGCTACCATAGTTGCAGGTAATGGCATATCCATCACGATGGGCTCACTTGAAGTATTTGGTGTAGGAAGAATCCAAGGATCTTCCATATGACTCGTGCGAAAAGACACTGATCTTATAGATGTCAAAGTCTCACTGGAGCTAGACCCTATCATAAGGATAGGTGCAGGACAACTAAAACTTCCCATGAGGGATGGATACATGCCTACACCCACACTCCCAGTTGGCGGCTAAGAGTGCTCTACGATCGGGATCGAAGCTCCTGAAGATGCAGTAACCGATGGATTCATGAATGAAGTTTGATCAATCGTAACTATATTCCATTAAATGGAAAGCATACAACATGAAATAGGAAAGAAGCTAAAGCTTGCATACTCTACATCCAATTCCTACCCAGCAAGAGATTGTAGTCAAGGGGTGCATCAACCACCTTGACCTCTATCACAATGATCTTCCCTCCCAAACAGACCTTAAGGTAAGGAAGGATCCCGTGTAGCCTAAATGATCTCCCATCAAATGCAGTTAACATGGTCATAGATTTATACAACTCAGGGGAACCTAAACCCTTCCAATGTGATAAAGACATCACAGAAGCAATAGTGCCTTCGTCAATCACAGTGCGCTTGACAGTCATGTTAAGATATTCTACGTGAATCAAAAGAGACACATAGTAAGGCAAGTGATCCTGAAGTCTTGTGGTTTCAAATTTAATCACGAAGGAAGAATTATCATCATTCACACCAAGGGTAGAAAGCAAAGCCTTCCTTTGCAAAGGACAACTCTGAAGTACTTATAGTGCAGACATTGCACAAGGAGTGTGGCCCAAATCCTCGACAACAGAATAGTTTTGGGCGGCTTGAGCATTAGGATTGTGCCCCTAATGCTTAAGGACTCCCTTAGGAATGTGAGGTGTAGCTTCAGATTTATCCATGAGTTTTCCAATACCCAAAGGAGTCCCTGGTGGATCAGGTTCTTTTCCTGGGTTGGGTTGTGATGAACCATAGTCTTTCTCACGGGTCACAACTTTCACAGCACGTACCATGTTAATCCAACCATGACCACTACCCTCTGGTGGATCTTGATCACCACCAGACTGATCATGGGTCCTTGAGTTCATATTTTGATTGTGAGGTAAAGGGTTAGTCAGCACAACTGGGCCCTGTGCTAAGAATCTCGAGGCTTCATCGATACGAGGGCACAAGTAAGTGAGGTGATCTTCCTTACACAAATTGCAAGGAAATTTAACCTTACGTTTAGCTTGCTTGTCCCCCCCAGCATTATGGGCATTCTTGTCATTATTATTAGCATTTTCATTCCTATTCCCATCCTTACGATTATTCTTACCCTTCTTTTTATTTCGGGCTGTTGGTTACCCTTCTAGTCCGATGATTGCATTGAAAGCACACTCGCCATTTGGGCGGGTTGAGATGAAGCCATGGCTTGTCCCGAAGTAGATTGGTTGATTGACAATTGACTAACTTTTTTTGCAACCAAATCTGCAGGTTTAGTTCTCGCACAACCAACAATGCCATCGGCATGTGGTCCAGGATTAACTTTGGGTTCGAAACTAGAACATGGAGCATTGGGAATGATCTCATATAACAAACTGGATTGAGCATAAATCAAATCCAGTTCTTGCACCCTAAAAATGGCTTGTTCCTCATTTTGCACTCCGGATGTAGAAACATCCTTCGCTATATACGGTAATAACAACTTAAGGAACCATTTTAGGAGGAATTCCGGCGGTATAAAGGCTTTAATTGACCTCTTCTGTCTACGGCACTCTTGGATAGGATCTGAGATATGTGTGGCTTTATCCTACCGAAATGTCAATAAGAGTTCCGTAGCAACATCATAACACACTAGTAGCTGGAAGTGGTTAAGAAAATTCATTGCTAGGTCATCGAACAAAGCAAATCCCCCCTTAGGTAGCTCTGAATACCATTTCGCAGCAGGCCCTGTAAGGGTGTGTTAAAATAGCCTTAAATGGATTGAGTCTTGATGTAAGGAATTCAAAGAGAACCATAGGTGAAAGGTAGTAACATGTTCACTCGGATCCTCTCCTGGTTTTCCCTCAACTTTGGGTATGTCCGAGGGAAGCTTAGTAGGGACAGCTAGCCAAGCTGGGTCATGAGCTACAGAAACGTTTGTCAATATCGACAAGTCAGGAAGATTTAGTGTTGTGAGGAAAGGGAGCCTAGGATGATTAGGTTGATGGACCACTCCCTGATAGTTTTGATTCACATAGGTCTAATTACCATAACCACCATGGCCTTGGCCATAGTGCCCTCCTCCCATTTGACCCGTATAGGGTGGCATCGAAGCACCATAGTGTGGTGTAAATTGACTATTTGGAGCTACAAAGCCATAATTTGGAGAGTAAGCAGGTTGTTGATACCCGTACCCATAAGGTGAGGAACCCTGTCCATACTGCGTCCCATAATAGGGTTCATAAGTCATCGCATGAGATGTCCCATGAGACACTCCGTAAGTAGGAATATAAGCTCTGGAAGTAGGAATATACATTCTAGAAGTAGCAACATACACTCTGGAAGTAGTAATATGACCTCTAGAAATATGAACATGACCTCCCGAAACAACGGGCAGTGCTTGAACCTGAGACACAACTGGTCGAGTAACCGCAGTACGGATATGACTCGTAGCAATGTTCCGGCCTGAAGGACCATGTGAATGAGGTGGAGGGTGAACATTCGAAGAACTAGGGATAGAGGAGGAAGGGACCTATGTAATTATGTATGTGTTATTCCTGATAGTCACTCATCTCGGATCTGGTATCCTAATAGGATCACTAACCCTAGACCTAGGAGGAATATGTGATGTAGCTTCCACCGCCGGGATGGAAGGTGCAATGTGACTTGTGCTCCCAAACCTCTCCGCATGGTAAGGAATGAGAGTGCCCCCAGGCATAGTGTTAGGCTCAAACTCAAACTTGACATGGAATGCCAAATCATGTGTGAGAAAACCAGACATACCATAACTACCATAACTGGTGCTCACGGGTTCAAAATGAGTCTCATCATCTTCTGGCATTCCATACCGGCGATGCGTCAATGGGGGATCAACACTAGAGTAAGTAGGTCTATCATGAAAAGTACTTATCTCAGAAATTACAAGACCTAACTCAGTCAAATCAGGTGAAGGATCATAGTTAGGAGTAAACTCCCCATCTTCTACTTGGATGGGAGAAGGTGGTTCAGGAATACCTTCTACATGGTCTCCCATCATGTGTGAATCAATGTGCGAAGTAGTTTTCCTGGACTATCTATTTATCTCTCCCAAAGGAGGAGGAGATGTAGAAGGTGAAATTCCTACTAAACGACAAGAATGGCGAGGAGCCGCACCCAAATCCACAATGACTCAAAAAATATAAAAGACTCTCTATCTACGCAAACCCTAGGCAAGCTAACATGCATAGAGTAATTGACAATAAAATTGAAAGCCAAACATAAGAAATCAAGGGTAGGATAAGTGAGCTCCCGAATGAAGAAGGTATGTCTCACTTAGGAGAGGCTTGAGACTCCCATACACAACAAGCGGAGGTACGTAACCAATTATTGTGGCCCTCACCTTCAACGCGTAAAGCGACTGTGTTGTCTGACCCCAACCTGACCAGGACACCCGTAGAATAACCCGTGCAAAGTACCCCCTTGATATCCTAGGTAAGGCCACTAAGAGCACCTCAATATAATCAATGCTCAGGCAGACAGTCGCAGGCAGGATTGACCGTATGGGCAGGGTAGCAAAGCCTGAAACTCTCGAAAGGGCCCCCAGATACGAATACAATCCTGGAAATATCTCCAGTGCTACTCAGTTATGACTAGGGGTCATCCAAATCAATAACCACTCACACTGCCTCATGCTTAACTCCCTTTTGAGAGGAGGATCCTAATAAACACTGGTTATAACAAGGAATTTCACACTCACCTGGGTAGACACATACGTGTTGTTGTTTAGTGGTCTTGGAGAATTTACTCACAATGAACTATTCCAAGACCCTAAAACCTAATCTTGTTGGTGAACCCTATCAAATAAAATAGTGTAGTTCATTTTAATTAAGCGTTGATTTTAATTGGCTTTATTACTCAAAAGAGGCATATGGCCGTGCAACTAATGGAGTTATGATACGACATGAAGCAAAATGCACACCTAACAATCAATGCAAATGCATTGTGTCCATGAAAAACAGGGTATGCTACTACTTGAAATCCACAATTTTCTTCAAATGATAAATGCAAGCTTTCCTATATGAAATCCTGACTAATACTCCAAAGCAAATCTAGTGCAAGTACTATGCAAAATGCAAGATGCAATGCATGATGATAAGCAAATATTTTTGGATTTTTTGAAATAAAAATGAGATATTAAAGCAAAAGAATGGCCCTACAACCCCCAGACTCTGCAATCACACTCAAGCAGCACTCAAGCAAAGTACTAAGGTAAAATAAATCTAATGCACTAATCTCAAAACAAAAAATAGGAAATGCAATGACAAGAACATTCTTCAAAAAGAAATTTTACCCTAAAAAAATGTCTCTGGTCAGAAATAGAGGTGTATACAGACTCTAGTAGTATCAAAGGAGACTTAGCAATCATCAAAATTCACCTAGCAACCATCCAAATTCCTCTAGAAGGCAAAACCAAGGGCATATATGACTGTTCGCAGTAAACCCACATGTGTACGTGGAAATAGTAGTGAAACCCGCGTATATACGTGAAAGTGAGTTAAAAACTCACGTACAGGAAGAAAGGTGCATAAAAATAAAGGCAAATAGACAATCTGAGACAAAATTCACACCAATTAGATAGTACCAGGAAAACATGCCCCCAGACTCGAGCTAGAAACAAGAGAAAAAGAGCAATTCAAAGTCATTGAATGCTGATAGAAAACCCCCAAAGGACAACTACTAGGAACTCCCCAGCGGAGTCGCCAATTCTGTTATAGAGAGAAATTCCTATGGCTTGGGGTGCCACAATAGACAACTTGATTCCAGAAATCAATCCTTTCCAATATGCAATAGAAATCAAATATCTAACACTAAAGGATCAGACCTTGTACCTTATTCCAGATGGTTGAAGTAGATCCCCATTGAGCTTTCCAACTTCAGCTTGAATTGATAAATCACTTCCTCAAAAACAAGTAAACAAGACAAGCATACTATATATATGGGTGTTAGATATATTCTAGTATATATAATCAACAATGTATACACATTTGAAATCATCCATGGATAAAATATTCATTCAAACATACATTATTGGACAGGAAAAGATATTTCTATTAATATACAATCAGAGATTACAATGGATACAACCTCTGTCACCACGTCTGCGAATCAGAGAAACTGAATCCCCCACTTGGGCCTCCACCACCTCAATCCTCCATCTCTCGATAGCAATCTCACAAGCAAAAGGCAAGCTTGGGAGGAACACAAAAGTGCTCTAAGGGACAAAGGGATGCAGACTCAAGCACAAGTTCTGACAACAATGGACTATAGTTTCTTTGCTCTCAATTCTCTCATATGCCTTCAATGTATCAAAGAGTTCCTTATATAGATTTTCAAAGGGGTAATGAAAGGTCAAATCCAAGCGATCTCAAGGCATATGGAAGGCCAGGAGTCAAGTGAGTTGGATCCATATCAAGGAAAACTCCAAAAGGATTTGGATTTTGCACACATCCCGATGTACATGGTTTTAGGGGTCAAACTTGTGTATATAAACGATTAGGGTATTAATTTTCACATGTTTCTAGGGATGATCAAGGAAACATCAAAGGACAAAAAATGGTCCAAGGGGTCTAAGGAGTCTACAGAGGGATAGGGGAAGGCATTACAAGAGTGATTTACCTAGAGTGGTAAAATCAGCTGTAAAATCAAGGACCTCTGGGTCTATCCTCTGGAATATGTGTGTTGACATTGACAGAGGGAGACCTGCCCCTAGTCAAGGCAATGGTGTTTCCTTTACTAGAAGCATGAGGGAGATAACCAAAAGGTGTGAAGCAATATGTGGACTGACTCACTAAATGGGGTGGGGGGGGGAGAGAAAGAACTGAACAGGGGCAGGGGGAGTGCGGGAGACTAAAACTTCCTTTCTTTAGAGTATGATAGCAGGGAGGAGCAGGCAGCAAATGATACTGACTCATGGGAATGGGATCATAGCTGTAATACTAGGAATGTCACTGCAGATGGGAAATACTTGGAGGAGCTGGATGCTTTTGATACTGATGGGATCCAAGGAAGACACATTGCAGAGTACTCTGAACAAAGGTGACTCAATGTGGGAATGATGCCAAACTATTTTCTGTGGGGTGGTGTCTAGGGACACCGTTGTGGTACGATCTCATGGATTTTTGGTGAGCCCGAGAAGGTAAATGCTCAATGGTGCTTTCAATTTTAGAGAGTCTGAAAGCACGAAGAAGAATCCAATGGGGGCTCTTTTTCGTTGGTAATATCCTGCGCCCAGAAAAGGATAAAAGTATACATAGGAGAGCTCACCCATCCTATAGGGGATGAGAGACTTCTTTACCATTGGTAGCCCAATCAGGCTGGAAAACATTAAACCTATATTGACTGGATGGTCATTCAGATAATTTTACGAGCATGAATGAAACCAAGTTTGCTCGACAATATTTTCTTGATGAGATGGCTGGAAAAGAGATTAACGACAACCGGTGGTGATCCTTTTCGTAAAGTGTGGCCCCTTTGCCCAAGAAAGCATAAAATTATGTAGAGGGGAATGGTCTTGGCTTGAATGTGCCAAGGAGGTCCTTTTCAATTGATGGTCTACATGGTCTGCAAATTAAGGAGGTAAATGAGACAATGTAGACGCCCTTTCCTATACTTTAGTGAGCGGGAAAGGAAGCAGTTGTGCTTGGCTATATTTTCATTGTTTTAAGGAGTTAGAAAAGAGCTTAAATGAAACTCCCATGTGGTCAACCAATTGCGGTAGCACATGTGGTGCCCCTTGTCGAGACGGTGGACAGAGGTCCAAAGATCATCCACGCAGTATGGACAGAGCATAAGGCTCTCAAACATACCAATACATGCATGGGATAGAGTGCGGCAGAGGCTCGTGAGTCGATGCGGTAGAGGCATACAAATTGAGGTGGCTCTCGAAAAGAGGTTAGGAGAGCATGTGTGTGTGATGCGGTGGACGAACTTGATTACATGCGATGTGAGTGCAAGTCTGGGGGCATTTATATGCCGAATGCATACAAGAAAAAGAAATTGTTTTGTGGACAGTGGTCCAGAGGTCCATGTAAGGTGTGGTGAAAAAGACAATTATAAATAAAAAAATAAAAATAAAATTACATTCCTTAACAGGCGGCAGCCCGAAAAATTGCATGAGTAGCAGTCGAGAAGTGTGATACAAGTGCAGGTTCATAGACACTTGCATCGTCATGTCATGGCTTCATAAATCGAGGTGACTTGTGGGAAATGGTCCTGAAATTAGTCTGTTAAACATGAGACGATGGTCTCTTCAGGAGATGGAAATTTGAGACCAGAGGTGTGATAGGTGTCTTGAATCAGTTACGGGTGACTTTGGATTAGAAACTGATGGTGCTACCCCTGACTTGTGCTAAAAAACGTTGAAAAACAAGAAAGGGAAAAAAACTACACTATAAGGGACTCATAGTGGTTATATCAGGCATAGACTCTCTTGAGGTGGAGCGCGTTATGCAGCTTCTTCAAGAGTCGACCATCTGAGTCAGCAAAGAGGTATGCCCCCTTGCCGAGACGAAGGTCATTGGCAAGGCGAGAGGATGAAATTTGGTCTTTTATGGGAAGAACCAATTCCACATTATGGTTTAAAGGGAATGGGGTATAACCAAAGGCGGTCTTAAAGATCCCCCCGTCATTGTGTAAGTGGTGCCGGGATAGATCAGGTGGATCTTCCATAGCTGATGAGACGAAAGGGAAACTGGTGCTAGCGATCATGTAAATGGTATTGGTTGTGTTTTTTGTGGCCTTTCCCCCAGTCTCTATTGGAGGAAGAGGGGCAGGCCTGGAGACGGGAGGATTCTTTGATGGACTTGGAGGTAGGTGCAACATCATCTCAATTGGATGGACATGAGTCAACACATTATTGGGCCTTAGAGGCAGGGTAGGTGGTTTAAGGTACCACATAGGATCTCCCAGTGTGAAATCCTATAGATTACGGGTTTCCAAATAGATTACAGGTTTCCAAGATAGACTTACTCACGAACTTTGATGGTAGGAAAAGGAAAGGGAAAAGGAAAATGTTGATCGGGAATGAACCCCACTGTTTCCCTGCTAACTGAGGTTGCGGTTGTGGCTGGGGAAAAAATGGAAGAGACAGGTCTGATGGACCATCAGTGATGGTGGAGACAAGAGGGTCTGTAGAACTGGACATCATGTAAATGGACATGGTGTCTGAAGAAGGCAGTGGTGGGTGGATTTCTTTGATTAAGGTGATTTCAGACTCAAGGGAATGTTGAAGGAGGTCAGTGAGAGCCATTTATAATTCGGGCAAGTCTTGGCAATGGTGAGAATAATGGCCATACAAGCCACAAAGGGCACAAGCATGGTTTGTCCTTAATTCCTTGTTCCTGACTATTGGTGCGGTTGGGAGTTAAACCACGGGGATGTTTTCATTCGTATCCATGGCATCCAGATGCGCACAGATCACTGGGATTTCAGGGCAATTCTGATTTGGATGGCCCTGTTGTTCACAGACAGCACAAGGTGGGACTTGTCATGGTTCTGTAGTGGATTTGGTGTTCTTGCCCCTGGCTCTTTTGGGTTGGGGTTGTGCTGGTGTAGGTGCAGCAGTTGGCTTGTGTGGACCGGGTGGAGGGTGAGACTCGACCATGATGGGATGTACTAGGGTTAAGACAACTTGGGGCATTGCTGGTTGAGCTGGTGGATCGAGATACCACACCAAAATTCCTAATGTAAAGTTGGGTAGGATTAAGGTGGCTATGACCGATTTGTACATGACCCTAGGTGGGAGAAATAGGAAGGGAATCGTATGGACTAGGGATGATCCCACATAACTCTCAGCTGGTTACATGTGGGGGATGCGGTTGTGATTGCGGCTGTGCGTAATGCTGCTGCTACGGGTGGTGTTGCGGCTACAAACAATGTTGTGGTTGTGGTTGGGGCTGTGGCTGAGGTTGTTGTTTGGGTGCAGCGGTTCTAGATGAGACCATGCACAAGTTCATAGTTTCATTTTGTGTCGACAGTGGTGACACTAACAGGAAAGGAGCCGTCACGGTGGGATCGGTAAACAACCTAGGGCCCACATTCAATAATGGAGAGGTTGGTGTGTTGTTAACCATAGTGTTGGTTGCAAGGACAACATTGGCGTGTATGGTCATCCCTTCCAGCTCAATGGTGGTGATGGTAGGGATAATGTTGGTAGGTGTCGTTAACCCTTGAGGATCATGATAAGTGATCTGGTCAACTGTCACAATATTCCTTTCATGGGGGAATATCATGAGATGGAAGACAATTGATGCAGCCGCTCTCATGGCATACATATAACTTCTTCCAAGGAGAAGGTTATAGTCTAGTTGAGCATTAACGACCTCTATGTCGATCAACACTGTCTTCCTGGCTAATGCGATGGGGACATGGGGGAGGATTCCTTGGGCCTTAGTGGGATGTCCATCATAAGCCCGCAGAGTTATGGAGGATGGTTGCAGAATTAGTGATCCAAATTTCTACTAAACCAAGGTAGACATAACACATGTGGATGCCCCCTCATCCACTATGCACCAATGCACAACCAAATTCTGGATGGACACCGAGATTTGAAAGGCGATGGTCGATGGCATGCGTAGTTCTCCATTCTCCATGTCAAAGGTGATCAACTTGGAGTCAGAGGGGTCTACTGCCCCCAAGAAAAATATCAAGGATTTCTGCTGCATTGGGGACATTTTAAGCACCTCAAGAGCGGACATGGCGGTTGGCATTTGGGCCAAATCATCCACAATGCTATAGCTGACTGCATCTCTAGCTGTGGCATTATTGGCAGTTATACATATGGAGGGGCATGGGAACGGGGGTAACTGAAGAGGTAGGTTGATTGTTTTAGACGTGAATGTTGTTGATGAGTCAGCAGGTTCGGTGGTGGTACCGTACTGATCCCGTCTAGTTTGTAAGTTGATCTCTTCAGTCGTCATGGCTAGCAGGTGGTGAACACCTGTTTTGGCCATGGGAGGTGCCCCTGGAGTGTTGGGATTGGCCTGGAGAGGGGGAGCGGTTGCCGCCAATCCTTGGACTAGTAGTGGGTTTTGAAGCACCATGGGGGGAGGTCCTTGTGGTGCCTGGTTGGGTTGGGCTTGATTGGAAGCATTGGTGGCCTGTTGGGCCTCATTTCGAATGGCCTGCTTAGCGTGAGCCATGAGGGGACACTCAAACATGTAATGCCCATAAACACCACAGAGTGTACATGGTTGGTTTGTGTGCAACGAAGCGTTTCGTCTTGGTGCATTTTGTCATGGGGGGTTTTGGGCTGGCTGGTTTGCTGCAGCATTGTTTGGAGGGTTCGGTTGTTGACCGCCTCCCTGTGGTTGGTTATTGCCTTGGTTATGGGGCCAATTATTTCTAGCTTGCCCTTGTTGATTGTTGGGGGCAGGTTGGTTGGGACGGTTTTGTTGTGCGAACACTTGTCCCAACGGAGCGGGTGGAGTAGGGGCAGGGGCTTGAACTATTTGCACTGGCAGTGCATAGTAGATTTGTGGGGGTGGTGGTACCACAAATGTGGGAATTTTCCCCACATACTATTGTGTTGTCCAAGCCATGGCCTGATCCCACTGCAGTGGCACAGGTTGTGCATAGGAAGTTATTGCTCTAGACTGGGACATCATTCTTGCACAGTCTGGAGCTTGGTTCTGGTAAGCAACACTAGCAGTATTGTTTGTTTGTGCTATAACAATAGATGGTGTCGGTCGAGGCTATGGCTATTGGGAGAATGACCCTATGATACCGTTTGCAGTGTGGGATGCCCCCAGTGCGTTGCGGCAGGAGGTACTCAGACGGTGAGCATCTGGAATGACAGTGTACAAGTATCCAAACTGAGAATAGATAAGGCCAAATTGTTGGGCCTTCAGTATGGCCTCTTCTTCGAATTGGGGATTTTCAGATGTGACTTCCTTTGTGATGGGTGGGAGCAAAGTATTAAGGAACCAATCCAAGAAGATCCTATCATCTAGTTGGATTTTTCATAGGCTACGGTGTTGCCGCCACTCATGGATATGGTCAGTGATGTGAGTGGCGGTGCTTTGACGACAAGATAGCAGGACCTCCACCCCCTTGTCATATCTGACAAGGAGTGGTAAATACTGTAGGAACATGAAGGCTAGGGAGTTGAAGTCTGGATATTTGGCCTGTGGCAGCTCAATGTACCATTTGGTCATGGCATCTGTAAGGTTCCATTGGAAAAGCCTTAGCCT
This sequence comes from Pseudotsuga menziesii, assembly GCA_001517045.1. Classification (NCBI taxonomy): domain Eukaryota; kingdom Viridiplantae; phylum Streptophyta; class Pinopsida; order Pinales; family Pinaceae; genus Pseudotsuga; species Pseudotsuga menziesii. The sequence continues at coordinate 216,228 of LPNX010850561.1, forward strand.
AATGGAGTAGTCTACGATGCTATTGGATGAGCACCATAGATGGAATGTCATTATGTGGTTTTGGGGACATTTCCCTACTTTGCTTTCAAACTTGGGGATGTCTGATGGCAGCCTAGTTTGCATTAGAGGCCAAAAAGCTTGGTGTTGGATGGGGTCATTTGTTAATCTAGACAAATCAGGCAAGTTAAGATGAGCCATGAAGGGCATATTTGACCCTAAGTTGATGTGGGATGGGGCTGCGATGGGGGTGGGGTTTCCAGGTGCATAATGCATCTAGACAGCTAGGGGTGGTTGCGGTGGCACCATTGTGGATGGGCCAATTTCCCCAAGTGTTGTGGGTGGGGCAGTATGAGTGGTGGGGGCATTTCCCCCATGTATGACCAAAGGGGCAATGTAAGTGGATGGTCCATTGCCCCCCTATGTGGTAAGAGGGGTAGTGTGTGTGGAGGGGCTGCTAACCCCATGTATTACAAGTGGGCCAGCTTGGCTGGTCACTATAGGTGGTGGCAGTTGGCTAATGACAGTCTGCATGATTGTGCTTGGGCCACTTTCCAGGTTGTGGGTGGTAGGTTGTGATGTGGACATGGGTCCACTTGCTATGGGTATGCCAAAAAATGGATCCAGATTTGCACTAGCCATGGGGCTTGATGGTGCAGTATGGAGGTCTGGTTTAGACTGATATGGATCAGAATCAGAATCAGAGGCTGTGTGGCCCTCTAATGGTGTGGGAGATCACTGAGAATGGCTTTGATGGTGCCGATCGAGTGTTTTGAATGGTGGTGGTTCGCCTCTTAGGCATGAGGAAGAGCGTGGAGGATCGATTGTGTTTGATTTTATGTATGAAAACGGAGGGAATGAGATTTGGACCCCAATTTCAGTGGCTTCCTATTGGCTGCAGGTGGTCTCTCAGCCACCAAGATTGCCAGAAGACAGCGCTTGGCTTGTTCCTCACAGGTGTTTCTACTCAATCGGAAGGGGTCGTTGCCCGTTTCGTTTGGCAATTCCTCTGCATGGCCAGCTACTTTAGGGGTCCTGTGGTACTCCTCACAATGAGTTTCTGGACAGAGCCCAAGTACTTCCCACAGTTGAAGCAGTCAGGGACTTGTGTCCTCAAAGACTGCAGAGTTGTTTGTACTTAGTGTGAATTAGTAAATTTTAAGGCTCACTCAGTGTCATGAACTGAGTTGGGTTAATTAGTTGGTGTGGTGTATTTGTTTGCTTGTTTTTCTAGTATTTGGTTGCTGCAATATGGTTTATGAATTCATCATGGTAGAGTTCATGTCATTGTGGTTGTGTATGCAAGCATAAATAAACATAAATTGATAGCAAATACTTTGATTAACCCTCAATGTTTGTTGGCCTAACTAGATGTCTACCTCACACTGATATTCCTCTTCAACCAACAGAAGGTGTTGGCCTCTTAACACAATGGGACTAACCCCATCCATAGATCCTCAGGTCACCTCCCGGATGCTAGGTTGGTCAACAGGGAGGATGCTTAGCACCATCAGAAGCCCTCCTTCTCTACCCCCTCTACCTTCTAGGTCACTCAGTTTCAATGGTTTGGAACAATATAGTGGAGTGCGTAGATCTATACGAGCTTTCCCTTCATCGTATCCCAGAATACCCTGAAGGGTGATGAATCGGTAGAAGAGGAAGGGGAAGCAAGATAGTATGTTTTTAAGTTGATTTTAGTTATACTAGGTTCATTTTATAAAGCCATAATCATTTACTTGACATTTACACATTGTTCATGAAATAAATTGTTGAAAATGAAAATAGAAATTGAAATTAACTTGCAGTGGTGGACAGAGGCGGCTAGGCCACACTAATAGTCCCTATGAAAGCAAACAGTGAAGCCCAAAAATGGGTCGTGCACCTGTAAAAGTCCTGTTTTTTTGAAGTGGATTCTGATCAAACCGTGAGGAATTACCTCAAATGGTTGAAAACCCACTTCGAAAATAGGCCCTTTTACCCCTAACCAATATGGGAAGATTTTCAAATGGCTCAACTATTTGGGACGAAAATGAGCCCAAACACAAGTGAATTTCCAAAAAAATGGTTCGACCGTTTTTGCACAGTTGAGTGATTTGCAAACCACAGAATGGCCAACAGTAATTGGTACTGTGGCCAAATGGGCTTGGATTGGCCTTGAGGAGGCTCAGAAATAACTAGAAATGTAAATAACCTAGGGATCCCATGGGATCGACCTGGTATGGTCGTCATTTCTGTAGTAAGGATTTCTCCCTACTATAGTGGCAAGAATGGCTCCCTTCTGCCTATAGGGAAGAAGGGTAGGTTCCTGCTAGTGGGTAAATGCAGAAAATGAAATGGAAAGGTAAAGAACAGAATAGTAAACTAAAAATAATGATAGAAAGAAGAAGATGAAGTAATGTTGAACCCCTCTGCACACAATGGGTTAGGGTTCTGCCTCCAATAACCTGCAAACAAATCCTAAGCTACTATAAAACTTGCAAAACAATGTTAGATCTAAAACTTGGAAGTGAAATAAGGGTTAGAAATCAAAGAAAACTAAACAACTAAGAAACATAAATAAAACATGGGTATACCTTCTCTTGGGTGGAAATGGGCCACCATACCCAAGCTTGTGGAAGCACCTCTCTTGGTTGGGGAGCAATGGCTCAAGGGAAATGGAGGAGAGGGAGAGTGGGTTTTGAGAGGCAAAGGTCTCAAAGCATCCACAGGAAGCATAACAATAAGCAATGGAGAATTGTTTTGAGAGTGACCCCCCACCCTCCTTTTATAGCTTTTCCAAGGGGTTTTAGGGTTTTAAGCCCTTGTCAGGGCTTTAGCTCATTTTTTGGGCCTTTAGCCCCTTCCACCCTAACTCTAGCTCCTTTTAGGGTTTTAGCCTCTTTTTGAGGGATTTAGCTCCTAGGAGGCTATTTTGGGCTCTTTTTTGGGGTTTCTGCCCCTTTTCTTCATCCTTAGGCTGTTTTGAGGGTGTGGGGGTTTAATGGAGGGTCAAATGGAGTGATATTAGGGTCTTGAGATGGTGTCCTTAGGTGGTGTAGGCCATAGAGAGCTATGTGGGGGATTTTTGGGTTAACAATCACAATCATTTGCAGTCTATTGTGGGTGATTCCATTAAACTCTAAATTCTTTTTCTTCTTTGCAGAGAGTAAAGCTTTCTTTTATGCTTAGAGCTTGTTTTTTTTCCAAAATCCTTTTGTGGTTTTGTTTATACTTTATACTTTATTGTTCCTTCGATTAAAATTGTCCTTCTCCTGGCCCAGGCTCTTGAAAATAGCCTGTAGTTATTGTTCAGTTGGCTTTTGCTTCTGACCTTATCATCGCCACTGTATCTGGACTGTTTAGGAGATGTACTAACTGTTTAGCAAGAAGATAATTTTAAGCCCTGATCGGTCTTCTCCTCATTAATTTGGGGCTGTAGTTAGCACAGTTGGATTCAATTATGTGATATTCTTTTTTGTAATGGTGAACACATTTTCTAATCCATGCGACTGGAGAACTGTGAACCCCAAATCTGCATTATTGCAGAAAAGTCCACTTTGTCGTGTGGGATGTCAAACTTGGACAACTCTCACATAGGAGCATGGCTCATTGTTCTCTAGGGTTTTAACCTGGGTCATTAGCTGATGACATCCTATCTTAATCAATAGACCATAGCCCAACAAACCAATTACATGATAGTTAAAACTTAATATAACAGAGTTTGGGCTGGCTGTGGTCTATAGGTTTGTCAATGCTACACAAAATTTCATATTGTAAACTTGTTCGAATGCTAACTGGAATAGTTATGGAAGCAATATTGAAATTCCAAAGTTCAAACAAATAGGGAAGGAAGAAGCTGGGTTGGTGCTGAAGTGACCTTGATAGATTAGATTTCTTCATTTATAGTTACTCAAACCAAAGTAGAAAGAAATTGACTATAAATGCCAGTTTATTGTCATTGATTAGAGCTCTTCTATTTATTTTGGTTAGGAGATTTCTCAATTCATTGATGTTATCTGTATCGAGTAGTTATTGAAGTCATAAGTGTGATGCTGTTATTATTTAACTCATATTTACTACACATATATTTTTGTCATTGATTCAATGGTGGATATCCAATTCTTAAATTCTACACCTGAATTTTTAACAATTTTTTATCATATTTTAAAATGACAAAAATGTTGAGATTTAGGACACTTCCCTTCACCTATAATCTATAAATAGACAACAACTTGTTGTGCCAATTTCACACATAGATTTATTTAATAATTTATTTTGTCATATATTGCCACTTATCAAAAAATTGTATTTTGTATTCCAATGTTATGTAGTCATGTATACTTCTCTATTCTGTACTTGAAATTTTTATATTTGTGTATATCTTTATTTGTTTTGGGTGGGAAATGCAAGCATTGATCATAAGTCTTGGGAAAGGCCAGAAAATATGATGGAGAAAAGGCCAACTCTCCAGGTTGATGATTCAAGTTCCGGTTTAGATGTAGCAGCAGAGACAGCAGCAACAATGACATCTTCTTCATTAGTCTTCTGCAATACCGATTCTACATACTCAGATATTGATCAGTCATGCACAACAATTGTTTCATTTTTCTGATTCTCATAGGGGCTTATATAGCAGTAGCATACCTTCAGTTCAAATCTTCTATAATTCTACTGGATATAAAGATGAGCTTTTGTGTGCAGGAGCTTGGATTTATCATGCAACCCATAATGAGTCATACTTGAACTACGTTTCTGTAGGGAATGGCCAAGATTTTTCCCAATGGGGAGCTGCTCCAACTTCGTTCAGCTGGGACAACAAACATGTTGGCATGTAGGTAAGCCTTATTAAATTTTCATAAATGCATTCATTGTGTTTTAATGTCATCCCTTATCGTTACATTAAGGTCAGTTAATGTATATTGATCATAGAAACATGAAATTAGTTTTCTATTACTGATTTTGTGTCGTTCAAGCCAAAGGCCTCCTAGTCAAGCTAATCCCTGGAAGCCTCTGCACTGATCCAATGTGATGTGTACTGAAGAGGACTTGAGGATTGAAAGATTTGATATATCATAAAAGGCAAGCTAAATTATTTTTATTGAAATGAAATCTAATATACTTATTATATCATATATTATACGTGCACTTAATATGAACTCAGAGGGATGGATCTGGCCAATGTTTTCATTCCTAGATCCAAGATTGAGTGAACTTGTGAATTTGAATATTTTGGATTGTATGGGCTTTCTTTAGAGATCGAGGCTACTTTGGGTAGGTTATAGTGGTGAGAGGATGTATAGTTTTGGAATTTAGTCCCCTTTAAATGATCAGATGTCAATGTTTGGAAGCCAATCTCAGGTATTATACCAATGAGGTTTGGTTACATTATCATGAACTCCTCACTCAGCTATTCATTCTGAATATGTCTATCAATGGATTTTTTAATGTACATTTCAGTTGAGTAATATCTAGAAGCTGAGATATAGGGGTTTTAATAAGAGAAAGTATTGGGGATCCTCTATGCCAGTCCAATTATGTTTTTGTTCCCTAAACATCAAATCTGACAAACCATTATTTACATTCAATAACTCAATGTCATTCCAACTTCCTTGTCTATTTAGAAACCTGCTAGGAATAGGTCTTTTATCTCTCCTTCCCACACTAGAACTACCATGAAAGAGGCTTTTGCTGCTCATAGAAGAAGTTGGTGTTTCCTGAAGAAAGTCCACATCAGAGGTTGATCCTTCAGAGCTTGTCAAATTTGATATTTCTAATAGACCAAGTCTACTGTTATTGCTCACTTCTCCCTTATGCAATGTCGCTCTAACCTGCCCAATCTGACCCAATCCAGCAGAGAGATTGTGATTTGAACTTGGCTGCCCTGATGCAGTAGAATTTGGCTGCACCTTGCATGTCTTCTTCAATTTTGATGAGCTGGAAGCACCCAGTTTAGGAATTTATGATACCAACTTTGGCAATAGTGACTTGTTGCTTGAGGGACATCCAACAATTTTGGAGGATTCCCCTGGTTCCTTATCTTCAATTCAGTTAGCTTTGAGAGCAGTCACACTGGTACTACCCCAAATTCTTGTAGGGTAATGAGTAGGGTAATAAGTTTTGTGACTTGTCATGTCCACAAACTTTCCCAGTGGTGTTCTGCCATAATACTTTTGATCCCTGGAAATGACCATTTTATTATGATCTTATAAACATCAGGTAAAGTAGCAGTAAAGACTTTTGCTCCAACTTGGTTCAGCTGGGACAACAAACATGCTGGCGTGTAGGTAAGCCTTATTAAGTTTTCATAAATGCATTCATTGTGATTTAATGTCATCCTCATTGTTCTTTAATGTCATCCCTTATCATTACATTAAGGTCAGTTAATGTATATTGATCATAGAAACATGAAATTAGTTTTCTATTACTAATTTTGTGTCATTCAAACCAAAGGCCTCCTAGTCAAGCTAATCCCTGGAAGCCTCTGCACTGATCCAATGTGATGTGTACTGAAGAGAACTTGAGGATTGAAAGATTTGATATATCATAAAAGGCAAGATAAATTCCTTTTATTGAAATGAAATCTAATATACTTATTATATCATATATTCTACGTGCACTTAATATGAACTTAGAGGGATGGATCTGGCCAATGTTTTCATTCCTAGATCCAAGATTGAGTGAACTTGTGAATTTGAATATTTTGGATTGTATGGGATTTCTTTAGAGATCGAGGCTACTTTGGGTAGGTTATAGTGGTGAGAGGATGTATAGTTTTGGAATTTACTCCCCTTTAAATGATCAGATGTCAATGTTTGGAATCCAATCTTAGGTATTATACCAATGACGTTTGGTTACATTATCATGAACTCCTCACTGAGCTGTTCATTTTGAATATCTATGTCAATGGAGTTCTTAATGTACATTTTAGTTGACTAATATATAGAAGCTGAGATATAGGGGTTTTAATAAGAGAAAGTATTGGGGATCCTCTATGCCAGTCCAATTATGTTTTTTTTCCCCATACATCAAATCTGACAAACCATTGTTTACATTCAATAACTCCATGTCATTCCAACTTCCTTGTGTATTTAGAAACCTGCTAGGGATAAGTCTTTTATCTCTCCTTCCCACACTAGAACCACCATGAAAAAGGCTTCTGCTGCTCATAAAAGAAGTTGGTGTTTCCTGAAGAAAGTCCACATTAGAGGTTGATCCTTCAGAGCTTGTCAAATTTGATTTTTCTAATAGACCAGTCTACTATTATTGCTCGGTTCTCCCTTATGCAATGTCACTCTAACTTGCCCAATCTGACCCAATCCAGCAGAGAGATTGTGAGTTGAACTTGGCTGCCCTGATGCAGCAGAATTTGGCTGCACCTTGCATGTCTTCTTCAATTTTGATGAGCTGGAAGCACCCAGTTTAGGAATTTTTGATACTGACTTTGGCAATAGTGACTTGCTGCTTGAGGGACGTCCAACAATTTTGGAGGATTCTCCTGGTTCCTTATCTTCAATTCAGTTAGCTTTGAGAGCAGTCACTCTGGTACTACCCGCAATTCTTGTAGGGTAATGAGTAGGGTAATAAGTTTTGTGACTTGTCATGTCCACAAACTTTCCCAGTGGTGTTCTGCCATAAGACTTTTGCTCCCTGGAAATGACCATTTTATTATGATCTTATAAACATTAGGTAAAGTAGCAGTAAATACTTTTGCTCCAACATGGTTCAGCTGGGACAACAAACATGCTGGCATGCAAGTAAGCCTTATTAACTTTTCATAAATGCATTCATTGTGCTTTAATGTCATCCTCATTGTGCTTTAATGTCATCCCTTATCATTACATTAAGGTCGGTTAATGTATATTGATCATAGAAACATGAAATTAGTTTTCTATTACTGATTTTGTGTCGTTCAAACCAAAGGCCTCCTAGTCAAGCTAATCCCTGGAAGCCTCTGCACTGATCCAATGTGATGTGTACTGAAGAGAACTCAAGGATTGAAAGATTTGATATATCATAAAAGGCAAGCTAAATTCCTTTTATTGAAATGAAATCTAATATACTTATTATATCATATATTCTATGTGCACTTAATATGAACTCAGAGGGATGGATCTGGCCAATGTTTTCATTCCTAGATCCAAGATTGAGTGAACTTGTGAATTTGAATTTTTTGGATTGTATGGGATTTCTTTAGAGATTGAGGCTACTTTGGGTAGGTTATAGTGGTGAGAGGATGTATAGTTTTGGAATTTAGTCCCCTTTAAATGATCAGATGTCAATGTTTGGAAGCCATTCTCAGGTATTATACCAATGAGGTTTGGTTACATTATCATGAACTCCTCACTGAGCTGTTCATTCTGAATATGTCTGTCAATGGAGTTCTTAATGTACATTTTAGTTGACTAATATCTAGAAGCTGAGATATAGGGGTTTTAATAAGAGAAAGTATTGGGGATCCTCTATGCCAGTCCAATTATGTTTTTGTTCCCCATACATCAAATCTGACAAACCATTGTTTACATTCAATAACTCCATGTCATTCCAACTTCCTTGTCTATTTAGAAACCTGCTAGGAATAAGTCTTTTATCTCTCCTTCCCACACTAGAACCACCATGAAAGAGGCTTCTGCTGCTCATACAAGAAGTTGGTGTTTCCTGAAGAAAGTCCACATCAGAGGTTGATCCTTCAAAGCTTGTCAAATTCAATATTTCTAATAGACCAAGTCTATTGTTATTGCTCGGTTCTCCCTTATGCAATGTCGCTCTAACCTGCGCAATCTGACCCAATCCAGCAGAGAGATTGTGAGTTGAACTTGGATGCCCTGATGCAGCAGAATTTGGCTGCACCTTGCATGTATTCTTCAATTTTGATGAGCTTGAAGCACCCAGTTTAGGAATTTCTGATACTGACTTTGGCAATAGTGACTTGCTGCTTGAGGGATGTCCAACAATTTTGGAGGATTCCCCTGGTTCCTTATCTTCAATTCAGTTAGCTTTGAGAGCAGTCACTCTAGTACTACCCCCAATTGTTGTAGGGTAATGAGTAGGGTAATAAGTTTTGTGACTTGTCATGTCCACAAACTTTCCCAGTGGTGTTCTGCCATAATACTTTTGCTCCCTGGAAATGACCATTTTATTATGATCTTATAAACATCAGGTAAAGTAGCAGTAAAGACTTTTGCTCCAACTTGGTTTAGCTGGGACAACAAACATGCTGGTGTGCAAGTAAGCCTTATTAACTTTTCATAAATGCATTCATTGTGCTTTAATGTCATCCCTTATCATTACATTAAGGTCGATTAATGTATATTGATCATAGAAACATGAAATTAGTTTTCTATTACTGATTTTGTGTCATTCAAACCAAAGGCCTCCTAGTCAAGCTAATCCTTGGAAGCCTCTGCATTGATCCAATGTGATGTGTACTGAAGAGAACTCGAGGATTGAAAGATTTGATATATCATAAAAGGCAAGCTAAATTCCTTTTATTGAAATGAAATCTAATATACTTATTATATCATATATTCTATGTGCACTTAATATGAACTCAGAGGGATGGATCTGGCCAATGTTTTCATTCCTAGATCCAAGATTGAGTGAACTTGTGAATTTGAATTTTTTGTATTGTATGGGATTTCTTTAGAGATCAAGGCTACTTTGGGTAGGTTATAGTGGTGAGAGGATGTATAGTTTTGGAATTTAGTCCCCTTTAAATGATCAGATGTCAATGTTTGGAAGCCAATCTCAGGTATTATACCAATGAGGTTTGGTTACATTATCATGAACTCCTCACTGAGCTGTTCATTCTAAATATGTCTGTCGATGGAGTTCTTAATGTACATTTCAGTTGAGTAATATCTAGAAGCTGAGATATAGGGGTTTTAATAAGAGAAAGTATTAGGGATCCTCTATGCTAGTCCAATTATGTTTTTGTTCCCCATACATCAAATCTGACAAACCATTGTTTACATTCAATAACTCCATGTCATTCCAACTTCCTTGTCTATTTAGAAACCTGCTAGGAATAAGTCTTTTATCTCTCCTTCCCACACTAGAACCACCATGAAAAAGGCTTCTGCTAGTCATACAAGAAGTTGGTGTTTCCTGAAGAAAGTCCACATCAGAGGTTGATCCTTCAGAGCTTGTCAAATTCGATATTTCTAATAGACCAAGTCTACTATTATTGCTCAGTTCTCCCTTATACAATGTCGCTCTAACCTTCCCAATATGACCCAATCCAGCAGAGAGATTGTGAGTTGAACTTGGATGCCCTGATGCAGCAGAATTTGGCTGCACCTTGCATGTCTTCTTCAATTTTGATGAGATGGAAGCACCCAGTTTAGGAATTTTTGATACTAACTTTGGCAATAGTGACTTGTTGCTTGAGGGACATCCAACAATTTTGGAGGATTCCCCTTGTTCCTTATCTTCAATTCAATTAGCTTTGAGAGCAGTCACTCTGGTACTACCCCCAATTCTTGTAGGGTAATGAGTAGGGTAATAAGTTTTGTGACTTGTCATGTCCACAAACTTTCCTAGTGGTGTTCTGCCATAAGACTTTTGCTCCCTGGAAATGACCATTTTATTATGATCCTATAAGTTTTCTTTGTTTTCAGTACCAAAAACAGAGGACCCTGGGTGCTACTAGGCTCCTCATAGAACAGAATACCTATCTGACATTCCAAAATAATCCTCCTTAAATTTAATTTAGCTGTCCCTGGTCATTAAATTTAATTTCCTCTAGAATTGAGTACCCACCTGATGTGTCTGTACTGTTGTCTATCTTCCTCTTCTTTCTTTGCAATTATTTCTCTTTCTTCAATGGAAAAATCTACTGCACGTTGAATATCTTGGCCATACATTCTTAAATCCCTTCTTGACTGCTTTTTCGTAAAACCTATATTGAGAAGTGTTGACAAAGATTCAACTGAGACTTGAAGTTGTCGACAAAAATAGACAAAGTCAGCATAGTGAACATAGAAGTGCATTATAATTAATTGAATATTTGTAAGAATAAAAGATAATTATGAATGAAATCTACAAGGAAAAGTTTGCAATTAAACAACATAGTCCACAAATAAAATGAATTTCACTGTTAACGTAAATTCAAATTTTGGACTAAATACCTGCTGATATTTGGCTTGAGCTATTGTTAGTGCTTTGCAAGACTCTTCCAATAATCCTGTGTGGTAAGCCACAACACCTTCCAGAAGTTCCTGTCATGTGTATCTGTCCAATCATCATTATTTATCAATTAAATCTATGAAGGACACCTTCTAATGCAATCCAAATGTGGGAAAGAACAAATCTATACTAACAACATTTAGGTCCACTCATAACATATATGGCATGTTCAAAGTATAGTCTCAATATGACATGGTTCCTAGCTGTAAGGTGAACAAATTTAAAATCCTAGAATCCGAAAACCATAAGCTAGCTGACGTTTAGCATAAATCTCTAGTAAACTCTACCAAAACAAATGATCCATATGAAGATATTCCTTTAGGATAGGATCAATCTTGAAAGAGAGTTTACATGGCAATTTCAGGACAAAATCCTCCTTGTAGAACCCTATCTCTCTCCATATTTGCACCATAGCAATGTTCAAGCCCTTTGTAGGCCTCTTTTAACCGCACTCCAACCACAGCCAAATAGGATATGTCCATCATAACTTGTCCTCCAATAGCAGGATTGATGATATAGCAAGCATCATTTTGAAAATTCAGCTACAAGACCATCAGTTTTCCTTTTCTGCACTATTAATAGAAAGATTCATAATTTGTTCCAAGACCTTCATTTCCTAGTCTAAAATAATGAAGGTAATCAAAGAACAAAGGCCTGAATTCTATTCAGTAAACATCAGGAAGTGGACATCCATATGAGAGCTGTATGAGGGCTATTAAAACATCAGCAATGAGAAACCTGCATGTTACCTCTCCCATGGCAAGAATATCAAGAGCATCTTTAAATTGCCCATTTTTAATGAGATGTCGCCTCTTTGCATGAAGCATCAAACCCATAACAAGCACCCTATCACATTAAAAGCATCCTTTTGATTCAATTTCATCCTCATTTTAAGCTCTAGAAAGTAATAAAGTTCATATGATTAGATTAGTTGCAGTTCCCTGACTATATTATTTCAACTAAGACCAGAAGTACTAACATGTAAACTAGTGAATGGCATAATGAAATTGTAGTATACTATTTCTATTGCAGACAGTGCATATATAACTCTTGATCCCTGGTTTTGAGTCTGCCCAGGACAGCTAAATGTATATATTGATTTCAAACTCTGAAATAGAACTATTTAAATTTTTCTCTTGGAAAAAAAAAACGAGAGCATTGAAAGTTAAAGAACCAAAAAATCAAAAGTAAAATCACACCTTTGATCTGTCTCGATACCAACTTTCATCTTGACTCCGCTTTGATTCTCAAGTTCGATGTTGAAGTCGTCAACTTGAAAGGAATTATCTGTATGTCTCTTTGCCATTGCATCTACTGCAGCTCTGCATGACAAGTGAGAATATATTTGTTTCAACAGAAAATAAAATATAAATTGAACACCATTAACGAAGCAGGTATCATAAAAGAAGAGGTATTCTCATACATGACACCCAATTTCATATCTAATATCAAAATGAGCAACAATAAGCGATGACATTTACAATTTAACATGATCCAAAACAACAAAGAGAGTTGTTCTATAGTTGGGAGTGGTTTTTGGCACATCATATAGTAAAGGAATTATGGCACTTAGGATAGCTTATAGAATTACTCATGCTAGCTTCATATTCTTATGGGTTGGTGGTAAGGATTTCCCTTAGGTTGTATGGCAGAAAATCTCTTTACCCAAAGACATGGGAGGATGGGGGTTAAAGAATCCACATTGCTTTGCCAAAGCACCAGTAGCCAAAGGTATTTGGAGACTTATAAAAGGGGTGGGTCTATGGGAAAAAGTGATTACTCATAAACTCATAAAGCATCTCACTGTAGAAGAAAGGATTCAGAAAAGGGACAAAATCATCAAAATGGGTCTTGTATGTGGAAGATGCAGTTCAAGCCTTTAGTCTTGTTGGGGATTGGAGGGTTTGATTTTTTAGGAAATCTGCAAATATTTCCCAAATTTGGGAAATTTTGAACCATTTTATAGGCAGGACATTGTGTATGCATTTGCAGTAATAGTTTGGGGAAGTTTGAACCATTTTATAGGTAGGACATTGTGTATGCATTTGCAGTAATAGTGTTGTGGATACAATATTGTGATCAAGGTATATGACAATTAGTGCGAGGCTTCTTTCCTCTGGTAGTATCTATTCTGCATTTGATGAATTTGGTAAGCTGATGACTTCCTAGATCAATATTTGTATGGATTGAATTGATATTTCTGAACTGACTCATGCAAAATTAGTACCATCATTTTATTCTTTATTTTCACATATATTTGAAGTATGAATGTTGGCTTACATAATGTTTTGTTACTGCAAGAGTATTGATATAAGTTTTGGTCAATATTCTTGTCCAATTTTGTTTATTGAGAATAGGATGTTGTAAAGCTGGTGGGTCATATATGTCTTATTTCTTTTCTAGGTAAGATTGAGAGATACCTTCAATTATTTCAAAATATGAAAAGAATAAGAATAAAAAAATATAGTTCTTTCAATAATTTTTGCATTTAATTTGGAATAGTTTTTCCAATTTATGAAAGTTGGATTAAATAATATGGTTTCATAAGGTCAAGAATAGGGATGCAATTTATTGTTAGGATTCTAGTGTAATTTTTTGGATGTCATTATATATAGGATGTGTGAAAACTTGAGTTCATTTTTTTTCATTTCCCCACTAACATTAGCTTGGCTGTCTTTCAATGCTCATTCCTTTTTGGCTTCAGACAGTCATAGAGCTGGTCCACAAAGATTCGTTTCCACACTAGGAAGTCACATGATTTTCCTCATTCTAGTTCTGGAAGAGACTATTGTTTCTAATATCTATTGATAGTTCTACCTTGATCCAAGAATAGTTCTACCTTGATCCAAGAATATGCGCTAGCCTCTACCAACAATGAATCTATGCTACTGGTAGATAAGGTTATGCAGGTAGGTTTTTTATGTATCTTAGAGCTGATACAAAGATCCATGACTTTTTGGAAGGGGCGTGTCTCAGCTGAAGAGAATGGAAGATGGTTTTTCAACTGTGTTCAGTGGGGTTCAACCCAAGACTCACCATCCTATGCATGCATGTGATGTAGTAAGTTAGTAACCTAATCCTATACTTGGTACTTGAGCATTGTCTTCAAATATGGCTACGTCACCTTCTAATACCCCATGCAGATCCCTGCTAAATCAGCGATGGAAAATTGTGAAACTCAGCCTGAACCCCAGAGAGACTTTAATATTTTTTCATGAACAACAATAAGGAATATGGGCAAAAAAGGAAGATTCTTGGGCTTCGATGAATTATATTTTACTTTTTCTGCAAACTGCCTGATGAGGACACATTCAATAAATTGTGTATTTTGAACTGGGAAGCTAAGGGGATCTCATTGAATTCATATCAGGATCTCAGATCTAAATACATGTGTCCTTTGACGTTTAACTATGACTCTATTGTTTGACATGTGCTTCAATATGTCACTTGGAATATTATAGGTAGCACATGTTTTAGCCCTCAAGGATAAAACATGTCCTTTCTATTTAGATTGTTGATCTGCTGCCTTCAAGGGGTGTGTCTCAACTGAAGCCAATGGAAGATGGTATTTCAACTATGTTCAGTGGGGTTCAACCCAAGACTCACTATCCTATGCATGCATGTGATGAAAGCCTTATTTAGTAAGTTAGTAACCTAATCCTAGACTTGGGATTCAAGCATTGTCTTCAAACATGGCTCTGTCACCCTGTAATACCCCATGCAGATCCCCTGCTAAATCAAGGACATAAAATTGTAAAACTCAGCTTAAACCCCAAAGGGACTTTAATTTTTTTTCATGAACATCAATAAGGAATATGGACAAAAAAGGAAGACTCTTGGGCTTAGAGGAATTATATTTTACCTTTTGTGCAAACTTCGTAATGAGGACACATTCAATAAATTATGTATTTTGAACCGGGAAGCTAAGGGGATCTCATTGAATTCATATCAGGATCCCAGATCTATATGCATGTACCCTCTATTTAACTATGACTCTATTGTTCAACATGTGCTTCAATATGTCACTTGGAATATTGTAGGTAGCACATGTTTTAGCCCTCAAGGCTACACTTCACATCCCCAATGACAGATTTCAAGTGAACTATCCTCTCTGGGTTGAATCCTAGACTACAAGTTGATCTCCATTGTTATGTTGACCTATTTTCTCTGAGGTACAGTAAGATTCTAATCTCTAAGTGATAAGAAATATGATTGTCGAAGGTTATATTACCTTTTGCATCAATGACATGAGTTAGTCCCAGTCCTCAATGAACATTGGGTGTCCTCAAATTTTGAGGACACATGTGTTCTCTAGCTACATAGTGTGTAGTCCTCCCTTGCATCACACACACACACACAAGCACACATATACATGTCCATCAAGCTATTGTCTGGTGGCTACTTGGTGTGGTTGCTGTGAAGAAGACCCAGGTTCAAATCATGGCAGGATTGCTCCTCCCTTGCATGGGATCTGTGGTCGTGGCTTGCAGCTGGGCCATCCCTTTTTGGGCACATGCCTTATAAGATGTCACTAGAATAGATTCCTTGCTGGGCTTTGTGCTAGATCATTGATGTAGGTTGTGAGCAGTTAATTTGTAATTTGTGCTGGCTTAATACCCACGACCTGATCTTCACTAATAAAACATTCTAGAGGGTGGGGCCACAGTTTTGAGGGATTTTAGTCCATTGGGTGGTTTTCCTTCAAATATATATATGCTCCAAACAGTGGTTTAAGATGATTGAACTACTGTATTTATTTTCTTGATGACCATGTAACTAACAAATCAACTTGGATGATGAAAAATGGGAAAGAAAAAGAGAAAGTTCCAAATGAGTTTATATGAATGATTATACAATTAAACATCCAGTGGTTCTACTTCTCTAGAGGATTACACTCTACCACAATTTCAAGCAAGTTAAAATTCCAAACTATTGCTGATGTTTGTCATATTGTAAGCAGCCAGGAAAAACATTTCATTGCTATGAGGGAAGTACTTCACTAATTGCTAGTTTCTAATGGTTAAGTACTTCACAAATGATTATTTAATTATATGATCTTAAACTGTATGAAAACATTAATAGAAGTTTGATTATTTTAGTTGTTGTGATATTTCAAAAATATTAAAGTGGCTTATCAATTTCTTGCCCATGCAGGTTCCATTACTTTCAAGCATGGTTGATGGGATAGGTTCTCAACTTATGCAACTAAGGCAGTTATATGATGGACCAATGTCAAAACTCAAGATGCTGATGATTTGTCATATGGATAACATAGAAGAGGTTTTGATTCTAGAATATGAGAATGGCAATATTGTTAGATAGACTATGAAAGATAATGATGTCCTTGTCCAATACAAGGTATGGATACCTTCTAATTTATAAATCATCCCCACATAGATGAGTGATTCATGTGTTCTAAATATTTTGAAGTAACCAAGTATATTGTCTTTCTATTTGATTCACTTTCCTAGGTTCAAGGGGTATAAAGTTATAAAAAACAGATATTCATATGTTTTCCTACTCTTTTTGCTTAGCAATGTTGTCAAGCACATTGGGATCCTTTTATTGTCAAATTCCAAATAGGGAAATAGTGGCATAAATCATGAGGTCCATGTACCCAACTGACAAGAAATTCCTAATGATGTCTTCGTAATGACTAATACATGGCTTGACTCATTTGTCATGACCCACACAGTAATAAAATTATTGTGTCATAACACATCTGCCGATCACATGTGCATTCACTAAATACAATATAGACCATAAGATAAGATAAGATGAGACACATTAGTTTCCAACATATGGCTGCAAATAGTTCAATGTGACTGTTAAGTACAATAGTGAGGAGTGCAAAATGGGAGTGCAAAGACAACTCCTATAAAAAGATGATAAAAACATATATATTCTATTCCAATTAATACCTTGAGGATAAGATGAAGGAGTTAGTTAGTGTCAGTTGCTGCAAATGCAAATAGATTTTTTTGTTTTTTATATATGTTTCGAGGTTGACAGTATTGATTTGTGACCTTGTGGATAGTATTTGTCTCACTCTACCCTAAATGGGTCATAGCATCAACTGAATGGATATTTAGTTTTGACATTAAGGAATCATGCACATTGTTTCCCATAAGGTGTTCACTTAATTTTTCATGAGGGTTTATGGGTTG
Source organism: Pseudotsuga menziesii (assembly GCA_001517045.1). NCBI lineage: Eukaryota > Viridiplantae > Streptophyta > Pinopsida > Pinales > Pinaceae > Pseudotsuga > Pseudotsuga menziesii. The sequence goes on from LPNX010850561.1 coordinate 233,555, forward strand.
GTTTCTAATTTTTTTGGGCAAGTCTAAAGTATGATGTTGTCCTTTTCTTAGTTGTAAAATGAATTCTAGGAAATCCATGCCACCTGTGGACAATGAAAGGAAATGAATATCCCATGTACCTCATATCTAGACAGTTTTGGGCCCTATAATAGCAAGTTACAACAATAATTAAGCCAATATGGGTATTGTTTTGAACATTATTGGGTGTGTTTCACCTTCTAGCAGCCTCAGCATTCAATTTGGGCACCTTTTTGTGGATGTCAGGCAGTTATGGGAACAAGTTAGGACTATCCATGATGTACTCCTAGAGAAGACAATGACAATATCTGAGGTATGGAAAAGCTAAAAGTGACAGTGGGTTCAGTGTTTTATTGGGTAACTCCCCATGGATCAATAAGAAACAAATAAGATAATAAAAATGCTTATAATTTGATAAAAATAGGATTGGAACAAGTGCTTCCTTTGCTCCTCTATAGTTTCTCTGAAATCCTAGCTTCCATTGTCTTCTTAGGGCAAACCCCAACCCTAATTACTTGCTTGCATCAACACAAGATCCCTAGATAAGATACCATTTGACTAGGAACATCAGCAGAGGTTTCCACAACATTTTTATTTTGACAAACAGGTTCTGTGGGAGTTAACTGCATGCTATGAGAGATATTGAAGCTAACCTCTTGAGTGAATGGATGACTACCAATTCTGTCCATGCATTATTTAGCATCCATCAAGTCACTCCCAATTGTTCACTCAACACCTGACTTAGAATTGTGAAGACCATCTTCAATATGTGCAACCTTAACTATTTTATTCAAATCCTATTTCCCAATCTCTTGAAATTGCATGCGTGCTTTCCCCAAGAAAAAATATTCACTTTCTATTGGCGTGGCCTGCAAATTTCTAATATCAGCCTTTTGTTCAAAACCTTCAACTAAACTATGTTTTATATGCACCCGAGATGCATCTCCAAAAAAATACTGACCCCCTGCTAGACTAACATCCTCCAACTTACATTTCTTACTTCCTTACCCTTTTAAGTAATTATAGTTATTTCTATGATCAAAATCCTCAGAAATTACATGCTTTGAAGGGTTGTATGGTATTAATATTTTTGCAGGCATACTCATGTTGAATTCAGCAGGGCTCCTATTATTTTCCACCCTTGTACAATGTTCCTGAATCGAATCAGGAAGTGCAGGAGTAGCTCTTATGTGTTCTTCATTGATACTCAGAGCAGATTTTAGATGTTTCTGCCCTGAAGGGTTAACTTTTGCAACTGATATTTTGGAACACGTAGCATAAGATTCCCTTATAAAAACCCCATTTCTAGAACCATCCTTTGTACAACTATGATAAATATCAACATTTGGAATCTGCCACATTTGCTGTTGAAGACTACTAGTACTAACCTTAAAACTGGGTTCAAGTTCTTGCAATATAACATTTGGGATTTTTTGTTTTTCTTCATTAATTTCTTTAATAGGTGCACCTTCTGTTAACTTAGAAAATGTTGGACTGACAGAATTTTCCCCCCTGCTACTCATAGTTGTTGAATCTACAATACAAGCTGTATGGAATGTTCCACTTGGAATTGATCTTGTATCCTGTCCCTTTCTTGATCAAATATGCTTCTGGAGCTTCAATTCATTCTCTTTTGTTTCGATTTGCTTTCTCAAGTTCTCCAAGTCAATGCCAATGGGTTTAGTTACATATGAGCCAGGCTTGAAAGCATGTTTATGGCCAATTGAACTATTGTGGCCAACAATAGGCTTTTTATTACACGATGACTGTTGAGGTGGACCCTCTCCATACCCCATAGAATTCACCCCATGGACTTGCACTACACTTGACATGGTTGTACGAAATGCAACTAACTACTTCTGCACCATAGCCATTTGCTTCCGCATCCCTGGGGTTTGTTGCGATATTGTTGTAGGAATTTGTTAAGAAGCTAAAAGTGATTGGCTTGCAGAAGTCCCACTTGTATTTTCCCTTGATGATCCATATTTCTCACTTCGATCCACTCTCCAGCTCTATTCTTCACCCTCACTGTCACTATCTCCATCAGAGAATCTAATCACAAGGTTATCATCTTTCTCTTCTGTTGTAGGAGATCTAATAGAAGGATGTAGATCTTGTAAAATGATAAGAAGGCATCATTTTCCTTATGGCCACATAATGGAACTGATAGTGCACTAGAAACTTGTAGTTCTGTCCCATTTCTGTCGAACAAATTATTTGTGGAAATAAATTTCCCACATGAGAGTGGGTGTGGCAGCAGTTGTTTTCTCTTCCTCTTCTTGTTGGGCATGGAATCCATAGCCCTTGCTCTAAGTTCTTCAATGTCCATAGTGCTTAAGTTGACTGCTACACTAAACTTCTTTGACTTGGCAAGTAAAAAATGTAATTGGGGAGGTCATACCCTCTCTTACTCTTACCGTCTGCCCTACCCTACCTATGTCCTCCCACAGAAACATACCCTATGTTATAATGCTATACTAATGGTAGGTTTTGAACAATTCTTCATGAACCTTGAACTTTGTACTTGTAAATATAACTCCACACCAAAATACGAGACCCAGGTCTTAGTGAGGCTCTTATATTCCATTGAAGAAGCAACGTATCCCACATGGGGAGTTAGAGTGGAAGGCATAAACATGCCATAGGGCCTAAAGGGAATTGGAACTTAAAACTAATTCATAATCAGATAATTAGGGCAGGGCACTTTCACATTCCACTCAAGCAAGAAGGAGACATGCTTTATTACCCTTATAAAGAAATAGTTTCTTGTAGGCAACTCAAATGGGGAATATGAACCGCATCATGATTTTCTCTATCCTTTGCTTCATCATAAATGTGCATTTCATGGTCAAGTAAATTCCTTCATTTTGAAAGTCATAAATATTGATAAGAATATGCCTTTATGCAACTATGCATTATAAGAACACCGTAGAATACCAGTCTCTCCAACCTTTTCGATAGGTTTAGTCAATCTCAAAAGCTTACTAGAAACTAAATTTTAGTGTAGCCTTATTTTAGGTGACCATACATTCTAAGGAAAGTTCAGTTCTTATCAATGGTTATTTCTCTCTGTGAACTATTGTCCAATCATCATGGAAGCTGTTTCAGATCCTGTACATCTCAACACAGAGCTGATATATATTTTGTTATACCTAATAGTTTACAAGTTTTTCAATTTTAATTCATGCTTAACCAGTTGTCCTGCCTTTCAAATAACTGGTATCATCACCTAGAAGCCAAATATACAACCCTTTAAAGGTTTCTCTAAAGACGCAACGTTGTAGAAGCAGGGTATTTCTCTTTATATTTGCAACATGACTCTTTAATTATTGAATCCACTATTCGGTGCCCTTATAGCCAAGGAATAATTATTCACAAAGCATAACTCCTCCATACAAAATGGTACCTTTGAAATAGTAAATGATTAAATGCTAAATACTTGCAATACTTGCAATTCCCCTAGTCAAAATACTTGCAATTCTTTGAATTCTAGGTCTAGAGATCATTTTTGCAAGACATTACAATGCACAGGGAGTCAAGTCTCTAATTTTGCAAATGATAATCATCAAGTCTCCATTAGCAATAAGTTTCTGAATCTTCCTGGCTCTTAGAATGTTTATCACTTGATTTAAAGCTAAAATAGGCTTCATAATAAGAGAAGAAACCTTTTGTAGTTTGATCACAACCATAGACCTGCTTATTATGGAACCTTCTCAAAGAAAAGGTGAATATACTTTGCATAATTTTAAGTTTATTAATTATCAAACCAACAGGTTGTGTTTTAATTTTGATAGCCCATGATGAGGAACATCTAAAACACCTTGAAGCTCATGGATTCTTAATATTGCAGTAGACAAGAGGGAAACTTTTGTTTCTGACTCTTCGTTTTTTATGCAGTGATGGCATTGGGCTTTGAAATCCTTTCAGGAAGGACTCTTCTTTGTACTATGAGAATGATAGTGATGAAGAATGGGAAGAGGTACTCATCACTAAACATATTTGGTAAGAGTATTTGTAGTATTTTTATTAGCTTTAGTTACAGGGAAAATTGTACATAGCTCTTAGGAATTAGTTTATCATAAATACTAGTTACTGGTAAGTTGTAATAGTAATAATTATGTAGTTTGTAGATTGATATCTATCATAAATTTGTTTGAATATCATCATTGTCAAGAAATAACAACTTATTAAAGGGTGCTATCTCAATGGTAGATCACCTGCCTAATTATAGGCAGGAGGTTGGTGGTTCGATTCCTCCAAGCCATATCATAAATTTGTGACTACAAAAACGACAAAATTCGCATATATACGACTATTAGTAGCTAATTTCCCATATCTTAGTTGTATTTAGCTCAGTCATTAATATGTTAACATCTAGTAGTTTATTTATTCGTATATTTGGTCATTAATGGTTGCAATCAGTGACTAAATTAGGGACTAAATCAATGACTCACTCAGTGACTAAATCAATGACTAAATCCATGACTAAATCATTAACTATTAATGACTAAATCATTGACTATCAATGTCTAAAGCATTGTCTATCAATGACTAAAGCATTTTCTATCAATGACTAAATCATTGTCTATCAATGACTAAATCAATGACTACTAAGTCAATCTATTAATGACTAGTGAAATACGACTAGCTATAAGATAGTGGAAATTTGCTACTATTAGTCATCGACTCAAAAATAGTCGTTTATAGCCTAATTTTAGTCATTCTTTTAGTCATTAATTTCTCATTTTCTACTAGTGGTGGCAATCATTAAGCACAACCTCAGCCTCATCAAGGGTTAAAAAATGATGCAAAACGGAATCTACCCCACGGTGGTACAAAGTGTTATCCACTATAAGGTAGTTCTTAGCTACATGATGTAATCATCATCGCTCATCCTGTGAAAGGTGAGTAGGGACCTTCAGCATTTGCAAATATAAAATGATATCCCCATACCATGGGTCCAAGGTTGAGATAAGGAAAATATGCTCATCGATAAACACATCCTCATAAACCTCTTCCTCCTCCAAACTTGGAAAATCATATATGAGCTCCGCAAAGATCAACGATTTCTTTGATTTTGTCAAAACGAATTCGAGATTGAACTCTTGCAAAATAACAATCCATTTATTGTATTTTCCCCCAATCATCCTTCTAGTGAGGATGAACTAAAAAAGATTAATATGAGCTACAACCAAGGTTCAACGAAGGAGAATGTAATGTATCAATCTCTGAACCGTATGAACGATGGCCAAGGAAAGTTTCTCCACATGGGAATAATGTATTTCCACATCGATAAGGTTTTGACTCAAATAATATATGACATGCTCGTGGAGCTCCTCATCCTCCTAAACCAAAACCATACCAACCGTCTCCATGGATGCGGCCACATAAATCAAGAAATCACGGCTATAGTCAGGTGGACTAAGCACACGGGCTGATGCTAAGGCTTGATTAAGAGCATCAAAGGAATCTTGGGCTTGCTCATCCTAGAAAAAAGAAGTGTCCTTCTTTAAAAGACACATCAAATCTCCGGAAGAATTTTTCCATGCCTTGCAAACACTAAAGATGTCTGATATTACATGGGGGATATAGTTCAAGTATTGCCTCAAACTTTAAGGGATCGACGCTTATACCCTCCCTTGATACGATGAACCCTAGAAACTGACCAACAGTCATGCAAAAGATTCACTTATGAGGATTTAACCGAACATGATAATGACGACATCTTTCAAATACTAACCTCAAATGGTATGGATGACGCACTCTCAAACGAGAATCAGTTGCAAGGTCATCCAAATACACTTTGATAATCACTTTGAGATCATGAAAATTAATATCATATCCCATTGAAATGTAGCTCTGATGTTTTTAAGGATGAAAGGCATCTTTCGATATGCAAAAGTACCACAAGGACAAATAAATGCAGTCTTATGTTGATCCTTGGTTTTAATCTAAATCTAATTATATTTGGAAAAACAGTCCATGAAGGAGAGTACCTCGCTTCCCACACACTCATCCAAAATTTTATCAATAAATGGTGTGAGAAAATTATCCTTAGGACAAGCACGATTTAAATCACGGAAATCAGTGCATATACGGATCGTTCCCTGCTTCTTATCAACCGAAACGGGATTTAAAACCCACTCCATAAAGGGAATGGGATAGATAAATCTAACTTTCAACAGTTTCTCTATCTCTTCCTTAATGGCGGGTGCCTTTCTAGGATTCACTGCACGCAAACGTTGTCAAACTGACTTCGCATCCGGATAGGTCTTAATCTCATGTTCAACAATACGAGGGTCGATACCTGGCATTTCCTCGTATGACCAAGTAAATATGTCACAAAAATATTTAAATAGCTCAGTATACTCCTTGATCTCATCAGGGGAACAACTCATCCCAATGTAGAATTTCTCAACTTTGCCAGGATCATGAGAAATATTGATAGGAATAGTAGGTGATAAATTTTCCATGTTCCCATCGACCATCTGACCAGAAGAGCTTAATGGAACCACAAGAATACCAATCTTCTCACTAAGAATCTCCCTAAAGTAATCATGCTCCATACGGTCGAGTTCGGGAAGAAAATATGATTGATGATGTAATTCTTCCCAAGGTGGCTCAACCGCAGACATGGCCTCAATAATGGCTTCATCCGATGGAAAAACACCGTTGAGGAAATCATGTGTGTGAGAGGATTCAACTACCCATGTAGGAAGCACATACGGGTCCTCCTCCTCCATCCGCAAAAAGGAAGGACTGGGCTTTGCAACTTGACCAATATTTGCTTGATATGCTATCATCGTTGCAGGCAATGGTACATCCGTTTCGATAGGTCCACTTGAAGGATTCAGTGAAGGAAGAATCCAAGGATCTTCCATATGGGTAGTGCAAAAAGACACCGAGTTCAACGAGGACAAAGTCCCACCAAAAATAGATCCGATCATAAGAATGGGCATATGATAGATAAAGGTTCCCATAAGAGACAGATACATACCCACACCCACACTCCTAGTTGTTGGCTGAGAATGATCGATAATCGGGATAGAAACTCCTGATGATGCATTAACACTCAGGTTACAGAATGATGTCTGATCAATCGTAACAATCTTCCCATTAAATGGAAATCATACCACTTGAAATAGAGAAGAAGCTACAGCTTGCATACTATACATCTAATTTTAGCCCAGCAGAAGATTGTAGTCAAGGGGCGCATCAACCACCTTGACCTCGATCGTGACAGTCTCCCCTCCCAATTGGACCTTAAGAGAAGGAATAATCTTGTGTAGCCGAAATGATCTACCATCAAAAGCTTTCAACATAGTAGCGGATTGAGACAACTCGGGAGAACCCAAACCCTTCGAACATGACAAAGACATCATGAAAGCAGCAACGCCTTCATCAATCATAGTGCATTTGATGGTCATATTAAGAAATTCTACATGAATCAAAAGAGACACGTAGTAAGGCAAGTGAAGCTGTATTCCCATGGTTTCAAATTTGATAACAGAAGAAGATTTATCATCATCCACCCCAAGAGCAGAAAGAAAGGCTCTCCTCTGCGGAGGACAAGTATGAAGTACTTCAACTGTGGACATCGCACAAGGAGTTTGGCCCAAATCCTTGACAACAAAATAGTTCTGGGTGGCTTAGGCATTAGGATTGTGCCCTGAATGCTTTAGGACTCCCTTAGGAATGCGAGGTGCAACTTTAGGTTTATATGTAGGTTTTTCGATATGCAAAGGGATCTCGGGTGGAGCGGGTTCCTTTCCAAGGTCTGATTGTGACAAACCATAATCCTTCACATGAGTCACAACCTTTGTAGCATGCACCATGTTAACGCAACCATGATGACTATTGGCTTCCAACATATTTTGATCTCCACCCAATGCACAATGAGGATCAATGGTCCTCGAGTTCATATTTTGATTGTTGGGTAAAGGATTAGTTAGCATGGCTGGGCCCTATGCTATGAATCTTGAGGCATCTTCCATATGAGGGCACAAGTGAGTGAGGTGATCCTCCTTACATAACTTGCAAGGAAATTTTACCTTACAGTTAGACTGCTTGTCCCCCCCAGTATTATGAGCATTCTTATCATTATAATTAGCATTTTCGTTCTTGTTCCCATCCTTACAATTATTTTTCCCTTTTTTCCTATTCCTTCCAGGCTGTTGGTTGTCCTTCTGGTCCAATGATTGCATGAAAAGTACGCTCGTCGTTTGGGTAGGTTGAAACGAAGCTGTGGATTGTTCTGATGTGGATTGATTAATTGACAATTGGCTCACTTGTTTCACAACCGAATCCATAGATTTGGCACTTGTACAACCCACAATGCCATTGGCATGTGGTCTAGGATTGATCTTGGGATCGAAACTAGATCATGGAGCATTAGGTATAATCTCGTACAAAAGTCCAGATTGAGCGTAAATAAAATCCAACTCCTATGCCCTAAAGATTGCTTGTTCCTCATTTTGGACTCCAGATGTAGAAACATCCTTCATGATGTAAGGTAACAATGACTTGAGGAACCACTCAAGGAGAAATTCTGGTGGTATAAAGGGTTTAATAAAGCGTATACCCCCCTTGGTAACTCTATATACCATTTCACTACAGGCCCGGTGAGGGTGCGTTGAAATAGCCTCAAACTAATTGAATCCTCATGTAAGGAATTGGAAGAGCCCCAAAGGTGAAAAGTAGTGACATGCTCACTAGGATCTTCTCCAACTTTACCCTCGAAATTGGTAATGTCCAAAGGAATCTTGTTAGGGATGTCCAGCCAAGCCAGGGCATGAGATATTGGATCGTTCATAAGTCTTGATAAGTCAGGTAAGTTCAACATTGCAAGGAAAGGGAGCCTAGGTTAAGTCAGTCTATGCCACACTCCCTAATAGTTATAGTTCATGTAAGGCTGATTTCTATAAATACCATGGCCTTGGCCATAATAACCTCCTCCCATTTGACCCGTATAGTGCTGAATGGAAGCATTGTGATGTGGTGTACCTTTATTATGTGGTACTACAAAGCCATAATTGGAAGTGTAAGCAAGTTGTTGATACTCGCACCCATAGGGTTGATAGTTTTGTCCATAATGTGGTCCATAATATTGTCCATGAGAAGCTCCATAAGGTGTCCCATGGGATGTCCCATGAGAATGTCCATAGTTAGGGATATGGGGAACTCCTTAAGATGGGCCATGAGATGATCCAGAAATAGGGATATGACCCCTCGACACAACGGGAGGTACTTGACTTTCAGATACTACCATGCGAGCAGTCGTAGTATGAACATGGATAGTAGCAATATTCTGGCTCGAAGGACCACGTGAATGAGGGGGAGGAAGGGTTGTCAAAAATGCATTCGAAGGAGTAGGTTTCAAGAAAGAAGGGACATGTGAAGGGATGTAAGTGGTTTTCCCAATGGTCAGTCATTTCAGTTCTGGTATCCGCATATGATTACTAACACTAGGTCTAGGATGGGCATGTGAAGTTGCTTCCACTACCGGGATGGAAGGTGCAATGTGACTAGTGCTCCCAAATCTCTCTGCATTGAAAGGAAGAGGAGTGCCCCCAAGCGAAGTACTAGGTTCAACTTTTGACTGAATATTATGTGTCGAAATGAGTGCAGGATATCATACATGCCATAACGAACATGACTAGTGCTTGTGGGTGCATAGTGAGTCTCATCACTTGGAAACCAATACCGATGACCTATGAATGAGGGATCATAACCAGAATGTGAAGGTATTTTTGGTGACGGATCATATATGGGAGTAGGATCTTCATCCCCAACCTCATGAGGTGGAGAGGACATCTCAGGAATCTCATCCTTGTCATCTCCCATCATTTGTGAATTGAAGTGAGAAGTAGTCCACTCGGACTATCTATTTCTCTCTCCCAAAGGAGGAGGAGACGTCGAAGGCGGAAGTCCTGCTAAATGACGAGAACGGTGAAGTGCCGCACCCGAATCCACAATGACTCAAAAAATGAAATGACTCAATCTAACTACGCAAACCCTAGGCAAACTATCATGCACAGAGCATACACCTATAAAATGTAAATCCAAATCACAAGCGAACAAGGGTAGGGTATGTGAGCTCCAGAATGAAGCAGGTATGTCTCTCCTAGGAGAGGCTTGAGACTCCCATACACAACAAGCATAGGTTCGTAACCAATTATAGTGGCCCTCAGCTTCAATGCATATAGCGATTGTGCTGTCTGACCCTTACCTGGCAAGGACACCTACATAATAACCTCTGCGAAGTACCCCATCGATAACCTAGGTAAGGAAACTAAGGTCACCTCAATATAATCAATGCTCAGGCGGACAGTCACAGGCGGGATTGACCGTATGGGTAGGGTGGCAAATCCTAAAAATCTCAAAAGAGCCTCTAGATATGAATACAATCCTAGAAATATCTCCGGTGCTACTTAGTTATGACCAGGGTTCATCCCAATCAATAACCGCTCACACTGCCTCGTGCTTAACTCCCTTGTAAGAGGAGGATCCTAAGAAACACTAATTATATAAAGGAATTTCACACTCTCACCTGGATAGACACATAAATGTTTTGTTTAGTGGTCTTGGAGAATTTACTCACAATGTACTATTCCAATACCCTAAAACCTAATCTTGTTGGTGCACCCTATAAAAGAAAAGAGTGTAATTCATTTTATTATGTGTTGATTTTAATTGGCTTATTACTCAAAAGGAAAAATAATCATGCAACTAATGATGTTATGACGCAACAAGAAGTAAAATGCACACCTAACAATCAATGCAAATGCACTGTGTCAAATGAAAAACGAGGTATGCTACTATGTGAAGTGAAAATTTTTCCTTCAAATGAATATGCAATCATTCCTATATGAAAATTTGACTAATACTCTCCAAGAAAACCCAATGCAAGTACCATGCAAAATGCAAAATGATGCAAAAAGAATTTTTTTTTGTATTTTTTGAATTAAATGAGATAAAAAACAAAAGTATGAGTCTACAACCCCCAGACTCTGCAAGCACTATCAGACATCACCCAAGCAAAGCACTAACATAAAAGATACCTAATGCACTAATCCCAAAACAAAAAAATAGAAAATAAAATGACTAGAACATTTTCAAAAATTTAAATTAAAAAAGCGTCTCTGGTTAGAAACAAAGGTGTATACAGACTCCAGAAACATCCAAGAAGACTCAGCAATCATCCAAACTCACCCAACAACACTTAATATTCTCCAAAAAGGAAAAACTCAGAGCATATGCAACGGTTTGCAGAAAATCCACGTATATACGTAGCTATTCCAGGAAAACCCATGTGTACACGCGACTGTGAAGGCAAAACCTGCGTATAGGAAGAAAAAGAGATAAAAAAGAAGGAAAACAGACAAGCTGAGACAAAATTTACTCCTATCAGAAACTACTAGGAAAACATGCCCCTGGACCTGACTCAGAAATAAAGAAATTAGAGCAATTCAAGAACATTGAATGCCGATAAAACCCCCAAAGGAAATGACTAGAACCTCCCCAGTATGGTCGCCAATTCTATTACGGAGAAAACTTCCTATGGGTTGGGGTATTAGAATAGACAGAGTAACTGCAGAAATCAATCCCTTCCAATATGCAAGAAAAATAAAACATCTAACACTAAAGGATCTCGAAACATACTTTATTCCATATGGTTGACGTAGATCCCCGTTGAGCTTTTCCAATCCTGCTTGTGTTATCAATTTTCTCTCTCAACAATTAGCAAATAAGACAAGCATGCTATATAATTGTCTTAGACCTACTCTAGCATATATAATCAATAATTTATAAGAAATTAAAAGCATCCATGGTTCAATATTCATTTAAATGCACATCATTGGATAGGAAAAGATATTTCTATTAATATAATTCAGATATTAAAAGAATGACAACCTCTGTCAGCACATCTATGAACCGAAGAAACTGAGTCCTCCACCTGGGCCTCCACCACCTCAATCTTCCATCTCTCGATAGCAAGCTCACAAGAAAAGGCAAGCTTGGGAAGAGCACCAAGTGCTCCAAGGGACAAAGCGATGCAGACTCAAGTATAATCAAGCTATGGCAACAATAGACTATAGTTTTCTTTCTCTTCAATTCCTCGCCTTTCAATGTATCCAAAGGGTTCCTTATATAGTGCTTCAATGGGGTAATGGAAGGTCAAATCCGAGCGATCTCAAGGCATATGGAAGGCCAAGAGGTAGGTGACTTGGATCCACATCAAGGAAAACTCCAAAACTGTTTGGTCTTTTGCACACATCCTGATGTACGCGGGTTTAAGGTTCATATCCGCTTATATACATGAGAAAGGGTTTAAAAGTTGCATATGGCAATTAACAGGTGTTTTTAGGGACGATCTTTGAAACATCAAAGGTACAAAAACAGTCCATGGGGTCCAAAGAGTCTGTAGAGGGATAAGGAAGGTCATAAATGTGTGATCTACAATGTGTGGTAAAATTAGCTATAACAAGAACGAACCCAAGATCTTACAAAGTGAAAAAATTAAAGATTTCGGAAAATGGGGAGACCCCTAGGGGGTTCTGGATGGCCCAAAAGTCACTTTTCAGACAGCACCTCCTCCTCTTTTCTGTTATACCTGCTAAAACCAAGCAAGCTTATTAAACTTAAATATTCCCAAAATCACTTTGAGAGTACCTTTGGGTCAACACACTTTTAACCCACAACAGCTAAGTTAAAACCAACTAAAAAAAAGGTGAAAAAAGGAACCAAGGAAAGCAAGCTTTCCTTAGGATCTTGGGTTTCCTTTTCGGCAGCCAATATGATGTGCACTGATTGAGAGATTTATCTTTTAAATTATGAAAGAGAGATCTAATGCATGCAAGCTACAAATTTTCTTTAAAATGCTACCGCAAAAAAGACGATTTCCTTAAAGCTAGATCTAGAATGCTTATGAAACCTTTTTTATGAACAAGATCTAGATTATGAGATTTAAGAAGATAGATATATGTTCAATTTCACTCTAATATGATAGATATAAACAAATCAAAGCTATGAACCATGTAACCAAGTAGATTTTAAATTTTAAGAGGAGAAAGAGAAGAAGGCAAGCTTGTAGCCGTGAAGATCAACCAGAGAGCTCCCAGTGGAAGCAATTGGACTATGTAACATGAAAATGTGAAGATGATGAGGAACAAACTTGTTCAAGACCTTCTCCATGAAAACCTGTAACTAGCACACATAACACTTGCAAATAGATTTGTGAGATCCAATGATATACATACAAAAAGACTAGAGCAACATGATAATAAACTTATTGAAAATTCTAGATCTTGATCCTTACATACATATGAAAAATAGAATCTAGAAATAAACTTATTTAAAGACTCTTTCCTTTCAATTGGGAGCAATCCTGACAAGGTTAGATTCGCAAATCAAACAAGAATAAAAATGTACCAAATACAGGTTACCTCAAGCATGAGCAACAATATTCATCCAACTGAATGCCTTACACCATCTAGACTCCAAAGCTTTTCTTTATTCACAATGAAAAATATAGCAACATTATAATAGCAATAGCTCTTCAATCCAACTCTAACTAGATTGGAAAGGAGGAAACTGTGCTTTATTTATAGAAAAAATTGAAACCTTAGCCTAGAGGGGGTGCAATTCCTAAGGAGAGAGGGACTACAACTACATGAGGAGTCAAGCTGAGCTTGATATGAGTGTAAATGAGTCTGATCTGACTCGGAATGACAATCAAAGTGCTGATCGGATTGACACATCAACTGGTTAACTGAAACATCAACTAAACCACATCCAGATGAGCCCACACGTGTGGATGAGAGAGAGAGGGTGCAAATCCCAAGGATGCATGTTGTGGTGCACTCCCTCTTTATCCCAGATCAACTCCTTCAATTAAGGCATGGTCAGCTCTAGTCAATCCAAAGCCGATGAGACTGATTTCAGTCAAATCAAAGCAAATCTCATTGATTTGAGAATTTTTATTTTCTCAATTATTTAATTAATTTATCAATTAAAATAATCAATATTTTATTTTTAGGGTTTTTTGACCTAGGTGATGGGAAAACCACTCAAAACTTAGGAAAAGTGGGTTTATGGGTTTATCGGGTGCTCTGAGTTAGAAAATGAGCACCCCCATGAATGAAACTGATTTCTGAGCCCACTTTTATTACAAAACCAATTTTTCCATTTAGACTATCAAAAAATAGCCTAAGTTTTGGAAAAATTAAAACTTAAAAAATAAAAAAAAATGAAAACCTAGGGGGACTTAGACATGTTCATATGACTCGACCATAATTCCTATCATGTTTATACATTGACACATAGACTCTAATAACCTCAATAGGCCTAAATGTCAATCTGGCCACCCCAACTTTGGAGGAGTTTGGTGAAAAACTCAAAAATTATCAGTCGTTTATTCAACAACCAATAATAACCAAGGGAAAAAACACCCTAGGATGATCGAATTGACAAGTAAGTCTAGGAGATCGATTCTTTTGCAGACACTACCATGATAGAAAATTTTATTAGAACTCCCCTATGGGGTATGAACATGTGATATAGTACAACAAGCACTTCCCAGAAGCAAATCTAAAGGTATTCTGAAGTCTGAACAAATCATTGTCGGGCTAAATATTCACTATCTAATACAACACTTAATTGTCAACCCAGGGAGGTAAGCTTGTGAGATACAAACACTGTATATGCAGGATTAAGGCCTATCCTAATCTAATCTACCATAATCTGTATTATTCTAATCTATGAATTTATTCAAGGTGCATAATAAGAAGACTCTTGATCTAACAACTATCAAACTTATTCAAATGTAAAGTCTTAATATTAATTAGAATACTCTCCCGTCTACAAAACATTCAAATTCATATCCTATCCTAATTACATAAATGAAAATACTCTTTAAACTATCTTCAAAACAATTCTAAAACTGAAGCATAAACTAAGAACTATCTAACATAACTCAGAAACTTGAAATAAACAGAAAACTATTTATCAACACAGAAAACAAAATAAGTTACAAAAAATGAACTAAGACATAGAAAACAGAGTAAGTTGCAGAAAGCAAACTTATGAAGTTGATGTATCATTTAGAAAACTCTTCTTACATTAATGGATTTTAAGAAGTTTTGATACTATTCCATAGCTTACCGATTCATCTTAAAAATGAACTATTTATGTGACCAAAACTATTACAAACTAATTTATATTTTAAGACTAAAATAGAGTAAATATAATTTGCAGAATAAATACAATTAATCTTTAAAAACATAATTGAATAAACTTACAACTTTAAACCAAGATGAAACTAAATGCCATTTGTATGTCCTATAATTTAAAAAGAAAATATAATGAAGTTTATTAATCTAGATGATCTCAGGCCAGCTAACTTATGCATGTAATAACTAGAATACATGAATTGTAAACCTATTTAACAACTACATTTACTCGACAAGATAATTCAAATACAATTCATAATTTGAAAACATCATTGCCTATTGCAATTTGAAAGGAAATTGGAAATTACATAAATTGAGAAAATAATAAGAATTAGCAGAATTGAAACTAATTATGATTAAATTCTATAGTATTGAAGTAGTTTACTCTATTAACACTAAATCAAACAATGAACTCGAAATGCATCAAAAGGAATTACAATCTAGCCTATATGCAACCGGTTGCTAACTTAATATGAAGGACTATATAAACATCATAATATTGAAATTAAATCTAAGCTACAAGAAATAAATACCATTTATATATCCTACAATTTAAAAGGAAAGTGTAATGAATTCTATTTTATTCGGAATCAAGTTTTACATAAGCAATATATGATTTGAAAATTAAATTGAAACCTACAACAAAACAAATCAGATCTAGAATTTGAATCTACAGCAAAACAAATCAGACCTACAATACTAAGTATTTAAAACAATACCTTTAAATCAACATATCCTATTACCTGCCCTCGGTTCTAAACTAACAAATACTATGCACATTATTCCACAATTATCACATAATAAAATGACTGTTTTCAAACCTATGTAAATCTATTTTTACAGCCACTCAACAACTTTACCAACCACAATTCTCTCTCTTTAATAAAAATAGAAAATAACAATTATCACAACTATTATATACATGGACTAAATTTACAGGAGAAGGGCTCATGGTCTTCTTGGTGGATCCTTTCCAAGAAAGCCACAAGTCCTTAAGTGACTTTCAAACTAACTTCTAAACTGCAAACATAATTCTAAGATGAAGAAAATAATAACATCGAAAAACTAATTAATTACAATCTAAAATACATATACATCACTACTTATAATAACACGAAGAACATTATATAAATTGAACTCTGTTTAATTGAGAGAAACCAGCATCTAAGCAACACTATTCTTATATTAACCATTTGTTGTATTATGCATACATACATATTCTTTGTCTTCATCATATCTACACATCCTTTGTCTTTGTCCTATGATTCATTAGTGAATTGAAGATGGATAGGCTCAAGTTCGTTTGAATGAACTAGCCACGTGTGGAGAATCTTCATAATATCCAAGGGCTGTTGAATACCAACGTGAACTATAGAAATCAAAGTATGTTGCAAAAATGTAATTAGTCACAAATCCTTCTAGAAACAACATTTAAACATTAAATTAAAGGAAATTAATGAATTATCGTACCTTAATAACTTGCTGAATATTTTGGGTGAATATGTGAAAATGTAGAAGGATTTGTGGGATAAAAGGATTAAATGAGGAGATCAAAGGTGTATATGAAGGGTGTAAAGAGGTACAAAAGAGTGTCAATTTGGCAGCCCAACATACTCCCACACCTGAGTATTTGCATGTCCTCATGCAAACATGTCTTTCCAAAAACTCAAAAAAATTTCAACACTGATTTTTAACCTTGCTGACAAAATCAAAGATATCCAACACTTCACTGTCCTATTTCTTGGAAAATTTCTTATACTCCCATATACTCCCACACCTGATTATTTGCATGTCCTCATGCAAACATACCAGATAGAGTCTTCAAAATTTCAAAACTGTGCTTCAATTCTACTGACCAGGATTATGTGGCATTTACCACAATGTTCAAGTTCCTACCAGTTGTACTTGATCAAGATTTCAATTTATTTTTCAACATAATGATATGAGACAGTTCTTACAGGCCTCAACTCTCTAATTCCTTACTAATTTATGAAGTCGTTTTATACTTACAACTGCTTTGTTACGCTTTCCTTTCAATTTCTCATTCTTCTGGAAAAGCTTAAGACTATAAGCTCTCCATTGTTCATTATATGTCTCAATCTCTGGAAGCAATAGATCTTGTTCTTCTTGGATTCATTCATACGACTTGAGAATTTCTTTGAGCTTCTTAATATTCTTATTTTTCTTCCTCAACTGAGTAATTACAGAAGGTATGGCTGAAGTGGCTTAGACTTCAAGTATATGCTCATCACAGGGTTCTTGTATAGGCAAATGCTCACCAGAAGACCCATAATCAAACTGTTGAGGGTTAAAAAGTTGAGGATCATATTCTACATGGCCACATTTTGGAACAGGAAGATCTTCATGCATGGGTTCAGGACCAAAATCGAGAAAAATAAAATCGAAAGGTTCAATATGTGCAAAATCGAATTCCTAAGGTGGCGATGAAGGAAGTGGACTTGGTGTATTTTTCTTAGGAAGACTTGGCCCTAAATCAGGAGATTCCTCTAGATCAACAAAAATAGATGGTTGTACATTGAGGGATAAATTGGAGGGTTTAATGAACTGTTTAGTCATGCTTCTGGTGGTTCCACAATGCATTGGGGATTCTGCGACATTAGGGATTTTCAGTTGAGGTCATTTCTTTTTGGATTTTCGTAATACAGAGGAGAAAAGTTCAATTAGGGGTGGTTCTGGCTCTCAATCAGGGATGACTACTAATTCACGACCTTCAGACTAAGGAGAAATAGGAATGTGTGGATAATGAGGGTTTGCAAATGAAGGAAGACCCTAAATTCTCTCCACAAAATTTACCCAACTATCCTTTTGGAGGTGTAGTTCATCCTCAATAAGAATTTTGACCAACCCATGATGATAAAGAATATTAAAGGGGTTACCAGTATGCTTTTGAACCCTTCTCGACATCTTCGTTAAACTCTTGTACAGGAAATAAGAGAAATTCATTTCCAGTTCTGCTTCAAAATGCAAAAGGAGGTGAATATGGTAATTCAGAGTGTTAACATACCTTCCTTCATAAGTCAAATACTTCTGCAACACATAGAGCACATTACGCCATTCGGATCGCATCCAGTCCCGAGGGAAACCCTTCTTCTGGCTCGTAGACTGTTCCTCTTCTTTCAAAAACCTGGTGCAGACCATGCATTCTATGGGTTTATTCTTAAGCCAATGCTCTCCATGATGAGGCAGACCAGTGGCTCAGGCAATTTTTTTCTCAGAGATGGCCATGATGAAATCGCCAATATGCTTGAATTTCCCATCAAATCTGTAAGCGAATTTCAGTGTAATGTCGTCATCATGCCCCTGAAATTTCTAGGAAAATTGATATCAGATGCCTTCAAATATTTCCTTGAATGGATTGAATTTAGGAAAACCTTCTAATATAGAGACAGAATTTGGTTCATGGCGTGCAATTCCCTTCCTCCCGATAATTTTCTCTGAGATTACAACTCAGGCCAAAAACAGAAGATGAACCTGAAACTGGGAAAAATGTTAAGGGTTATTGAACAGGTGTAAAACAAGTGTTTAAAAAAGTTCTTGAGGCTTCTAATGCAATGGATATAATGGTAATTCATAAGCCCCATATTTGATAACCATTTAGGTACATGGTGCAAAAAACTCATGAAATTTTTTGAACTATTAGTGAAATGATGAAATGTTGTGTAGGAAAATCAAAGGTTGCATGGATAAGAGAATGTAATTATGTTATCAAAGGGATAATATCTTCATATCTAGGCACTTCATGCCATAGAGATGACGATTTGTTTATAAAGTATAGGGAGGATTATCTAATGATGATAGACAAAGATAAGGTAAGATGACAACTAAAGGTAAAATGAGAGTATAAGATAAATCATATGAGGGCATGGGATTAGCAAGTACATAGATATAATTCATGATACAATTTCCTTAAATTTAATGCAAAAAAATATTTTAAAGAAAGTCTCATTACCTTAGATTGATATTACCTTAAAATACCAAATTGTTCAAAAATACTTTGGATGTCAGGATTTTCTGCTACATATTGTCATTTCTGTGACAAAATGGAGTTTATGTGGCAGAGTGCTCTTTCTTTGCTTCCAAAGATTGTGCTGCTATAAAACTAAGAATATTTCTTCTAAGAGGTTGTCTGCTATGCTGAATGTTACTGGATTCCCATAAAAAAGAATAGGCTGCTCTGTATCCAAAATGAAGCCTGCAACCACTGAGAATTATCCATGATCAAAGAACTGCAAGGTCTTCATCCACATCCTTCCCTTGTGCAATTCTACCTATGTGAATAAATTTGTTGATGTCAAAGATAGATAGATATCATTGGATTACCAACCAATGAGGAGAGTTGTCAACCAATGCGAGATATTCCACCCTTAATGTTAATGGAAATCAAGGCACTTGGTACATCCTAACAGTCATGAATAGATTTGCTAAAGTCAAATGAACCGTAGAATTCTCTTGCCAAGAAACATTAATGAATTTCCTTAGCAAATGATAAGGATGCCTACCATTGAGGCATTCAAGCTCTAGGGTACCTAAAAATGTCTCAAGCTTCAGACCCAGAAAGTTTTTTGGAGTCAATGGGTTGAAACTTGCTGAAAGGGGAGCCTTAATAAATCTCCCATCATCCAGCTGAGCATAGAACAAAAGATATTTTTGCAGAAATGAAGTATCACCAACAACTTTATTATGGAGCCTATCCATCTAGTCTCTTGGTTTTCTAACTAGACTCTTGCTAGACTGTACCAGAAAACTGGTTTTCACAGTAGAGCTTATTTTTCTCTTTACTTTTTTTTATATTTATATTTATTTTTATTTCCTATACTACCCTAGACTATTGGAAGTAGAAATATTCTTTCAATTGTATGCATACTTCCATTGTAACCACCTACGAAACAGGATTTTTAAAACATTCTTGTTTAGGTAATGTATATGAACAAATATCATGACATGAGGAACCAACTTTTCATATGATCTGGTTTTCAAAAATTGTTGAAGAGAAAAAGGATGGAACTGAAAAACTGACTTAGTCCATGGCTTAATAGATTCTTGACCAGCTTGGATTTCTTCTTTAGTATCCTTAATTTCTAAGCCAAGTTTATATTCTTCCTCTGGTACCAGGAAAGCACGAAATTCTGTAATTTTAGGTTCTAGTTCTTCTTCTTCTTCAGCTGCTTTCCCTGATTCTTAAGCTCCCTCAGCAAATAAGAAATGAGGAATGTATGGGTCAAGGTCTTCATGCTGAGGATACTTATGGATCTGCCGCTTTCTTTGGAAGATGGATTCTTCTTCAGATATGGACCTAATGTTACAACAAGGATTGAAGAAACCCTTTGTAGTAATAAGCCCTTCTTTGCTTAAGAAATTTTTGAACATACTGAAACTTGTACTGGTTCAAATGTCCTACTTCATAGGTGGGTTAGTAATATGGTTCTTACAGCACCCAAATGTTTTTAAAGTTCAAATTTTAAAACTATTTGTAGAAAAATCATGCATGCATAAAATCAAATGCATTCATTACAGAAATGTAAAATTAACTCAAAAGAAAAGGAACTAGAATTAAATGTTGTGAGTGTAAAGCTATCCCAATATCTAATATGCAATTAAATTGAAAGAAATCAAACTTTCTACTATGAAACCATAAAATTAAAAAAACATTCCTACTTGAAAGAAATCCTACTTTTGCTGAAGAAAAAACACTCTTGCATACTATTAAAAGAAAAACACACTTGCATCAAAAGTAACTGTAGGAAAAGGAAACTACCTAATTTTCAAAAACATGTATACTTAAAATTAACTATGTGAGAGTAGGCTATTACATTTGCAAGAAGGAAACATACTCTAAATAAATCAAAAAAACTTGTGCAGAAAAGGAAAAACAAGGTTTTGGGGCAACCCACTATAGTGGATGTGCATGTTCTTACCTCTTGTCTTACCGTTCTCCCCTCCCCCTTGTTGTGTAATATAAAAACAACCTATATAGACTCTAAATGCTTGAAACTAGTTATGTGAGAGTAAACTAGATATATTTGCAGAAAGGGAAACACACTCTAAATAAATCAAACAAACTTGTGTAGAAAAGGGAAAACAAGGTTTTGGGGTAACCCACTATAGTGGATGCACAGGTTCTTACCTCTCATCTTACCATTCTCCCCTCCCCCTTGTTGTGTAATATAAAAGCATCCTATCCACCTAGACTCTAATACCTATAGCACCTCCCTGACAATGGCGACATTTTGTCGGGCTAAATATTCACTATTGTCAACCTAGGAAGGTAAGCTTGTGAGATGCAAACACTGTATATGTAGGATTAAGGCCTATCCTAATCTAATCTACCATAATCTGGATTATTCTAATCTAATAATTTATTCAAGGTGCATAATAAGAAGACTCCTAATCTAACAACTATCAAACTTATTCAAATGTAAAGTCTTAATATTAATTAGAATACTCTCACGTCTACAAAACATTCAAATTCATATCCTATCCTAATTACAGAAATGAAAATACTCTTTAAACTATCTTCAAAACAATTCTAAAACTGAAGCATAAACTAAGAACTATATAATATAAAACAGAAACTTGAAATAAACAGAAAACTATTTATCAACACAGAAAACAAAGTAAGTTGTAGAAATCAAACTTATGAAGTTGATGTATCATTTAGAAAACTCTTCTTACATTAATGGATTTTAAGAAGTTTTAATACTATTCTAGATCTTACTGATTCATCTTAAAAATGAACTATTTCTATGACCAAAACTATTACAAACTAATTTATATTTTAAGACTAAAACAGAGTAAATATAATTTGCAGAATAAATACAATTAATCTTTAAAAACATAATTGAATAAACTTACAGCTTTAAACCAAAACAAAAATAAATGCCATTTGTATGTCCTATAATTTAAAAAGAAAATATAATAAAGTTTATTAATCTAGATGTTCTCAGGCCAGCTGACTCATGCATGTAATAACTAGAATACAGGAATTTTAAACCTATTTAACAACTACATTTACTCTACAAGATAATTCAAATACAATTCATAATTTGAAAACATCATTACCTATTGCAATTTAAAAGGAAATTGGAAATTAAATAAATTCAAAACATAATAAGAATTAGCAGAATTGAAACTAATTATGATTAAGTTCTACAGTATTGAAGCAGTTTACTCTATTAACATTGAATCAAACAATGAACTAGAAATGCATCAAAAGGAATTACAATCTAGTCTATATGCAACCAGTTGCTAACTTAAAATGAAGGACTATATAAACATCATAATATTGAAATGAAATATAAGCTACAAGAAATAAATACCATTTATATATCCTACAATTTAAAAGGAAAGCGTAATGAAGTCTATTTTATTGGGAATCAAGTTTTACATAAGAAATATATGATTTGAAAATTAAATTGAAACCTACAGCAAAACAAATCACACCTACAATACTAAGTATTTAAAACAGTTCTTTTAAATCAACCTATCCTATTACCCGACGTCGGTTCTAAAATAACAAATACTATGCACATTATTCCACAATTATCATATAATAAAATGACTGTTTTTAAACCTATGTAAATCTATTTTTACAGCCACTCAACAAATTTACCAACCACAATTCTCTCTCTTTAATTAAAACAAAAAATAACAATTATCACAACTATTATATACATGAACTAAATTGACAGGAGAAGGGCTCATGGTCTTCTTGGTGGATCCTTGCCAAGAAAGCCATAAGTCCTTAAGTGACTTTCAGACTAACTTCTAAACTACAAACATAATTCTAAGATGAAGAAAATACTAACAGAAGAAAACTAATTAATTACAATCTAAAAGACATATACATCACTACTTACAATAACAGTAATAACATTATATAAATTGAACTCTGTTTAATTCATAGAAACTAGCATCTAAGCAACACAATTCTTATATTGACCATTCGCTATATTGTGCATACATACATATCCTTTGTCTTCATCCTATCTACATATCTCTGTCTACATACATAATACTACACGACTCACAACTACTAACAACTACTAATTCTTTACGTTTTCGATCTATGGTTTTTATAGCTCGCAGGCTAGGGTAACCAATTCTGATTTTACAATAACAACTTGATCTCCCATTTATGATGCAACCATTTGATCCTTTAATCGATGGCTAATGAGATTGCTTTGGCTTGCTGTCAAGTAGAAAATATTCATCTCTATGTCACGTAGTGCCTAGAGATGAAGATTGCATTAAACGTACATGAGTCATCAACGAAATGAAGATGGGTAGGCTCAAGTTTGTTTGAACGAACTGGCCATGTGTGGAGAATCTTCATAATATCCAAGGGCTACCGAATACCAATGTGAATTGCAGAAATCAAAGTATGTTACAGAAATGTAATTAGTCACAAATCCTTCTAGAAATAACATTTAAACATTAAATTGAAGGAAATTAATGAATTATCGTACCTTAATAACTTGTTGAATATTTTGGGTGAATATGTGAAAATGTAGAAGGATTTGTGGGATAAGAGGATTACATGAAGAGATCAAAGGTGTATATGGAGGGTGTAAAGAGGTACAAAAGAGTGTCAATTTGGTGGCCCAACAATCTTTGTCCTATTCACTAGGCTCACTTGATAAAAAACCACTAAGTACAAATTAGGTGGTAACAGAGCTCGAGATTTGTGGAGTCCACATCTCAAGCATGGGTGTCTGTTAACGAGATCCCTAGATATATACCCCCTAGTTAGCCTGGCATCCCTGGGTGTCTGTTGAAGAGGGTGCAAGAAGAGCTGAAGGTGAAGAGCATTGAGGAAATCACAGAGTTGAAGAAGGAAACAGATCTCCTTATTGTTGAGAAGGCACATATTTTTTATAGTAGAGTCAAGTTAGAAGCAACAATTGCAGATGCCTGTCAGCATGTCTTGGAGAGTACCGCGAAGCTGGATGCAGTGGCTAGAGAAAAGCAACTTGGGGTTTCTATTGCAAAATTGTAGAGTGCAAACAACATTTTGGAGGCTTTGATACACCCATCCACACCGCTAGAGAAAATAGCAGCAATGAAGGGCGAGATAGAAGAGTTGGTGACACAACTAGATGAGTTAGAGTAGAATGCAAAGAAAGTGGTGGATGCCATTATGTAGTTTTGGGGAAATGTAGTGCATGATGAGAAGCCGACACAACAGACCACATAGTTACAAGAAGCGGAAGGGAAACTAGCGACATTGAAGACAGAATTGAGAGAAATGCCACCTATGGTTCAGGTCACATGATGTGTAGAGCTGAAGGAGTTGCAACAGTGTGTTGGGAAGGCCTAGGAACGTCAACAAAAGTGGAGTAAATAGCTCGATGATTTCCAATATATTGATGCACAGCTTTCAGGTAAGACACTTGTTGCATTGCGGGACATGCATGAAGGAAAAAACAAGCTCACTAAGAAGATGGTCGAGCAGCCAGTTGCTTACGACCTCACAACAAGCCAGGAGATAGCTGAAAATATCGGAGGAAAGGTGAAGGATATTACAGTAGTATGAAGATTACTCAGTATTGAATGGTATCCCTGTATTATGGTAGTCATTTATTCAAGGAATTTTTGCAAGAAGGAAGCTAATCTATTTCAATAGACTTCGAGAAGAATGTGCACAAGAAGAAGCTATACTTGTGATAAGAGAAGAAAAGATGGGAACAACTCACAATCAAGCTCTCATAGTTCACACCAGGAAGAACTTCAAGAAGAAGGAGAATAAGGAGAACTTTCATCACAACAAGAAGAAGGACAAGAAACCGAAGAATATCAAAAGAGATAATTCAAATATTCAATGTTATACCTATGATGAAAATGGACACTTTGCAAGAGATTGTCCCATTAGGAAAAGGAGACACCATGCTCATGTTTCTGAAGATGATGAACTAACAGACAAAAGATTCAGATGGGAGAAGCATGATTCAGATGAAGAGTATGTGCTAATATTATCACTTACTAACACTATCTCACATGGAATCAATGATTGGACTATGGATAGTGGAGCTTCTAAATATATGACAAGATACCAGGAATCATTTTTTAGTATTTATGAACATGACTCACCTCATAAGGTGAAACTTGGGGATGACTATAAATACCCCATAAAAGGGAGTGGAGAATATTCATACAAGCTTGAATCCCGGAAATCCTTAAAGTTGAAGGATGTGATATATTTCCCAGGATTTAAGAAGAATCTTGTCTCCATTTTTGCACTAGATGCAAAAGGAATTATGGTTTCTTTTGTCGATGGCCAAGTTCTAATGTGGCCTGGAGGAAATAAAATAGAAGATGTAACAGTTATTGGAGAATAATATGAAGTCTTGTGCAAGGTCAAGGGACAGCCTGAACAAGCACTAGTTCATGAGTTGACTTAACCAAGTGAACTATGGAACATAAGGATTTTACATGTGCACCACAGGGCACTACCAATGGAAAGAAAAGCAGTCTCGGGACTACCAGAGATCCAAGAAAATAATGAAGTCATTTTCAAAGTGTGTGCAGAAGGAAAGAATGCAAAAAATACATTTCCCAACAGTGAGAGAAATGCTAAAGGAATACTGGAGACAGTACACTCGGATGTATGTAAACCTATGTCCTCTAGTTCATTACGCAGGTATGTGTACTATGTTTTATTTATATATGATTTCTCACGTAAGACTTGGATATATTTCTTGAAAGGAAAAAGTGAAGTTTTCATCAAGTTCAAGGAATATAAAGCCTTGGTCGAAAACCAAACAAATAGGAATATCAAGACTCTACGCTCAAATAATAGCGGAGAGTTCACATTAAAAGAATTCAAGGAAATTTTGTTGGAGTAGGGTCCCACAGCTACAGGAGAAGCTGCCATTTTGGCGGATAGATAGTTTTGGCAAAGATATAAGAGATAAGGTAAAGATACGACGCTGTAGCATGTTTCTAGCTACAAATCAGAGCCAAAAACTGTGACTATCGGGGCAGAGAAGTCAAAGAAGACGACAGTACCTTGTTAGTTTTTCAACACTTAAGATAGCATTATGATCTTAGGATCTTTTCACTGAGAGAATAACAAGCACAGCAATAAAACATAAGCACATCACAAGAGACAAGTGACACAAAGAGTTTTCTTCGGGGAAACCATAAAGGAGAAAACCCCGCAGCTTCCTCAAAGATAGAATCAGCACCAAGATGGTAAAACCAGAAAACAATAAGATGCACTCCCGACAGCAGCAGTCTTCTTCTTCTTTCTAGTCCCAGTATTTCCTTCCTCACTAATGCGCCACACTTGAGTGAGTGAGTGATGTGTAGTACAAGTGATAAATAGAGAGACTCTCACTCTCTATTTATATTCTTCCGTTCACTTGAAGTGCACTAAATCATGTTGGCCCAACTAACAATTACTTACTAGAGCCTACACCTTAATTAGTGTATAATAACCCTAGTGCCCTAAAACTACGGGGACTTACACAATGACTTGACAAGACTTGTTTACATTATTAATCCTCTCGATCGAAACATCGGGGCATGACAACATGACTCAAATACATAATAGAAACATCCCAGAATAAACATCGGGTTACAATATATAAGATACATAGAAGAATACATTCCAAAGTTACAAATACATCAACACTCCCTCTTAACTAGGAAGGTATTCTTTCGACACAATTTTCAGTGCAGGTATTCTTCTTTGTATCAATTGGAACATCTTTGTCTTCAAGTCATCTTCATCTTCAAGTCATCTTCATCATCGGATTTGGATCATCTCTCAATCTGGATCATCATCACTGGACTAGATCTGGATCATCACTCGATCTGGATCTAGATCTGGATCATCTCTTGATTTGGATCATCACTGCTAGATCTGGATCATCACTCGATATGTATCTCTCGGAGTCATCATCACTGGATCTGGATCATAGCTCAATCTGGATCATCTCTGGTCACCATCATGTGTGTACTATCATGTCATAGGAAGTTCTATAGAGCCAACCCTTTTTCATGTTGGTTGTAGGCCTAGCCACCAGGTAGGTCTTCGCCCAGCACTTACATCTGACCTTCTCGTCAGAAAGGCACACCCAGCACTCACATCTGATCATGTAGTAAACTACAATCACATCAGAAAGGCCCAACACTCACATTCACCAGCATGATAGGCACATCAACTATCATCTGTGAAATGGCTCTGCACTTATATCTGACCTACTCGTCAGAAGGGAACATCCATCTAGGCAGGAACACATCCTACCATAGTGATGAATGACTCTCACCTAGGCCAGAACTCATCCTACCACAATGATGAAATCTTTCCACACATTCACCCAGGCTAGAACACATCCTACCACAATGATGAATGACTCTCACCCAGGCCGGAACTCATCCTACCACAGTGATGAAAGATTTGTGCACTCACATCTGACCTGGTAGGAACTGAATCCTACATCCTCGTCAGAATGGCCCCCAGTCCCTGACTGAGCTACCTGGTAACAGACCAGGTGCCTCCACTCTCCTAGAGAGTGGCAGTTGCCCTTACATCTGTCCTACTCAACAGAATGGCCAACACTCACATCTGACATGGAAGGAACTAAATCCTTTAGCCATGAACAGAATGGTTCAGCCCTCTCTCAGTCCTTGACTGAGTGTTCCTGGTAACTGACCAAGTGCCTCCATTCCCAGAATGACAGTCAACACTCATATCTGATATGGAAGGAGCCAAATCCTCTCACCATGACAGAATGGCTCAGCCCTTACATCTGACCATGGAAGGAACCAATCCTCTCACCATGTCAGAATGGCTATGGGTCTCATCACTTTCTCTTGGAGGGAACCTCGATCTGGAGAACACCAAGTCTCTCTCTGAAGTACTCATACTTTAACCTAGCCAATGGCTTCGTCAATACATCGGCTATCTTTTCCTCCATCGCAACACATTGGAGCTTCACTGCTCCTCTTTGCACCATATCCCTAATATAGTGATACTTGATCTCGATATGCTTCGACTTGTCATGGAACACTGGATTCTCTAACAACTTCACGCAACTTTGGTTGTCACAATGTATACAAGTAGCATCCAACTAGAGATCAAATATATCAGACAGTAGCTTCTACAGCCATACTGCCTCACAACTAGCTGAACAAGCTACGACATACTTTGCTTCAGCTGTACTCAGTGCCACACAGGATTGTTTCCTGCTGAAACAAGAGATCACACCTGATCCCATACTGAAGCAACATCCTGAAGTACTCTTCCTGTCGATGGCACTGCCTGCCCAATCTGAATCAACATAACCCTCTAGGTTAATCTTTTGATTCGCATCGTACTTGAGTCCATAATCAATTGTACCCCTGCATTCTTTGCAACCATCAGGTGAACATGTCTCAATGTGTTCACAGCAAGGCAAATATCTAGTCTCAGGTACATCAAGGACCCAATCATCTGATGATACATCATAGCATCAACCGACTCTGATGAAGCATCACTTAATAACTTCAGGTTCGATGCCATAGGTGTGGCCATGCACTCCATCATCTTGAACCTATTTAGGATCTATACTGCATACTTCCCTTGTCCAAGGAATATTCCATTTGTACTCTGCCACACCTCCATACCTAGAAGGTAATGCATCGACACATAACAGGAGCATCACTGGTCTTCCATCTTCAACCTTGAAGCAAAGGTTGGAATCTTCTTTACTCTCAGTAAAGCCTAGAGTCATCAGTAATCTTCCCATCCTATCATACCATGTCGAACCTTAATATATTCTATAGTCACTCCCTCTGAAACGGAGCATCATACTCCCTCTGTCTTCTGTGCTCTATGCACTGAAAACATTTTGTACAAGAGTGACAAGTAGCTTCCTATGCTACTAATATTCTATGTGACCATCTAGTGTATAGACTTACATATTCAACCTTGTAGCAAAGGTTAAGATCTTCATCAAGCTCATCATGTATGTGTTTAAACTCTTACTAGCTGCAAATGTCTCTTCGTAGTCTAGGCCTTCTTTTCGTGAGAAGCCTCATGCTACGAATCTTGCTTTGTATCCCATGATGTTTCCATCTATTGCATGATGGAACTATGAACTTCTCTTCAGGTCTTGATACTCCACCCAAACATCATTCTTCTTGAACTATACTTCCCTTTCTTCTTGGTGGCTGGAAGGTTCTGCATCAATGATATCACTGTACTCATCATATTATTCTTTGTCTTTGAACTGTCTTCACTTGTTCTTCGTAACAAGTCTTCATTCCTCTTTTCTTGTAGGTGATTATGTATGCGATCTTTCCTACAAGTCAAATGCATTTGTATGGTTAGAAACATTTCATAAGGAATATTCATACTGGAAAATTCTTATGCATAAATATATGATCATGCAACTACTTTAGCCAATACAACATTCATCCATATCTCACTGAAACTTTCTAGATGCCTTGCATCTCTACTAGGACAACATTGAGATTGTGCACTAATCCAATATGTCAGCAAAGAGGTTTCATTCTAGATAAGTAGCAATGGAGAGTTGTATAGCACCATGAGCTACTTACCCATCGCATGTATATTAGTAGTATACTACCATTAATGCAAACATCCTATCATGCATGATACATCAACTGAATATAAACAAATGCATAAAAAAACAATATCATGAAATGACAATTGAATACTTATCTTTATTTGTTTCGTGGGTAGACTGCTTCTTGACCCTTTAGCTTCATCATCTTCTTCATTCATGGTAGCGTCGTTTCTTATCCAAATGATAAGGAGGATAAGAAGTTCTTCAAGAGTTGAGTTCTTAATATTCCTCATTGCTTGAGGGATCTTCTTTGGATGGAGAGATCTTGATCTTCAGTTGCTCCCATCTTCTCTTCTCTTCTTATGATTCAAGCTTCTTCTTCTTCCCAAAGTCTGCTGAAAGTAATCACTTCCTTCTGGCACACTTCCTCGCATAAATGAATCCCATGATCCTGGGAGGCCATTCAAGGTGGCCATCACCACTTCTGCATTCTTCACTTCTACTTCAAGTTGTTCTTGATTTGAGAGACTCTTATGACTGAATGGTCTCTACATTCTAGATCTTCGCATTCTTCAACTGGTTTCTTTAGGTCATATTCTGATTTTTGTTCTTCCCTTCAAATAGCTTGAAATTCTAGAAGACCTTCAACAGCTTTGCTTGCAATAGGTAGTGCTCTGTAATGCACATGTGCAATATTTCTATGCCAAAGCTCATTTGGCTCTACTATTTCATGGATCAAGGCTTGTTTTGGATGGCCCTTCAATTTGTACAAGCCTCCTTCTTTTTCTTCAATCACTACCGCATCATCAATAGTCTTTCCTTTTGGCCACATGATGACTTGACCATCTATGAATGCAACCCACATTCCTTTTGCATTAATGCTGAAATGGAGAGAAGGTTCTTCTTGAGTCCTGGAACAAACAATACTTCTTTCATTGTTAGAGACTTACTAGAGTCTAGATTGTATGAAGATTCCCCACTACCTTTTATTGGATATTGGTAGTCATCTCCTAGTTTCCCCTTGTGAGGTGATTCATGTTCTGATATTTTTACAAAGGATTCCTTGAATCCCGTCATATGTTTGGAAGCGCCACTGTCTATAATCCAATCATCACTTCCATGAGTAATGTTACCTGTGAGAGCTGATATCAGAACATATTCATCCTCGCTTGAAGAATATTCAGAACATATTCATCCTCGCTTGAAGAATCTTCACTGTCATATTTGGATCTCTTTCTGGATGGTTCATCATCCTCTACAGCATGAGCATGATGTCGTCTTTGGCCTTGACCAAGTTCTTCTTGTGAAAGGATTCTAACCTCATCTCCCTCTAAAACTGGAACCTCTATACTCGTGTAGGTGTCCAATCCATTTTATTCAGAGAGATCAAATAATTCTATGCTTGGAATTTGTCAACTTCACCAAGATTATCATCAAGCTGTTGTGATAGATCACTTTGAAATGAGAACCTCAAATGAAAATAGCAAAGGATTAGATCTTACCGATTTGATGTGTCCGTCTTGGTTCTGGAACTGGCTGATCTAGGGTTTTCCACAGAAACCCTAATTTTCAAAACTTGGAATCTTTCAGATATAATTGGATAGATATATATATCTCTTCAAATGGATCTGTCCAATGTACTCCTTTTCTGAAAATAGTGGAGGGAAGCTCCCGGAACAGGAAGCCCTAGATTTCCAATTTCTTCTACAAAAATTCCTGTTACTATTTCTGTGATATATCTGAAATTACTGATCCCCTATGTCTGAATTTTTTTACAGAGGTAAAATAACATGTCCTTGATCCTACACCATAGTTTTAACCAGAATTAGTTTCACCATTTTGGATTTATGATCCTTTTCCCAAGGTTACTTGTTACAGGACTATTCAGAATAGCGAAGTTGTATGGCATGCCACGTGTCACTGGTAGTCTGATATTTGGAACACCGAAATTAAATTCCGTGCCCTTTATGGAACATATTTAGGAATTCCATTTGGACCTCTGTAACCCAAGATATTGTAATTCTCCTCAGGTGTCCTGTTTAAGGATGAATTATGGAAGAGGCTAGAACCCTAACTTGGAGGGATCATATCTCCTAGAGTATAGAGAATATGAGGCTGATGTTTGGATAAAGTGTTCATTAGGATTTTATATTCGTTGCCTGAAATTCTCAGATTCAGAGACTTCTCCAACCTTGGAATATAGCGACTTTACCAAAACTTATCAGTTTTAGTATTTAGGGTTTTTCAAGCTCGGGGTCAAACTAAGGTTTGACTTTCCCAGAGTTTCACCCAACCAAATTTCTTGATCCAGGTCTCTAAACTTCGGTTTTGATGAGGAGAAAAATACTATGCTGGTCTCACTCAAAAATTCCTCTTTTGTAGAAAGCCCTAATTTCCGCATTGAAAACTAAAAATGCTCGGAATCGAATTCCGCTTCGACAGAAAGATGCACCCTTCAATGGAGAGTCATCCTAGCATACTTTTGCTAATAGATTGTGGAGAGAGACTCAAAAAGTAAGAATCCCTAGCTTCTGTAGCTGCACAATGTCTTCTTCTCAGGTTATCTCTGATACCATGTTAGTTTTTCAACATTTAAGCTAGCATTATGATCTTAGGATCTTTTCACTGAGAGATTAACAAGCACAGTAATAAAACGTAGGCACATCACAAGAGACAAGAGACACAAAGGGTTTTCCTCGAGGAAACCCTAAAGGAGAAAACCCCACAAATTCCTCAAGGATAGAATCAGCACCAAGATGGTAAAACCAGAAAATAGTAAGATGCACTCCCGACAGCAGTAGTCTTCTTATTCTTTCTAGTCCCAGTATTTCCTTCCTCACTAATGCGCCACACTTGAGTGAGTGAGTGATGTGTAGTACAAGTGATAAATAGAGAGACTCTCACTCTCTATTTATATTCTTCCATTCACTTGAAGTGCTCTAAATCATGTTGGCCCAACTAACAATTACTTACTAGAGCCTACACCTTTATTAGTGTATAATAACCCTAGTGCCCCGAAACTGTAGGAACTTAAACAATGACTTGACAAGACTTGTTTACATTATTAATCCTCTTGATCGGAACATCGAGGCATGACAACATGACTCAAATACATAATAGAAACATCCCGAAATAAACATCAGGTTACAATATATAAGATACATACAAGAATACATTCCGAAGTTACAAATACATCAACATACCTGAGCGGCCGAGAAGAGAGAGCTCACCCATTGCATTCAAGGCAGCGACGAAGACAGGAGGGCTCAGCTACCCTCATAAAGGAAAAGGGGCAACGAGGCCAAGGTATTGAAGATGAAGGATAGAAAAGGAAGCGGTGCCCACTACCCACGATCAGCGCTGGGAAGCGTGGAAGACTGCAGAGAACTATGGTGTGACGGAAAGCGGTAGTTCGAGTACAGATAGACCAATTGTCACAGTTAGGGTTTTGGGTTACTGTTGGGACAGGCCCACAGTGTTGTAATGGAGAGACCTTCGGGCTTCCTATAAAGGGATGTATTTTGTATTGTAAAAGGTTAGCTAGTCAGTCAATTAGCTCAGTAGCTATTTAGCTAGTCGGATAACCTGTAGCTATTCAGACAGTTAGCCCGTCTGAGAGTTCAGTAGTCTGTTAGCTCACAGTATTTTGTATTGTAATAGAGTCGAGCTCTGGTTCTGCTATTCAGTCCATAGTTATATTACTGTAACTAGTAGTCGATTCCAGGAGTATGTATGTAACAATCCGCAGGGATTGACAGAGAGAGAGAGAGAGGGAATATTGTAAGAAGGCAATATAGAGAAAGAGAATAGATCTAGGAGAGAAGGGCTCCCGGCAGTGAGTGCGGAGTTACCCAGAAGATCTCTAGCTGCATAACAGGTTGCAGCAGAACTATGTACTCTCTCAAGACATAATAAACATAGTTCTGTGGACATAGCTTCTACCCTGGAAGTGAACCATGTAAAACCAGTGTGTTATGTGATTATTTCCGGTGATTGTGCTTTACTTAGTTGATATCTATTATCTGTTACATGAATGTTGTATCTCAGTTAGTGAATGTCTGTATGTCCTCATTTAGTTACAGTATTATTGAAGGTTAAAGGTGGATTTACATGTATCAAGCATCTGCATATGAGTTTATAAGTGCTTGTTTCACAGAGTATCAAGTCATTATGTTAAAGTGTTCCCAGTATACTTACTCGGCCAATGAAGTATAGTTGAGGTAGAGTGTGTTGAACTATGGAAGTTCAAGTCAGAGTGTTAAACATCTTGTTGAAAGATAACTAAGTCATTTCACCCAGTGAGATAGCCTTTAGACCGTGAGGGTCGCAGTGGGCCATACTATAGAAGATATTGCGTTGACAGTAGGCAATTTGGCACTGTCAGAGGAGCTGCGGTGTGGGAGATCACAGAGCGTGGGTTAAGTGGAAGGGAGAGTTGTGCACCGCCTGATTCGCTGCGATGCGATAGGAGTCCTTCCCCTGTCAGAACCTGTGAGTAAGAGAGAACCACTCTCCGTTGAAAGATCTCACTGGCTAAGAGAAACCGCGAGACCCTAGGATGCTGCAGAACCTAGCTGAGGACACCTGAGTCTTCGGCCAACCCATAAGATCACTTCAGGTGAGACTTCATGCCGCTCTGTGGTCTGTTGCCGAAAGGGCCAGTGAGTTAGGGGAGTTGTTGGCACATTATAAGTAAACCCGGGTCTACCCAGATAGCCAACAAATGGTTCCATTGCCAGCTTTGAACACATTACAGAGCTAATGTTATGTTGGCATCCTACTAAAGAAGAACTCAACCAGTGGGTTGAGTCTACAGAAAGAGAATTTGCGGTGATAGAGAACAAGAGTCCTAGACTGAGTACAGAGGATTGGTTACAAAAACATATCTTCACTAATATACATACGAAATTTTTTGCGACCTATGGAAATGAGCTGTACGACTGGTTATCAAAGCTGACTGATCGAAATATATTCAGAAAGAAAAGAAACATCATGTGGACACCGGAGTTGATTCACACCATGAAGAGCATAGACAATCTCATTACATGGGCAGTCGACTTCTGGCTTGCGAGTGTGCTAGAAGGATTTGTTACAGAGTTTGCAGTTGAACAGACAAAAAGCTTCAGCAAGGCTGAGTGGTACTTCTTCAAAGGATATCGCGGTAAGTACCTAAAATCGTTAAACTTGTCCATTAAGATGTTATTATATGAAAAAGGAGTAATGGATATAGTTTCCGACCAGTAAGCTAAGAAAGTGTGATGTCACAAGAGTTTGAGAGTGATTTTGATGATATTGGATGTACATGTAGTGGCAAGAAATATAAAGTAGATTTCAGCTCTTCCATATTTGAAAACAGTTTAGATAATACTAGATAGAAAAGTCATAGTAATACAGAAAGAACAGAAGGGGGTATCCATTACCACCCTTATACCCCACAGAAAACAATCGGGACTCAGAACAATCCCATAGGAACTCCATCTAGTAGTTCACCCACAGCACATACCACCACTACATCACCTACATCTACACTGCCAAGTGGCAGTAACACAGCAAATCAGCATCCACCACGTAGAAATAGAATGGGGGATGACATGAAGTTACCTACCTTCAAGGGTATAGGGGCAGATGACCCAGAGCAGCATTGGTTTCTATGTGAAGCCGTGTGGACCATTAAAGGAATCCATGATGATAATATTAAACTTGTATAGTTGATCACCACACTTAGGGAACGAGCCTTAACATGGTATATGAAGTATACCTCAGCGATACCTAGAACACTTATACAGGTCCGGACTGCCATGATTAAATAATTTAAGAAGCCCAAGTCCGAATCGCAGCATATCACAGAGCTCAAAGACATTAAATAGTTACCTACAGATTCAGTATGGGACTTTGATCAAAAATTCAAAGCTCTCATAGACCAAGTTAGCTTTGAGTTTGCGCCAGAGTAGCATAAGGAATGGTTCATCGTAGCACTGCTCCTGCATATTAGACATCCACTTATGCAGCAGAGACTTCGTACACAGGATGAAAAGTTGGAGATGGCAATGAAACTGGAGGCATCACCTCTAGCTGAGACCAATACAAGTATGACAAACCTGCAAAACCAGTTAGCAAATCTCATGTTACAGATGCATGGCATTAGAAAAGGAAAAGAGATTGCACAAGACATATCGTGTATCAAGTCTAAAGCACAAGGCCATACTAAAGATAATTGTCCAGTATTTGTTGAATACTTAGCAAGTGGGGCTCCTAACCCCTTATAGCACAAACTCAAGGGCCATGGTGTGAACTATGTAGAACAAGAGGACATCCACCTCAGCAATGCCCTATACTTCAGAAGTATGTACAGATACCTAAGAACTTATACTGTACCTTCTGTAAGTTAGTAGGACACGAAGACCATACCTACAGAGCCTACGATCTCATGGTCAATAGAAAACATGACTTGTACAGAGTCCAATCAGAGACACTGGGTCCAGCAGCAGGACCACAGCATGAACCAGCTCCTATAGGTCATGGAGGAGGATTCAGAGGACGAGGCCATGGAGGAGGCTTTGGCCATGGTGAAGGCTTTAGCCGTGGCCATGGACCGATTACTTATTACAACTGTGGAGTTGTAGGACATTATTCTAGGGAATGTCAGAACCCTACTATGACATGTAATTACTGCAAATCTTATGATCATGCTATAGAAGGATGTCCTACCTTGATAGCCAAGATCAGGGAACCTAAGCCAGCGGTACACCAGAACATTCAGCTTATCGCTGCGGAGCAAAAAGAGCCAGAACCAAGAGTCAACATTGTGACTCGCAGCGGTGCTTCCACTAGTGGGACACCGCAGGATAGTGAAAAGAACACAGGACCGGAGTGGGTGCGCAAAGCTACTAATAAATCAACACCACTCGACCTGCAGAAGAATAAAGAAACATTTCAGGAAGCTAAAACTTTCTTTAATGAACCTATACAATCAGGACCCTAGGTACAGCTGTCTAGGGGCGTATCGCAGCAAACACCATGTGGCCTTAGTCCTCTGGAGACATCGCAGGCTACTACATTAGGAAGATGCGAAGAGGATGAGTCGACAGGAAGCGTACAATCCTTCCTGCGGAGTTGCTTGAAACTCATAAGAAATGAGAAAGCTATCAGAGAGATTCAGTGCATCATATATCAGTATCCACCATCTTCATCCATGAGCAGTGCGCAGTGTGCTGTTCATAATATTATGGGCCATACAAGAACAGGAAGAGAGATGCGACTCATAGCACAAGTTGGAGAATTTGAAATGGATGAGGTAATCCTAGACTTAGGATCAGAGGTAAATGTTCTGACTAAGCAGACATGGGAACAGATGGGTAGCCCCAAGTTAACCAGATCTCCTATCCATCTACGACTAGCCAATCAACAGAGGGTATCACCATTGGGTCGATTACCGCAGGTGCCAATTGACATTGACGGAGTTCGCAGCTTCGCAGACTTTGAAGTTATAGAAATCATTGGTGATAGTAGACCATATCCAACTCTACTAGGTATTGATTGGGCAATCGATAACATGGCTGTTATCGATTTAAAGAAAAGACAAATGACCTTTGAGGATACACAGATCCGGGTCATCGCACTATTGGGTCCTTTTCAGGGTCCTAGATATATTGAACCTATCCAAGGAAACGATGAGGCGCATAATATGGAGAGCCTCTATCAGATGACCACCAATCAGAGCGACTACATCAACCCAACCGCAGAAGGAAATATCAGTTGGCGATGCGACAGCTCATGCGCATCGGATTCAGATGTTGGTCTAGAGAACTGGTAGAACAGACTTTATGAAGTCTCAGCTCACATATGTGCATATCTGACTAAGTCACTGCGATGGATCGGAGCAGAACTTAAGGATATTCCATCATTTGATGGCTTTGTGGATTTCAATGAATTTTTATACCAGTTTGAACAAGAAATTCCTCATGAGTAGAGGATGTCAGCGATTGACCTTGCAGTAAGAGCCACACCCGCAAGATGGTGGCAGGCACATAGAGAACATATCATGTCATGGGATGACTTCAAGAGATTGATGACAATCAGGTTTTCTAATAACAAGGAGTATATACAGTAGAGGTACACAGGAGAAAGTGACCCCAAGTCACACATTCAGATTTGTGAACAGAATTGGTCGAAAATTCCTGAGGATGAATGGGTTCACCGATTCATTCACGCTTTAGATCAAATTCCAAAGAATTGGTACACTGAGACAGAGCTGCACAGAGGAACAACTATATGGCCACTTATGATAGACAACTTTGAACTCACTTTCGCTTTTGAATCTGAGTACCCAAGCATTAATCAGGCTTTAGACATTATAAAGATTAATATCTTTGAGGACTGTACCCTATCATTATCAGCTCAACCCGAGTGGGCCATCCAGTTAGAATATGCTCTTGAGTGTTATAACTTTGCATCAGAACCAGAGGAGGAGGATGAGGATCCTCGCAACATCAACATCCCAGAGTCAGAGGGCACTCGTGATGTTGATGGACCGAAGCTAGAGACTCCAGCTATCACAGAGCCTATTAAGATTAAGAAGATCAACATTGGCACAGACACATAACCAAAGCTTGCATCCATTGGAGACTACTGGAACGATGAAATGGTACGACACATTGCAGATCTGTTACATGACTACCAGGACTTATTCCCCACTAAGTTCACAGAGATGAAGGGAATAGTTGGAGACTTAGGAGTAATGAGGATACCAATGAAAGAGGATGCTAGACCAGTTAAGCAGCGTCCATACAGATTAAATCCTCAGCACAAAGAAAAAGTTAAGGATGAGATCGATAAGATGCTAGCAGTAGGCATCATTGAGCCAGTGGAAGAAAGTGAATGGGTTAGTCCCATGGTCGTGCAAGAGAAGAAAACCAAAGGAGAAATCAGAATCTGTGTCAATTTGCGCAAACTCAACGATGCATCACTTCATGACCCATTTTCGACACATTTTACTGATGAAGTTCTAGACAATGTGGGAGGACAGGAGGTCTACTCCTTCACTGATGGCTTTTTAGGCTATCACCAGATTAGAATCCATCTAGAAGATTGATATAAGACCACTTTTGTGACAGAATGCGGCTCATTCTAGTATACAGTAATGCCCTTTGGTCTTAAGAATGCACCAGCTATTTTTTCTAGAGTAGTAGTTGCTATATTTAAAGAGTACATCCATAAATTCTTAGAAGTCTATTTTGACGATTGGACTGTATTTGGATTAATTAACAAGCATATAGGTGATTTAAGACTGATGTTAGAGAAATGTAGGAAATACCAGATTTCTCTAAACTTAAAGAAATGTATATTTTTTGCACCATTTGGTATTTTGTTGGGTCACATTGTCTGTAGACAAGGCTTGATGGTAGATCCCACAAATATTGCCATTATCGTAAATCTTCCAACACCCAACTCAGTCAAGCAATTGAGAACAATACTTGGTCATACCGGCTACTATAGAAAATTTATCAAAGGTTATGCAAAGATCACAGAAACTATGTAAAAGATGTTAAAGAAGGATGTAAAATTCCTATGGAATGAGGAATGCCAGAAAAGTCTAGACACCCTTAAAGAGAAGATGGTTACAACACCCATCTTAGTATTTCCAGAATGGACCAAGCCATTTCATGTACATGTGGATGCATATGGCATCGCACTGGGGATTTTCTTAACCCAGCCAGGAGAAGGAGGTATCGATCACCCTATCGTATACTCAAGCAGAAAACTATCCACCGCAGAAAAGAACTACACCACTACAAAAAGAGAAGGATTAGCCATGGTGTATGCTCTACAGAAATTCAGGCACTACCTGTTGGGTGCCTCATTCAAGATGTTCACTGACCATTCCACTTTGAAGTACTTGGTCAATAAGCCAGTGTTAGGGGGACGAATCTACAGATGGTTACTCCTATTTCAGGAGTATGATTTTGAAATTCTTGTCAAACCAGGGAGATTAAATGTCGGACCAGATCATCTGTCGCGGATAGACTCAGGAGAAGAGCCAAGTAACCTAGAGGACAACTTTCCCGATGCGCAGTTGTTTTCTATTCATATCGCAGATGAGTACTATGCTGATATTATTCACTTTCTCACTACAGGATGGGCACCTGTTGAGTTTACCAAGCAGCAAAAGAAACAACTAGCTGTCAAAGCAGTAGACTTCACTTTGATTGTGGGACAATTATATAAGTTAGGTCCAGACAAAGTCCTGCGCAGATGTGTCATGCCACATGAGAAAGAGGCCATTATCAGAGAAGCACATTTCGGTACCGCAGGAGGTCATTTCATAGGAAAGCCGACTACGCAGAAAATCCTGACCACAGGATTATGGTGTCCTACTTTGCATAAGGATACTAAGGAATTTTGCAGATGCTGCGATATCTGCCAGAGGGTAGGAAAACCTTCGCGGAGAGATGAAATGCCACTGTGACCACAGATTACAATACGCGCATTTGACAAGTGGGCTATAGATTGTGTGGGTCCTATCAACCCACCAGGAAAACGAACTAGTGCGAGATACATCATCACAGGAACATAATACCTCACCAGATGGGTGGAGGCTAAAGCAGTAAGGAATTGTGATGCTGCTATAGCTACACAGTTCCTCTTTGAGAACATCATCAGTAGATTTGGATGTCTAGTAATTTTGATGAGCGATCAAGGCACCCATTTCTTGAACCACACTATTGAGGCCTTGACAGAGGAATTCTAGATACAGCACCATAAGAGCACTCCCTACCACCCACAAGCTAATGGTACGGTGGAGGCCTTTAACAAGATTCTAGAAAATGCTCTTACTAAGATCTTCAACAGCCAAAGAAATGATTGGGACCTCAGGGTTAATGCTGTGTTATGGGCTTATAGGATGACATGCAAGAAACTCACAGGACATACACCTTTCAGCTTGGTGTATGGACAAGAGGCTATTATGCCTATGGAGTATATTATGCCCAGTCTAAGAATTGCTCAGATCACCGGGATGATAGACACAGATACGACGAATGAAAGGCTAGTGCAGCCACTTGCCTTAGAGGAAGACAGGTTCATCACAGGATTCCATCAAAAAGTGTAGAAGGCATGAGAGAAATCTTGGCATGACAGGCATGTAAAGAACAAGATTTTTCAGATAGGAGACCTAGTCCTCCTCTACGACAATAAGTTTGTAAAGTTTCCAGGAAAATTCAAGACGCATTGGTTAGGGCCATACCAGATTCAGCAAGTTACAGATGGAGGTACCGTTCAGCTCAGCAAACTGAATGGGGAGCTTCTTCCCACTTTCATTAATGGCAATAGGCTTAAGATTTACAGTGCTAGCCACTCCATATCCCAGCCTTAACTCAGATAGATATGAGAGTGCAGATGTCCAGTGTAGTTGAAAGGAGGCATTGCACCGGTAGTTAGTCTACACCGGCAGGTAAAAATCATTCGCATGAGGAGAGTTTAAAAAAAAAAAAAAACTATTAAGTTTGTTTTTCACAAGTGACGCTATGTGACATCGCGGTAAGGCGATGCTTCCCCGTGCCACGTACCCAGTTTTGAAAAAGGACAGAGGGCCAGTCAATTCACCTTTTGACAGGAAGTTAATGAAGAAATGACCGGCATACCTTACAGTAGATTTGGCAACAACGTCATAAATTTTCCAAATTTAGTAAATCTTCGACGAGACCAACGCCTGCACATAGGTTTCGAGGGAAATTTGATTGGATTTCAGCATTTAATGAGGATTGAAATGACGGCTGTGGTCTCGTCCATGCAATTAATACCACTGATGGGTTTAGCCTAGATGATTGATGCGTC
Organism: Pseudotsuga menziesii; assembly: GCA_001517045.1. NCBI lineage: Eukaryota > Viridiplantae > Streptophyta > Pinopsida > Pinales > Pinaceae > Pseudotsuga > Pseudotsuga menziesii. Next base: position 275,169 of record LPNX010850561.1, read on the forward strand.
AAGGATTATAGCATTCAGCATAAAAGCAGAGATCATTCATTCAGGACAGTTACTTTTGCAAGATCGGAGAGCTATAGAGTAAGTTGTTAAGTTTTCCCTGTGCAGAGCTAATTTCGTTACAGAGTGTTGTGATTTTCCTATTTCGCAGCCATTGCCAATCTAGAGTATTGCACCGAGTGGGTTCTGTCCGAGGAGGAACCCTTAGAAGACATTTTGGGACGATTCGAGCGTGGAGGCCTTGTGTCCGCTATGGTGACACCACCCAAAGATATGAAACCAAGTTCATCATAGGCTAGACAGCTGCCAAGGATGAGGAATCAAGCTCAAACAGTAGACGATTCCAGCCTAGAATAGCAAAAAAGGAAAAGGAGGAAAGTAAAAGTGAGAAACAGAAAGAGAAGGCCAACTCAGATGGCTATGCGCGTGGAGTTTCCCAAAATATCTCACCGAAGGAAAAAGAGGATCAAGAAATAGGCAACCGAGATGTAGAAAAACAAAAGGAAAAAGGAAAGGAACAAATGTTCTTGGAATGGAATTCCAGGCCTGTATAGTTTGTACGAAAGGATCCAGACTGAATGAACTGTTTGAGAAAGCTTTAAGATACAGATTTTCCTTGTGATAAAATTTATAACCCAGATAAAGAGGAAAGGATATATGTGGAAGGCTTCTCAAAAGCTTAAGATCCTTCCAAGAGTTGCTGACCCAAGAAAAAGAAAACCTATAAGCAACTCTGGAGTATATCAGGTCTCACAAGCGACGAGAGCGAGAGCATGACAATGAGCGAAGGAAAGATAAGAGAGACCAACGAACTAAGTTACAGAAACTATGGAGAAAGAAGTCCCAGGACTTCAGCAGAAACTTACGAAGACTTCGCAGGAAGCCAAGGAGAAAGTATAGCAGGAGAAGCCCGCTGTTAGTGGCTCGAGGACAAGCCACAAGTAAGTGTTAGGGGACTGTTGGAGTAGGGTCCCGCAGCTACAGGAGAAGCTGCCATTTTGGTGGATAGACAATTTTGGAGAAGATATAAGAGATAAGGTAAAGATACAACGCCGTAGCATGTTTCTAGCTGCAGATCAGAGCTGCAAAACTGTGACTATCGGGGCAGAGAATTCAAAGAAGACAACAGTACCTGAGCGACCGAGAAGAGAGAGCTCACCCACTGCATTCAAGGAAGCGGCAAAGACAGGAGGGCTCAGCTACCCTCATAAAGGAAAAGGGGCAACGAGGCCAAGGTATTGAAGACAAAGGATAGAAAAGGAAGCGACACCCAGTACCCACGATCAGCGCCGGGAAGCATGGAAGACTGCAGAGAGCTGTGGTGTGACAAAAAGTGGTAGTTCAAGTACAGATAGACCGACTGTCATAGTTAGGGTTTTGGGTTACTGTTGGGACAAGCCCACAATGTTGTAATGGTGAGACCTTCGGGCCGCCTATAAAGGGATGTATTTTTTATTGTAAAAGGTTAGCTAGTTAGTCAATTAGCTCAGTAGCTATTTATCTAGTCGGATAACCTGTAGCTATTCAGACAGTTAGCCCGTCTGAGAGTCCAGTAGTCTGTTAGCTCACAGTATTTTGTATTGTAATAGAGTCGAGCTCTGGTTCTGCTATTCAGTCCATAGTTATCTTACTGTAACCAGTAGCTGAATCCAGGAGTATGTATGTAACAATCCGCAGGGATTGACAGAGAGAGAGAGAGAATGTTGTAAGAAGGAAATATAGAGAAAGAGAAGAGATCTAGGAGAGAAGGGCTCCTGACAGTGAGTGCGGAGTTACCTAGAATATCTCTAGATGCACAACAGGTTGCAACAGAACTGTGTACTCTCTCAAGACATAATAAACACAGTTCTGTGGACGTAGCTTCTACCCTGGAAGTGAACCACATAAAACCAGTGTGTTATGTGATTATTTCATGTGATTGTGCTTTACTTAGTTGATATCTATCATCTGTTACATGAATGTTGTATCTCAGTTAGTGAATGTCTGTATGTCCTCATTTAGTTACAGCATTATTGAAGGTTAAAGGTGGATTTACATGTATCAAGCATCTGCATATGAGTTTATCAGTGCTTGTTTCACACAGTAGCAAGCCATTATGTTAAAGTGTTCCCAGTATACTTACTCGACCAGTGAAGTATAGTTGAGGTAGAGTGTGTTGAAATGTGGAAGTTCAAGTCAGAGTGTTAAAGATCTTGTTGAAAGATAACTAAGTCATTTCACTGAGTGAGATAGCCTTTGGACCGTGAGGGTCGTAGTGGGCCATACTATAGAAGATATCGCGTTGACAGTAGGTGATTTTGCACCGTTAGAGGAGCTGTGGTGTGGGAGATCGCAGAGCGTGGGTTAAGCGGAAGGGAGAGTTGCACACTGTCCGATTCACTGCGATGCGATAGGAGTCCTTCCCCTATCAGAACCCGTGAGTAAGAGAGAACCGCGTGCCACTGAGAGATATCGCTAGCTAAGAGAAACCGCGAGACCCCAAGATGCTACAGAACCTAATTAAGGACACTTGAGTCTTTATCCAACCCATAAGATCACTTCGGGTGAGACTTCAGGCTGTTTTGTGGTCTGTTGCCGAAAGGACCAGTGAGTTAGGGGTGTTGTTGGTATATGATTATTAGTAAACCTGGGTCTGCCCAGATATCCAACAACTTTGGAGAGAGTCTAGAATCAAGAGGGAGTTGAGCACTCCATACAATACTCAATAGAATAGGGTTGCAGAACAAAAGAACTGAACCATCATGGAGTCAGCAAAAGCTATGCTGCATCGTCAGGATCTTACTATGGACCTTTGGGCGGAGGAAGCAAGAATAGTTGTGTATGTACAGAACCGTACTACTCATCGAGTACTTGACAATAACACTCCTGACAAGGATTTCTTAGGAGAGAAACCAGAAGTCAGCCATCTGAGAATATTTGGCTTCCCGGTGTACATACATATCCCATAGGAGAAAAGGGCCAAGCTTAATGCTTTGGGAGGAAGGGTATCTTCGTAGGATATAGTGATACATCAAATTCCTACCGAATATAATTCCCAGGATTCAAGAAGATCGACAACAGTAGAGATGTTACCTTTGATGAAGACTCAACATACTTCAAATCAGGAGGACACCCATCTAGGAGGTCAAGGAACCTGAAGAGACAAGAGGCTGAGATATGGAAATTGGAGAAGCAATTCCAGAGGATGATGAAGATCATGACATGATAGAACCGTAAGAGTTGGTAGAGACATTCCTTGAGAATGACTCCAACAAGAGGAAACCAACATGGGAACAAGAGCTCATACGAGAAGCTGAAAGGTATGGCACTCCAGAGGGAATACATAGAGAAAGAAAAAGGGAAAATCCCTACAATAGCTATGTGGCTCTGCTGTGTGACATCATTGATAGAGAACCTTCCACCTATGAAGAGGCTACAAAAAATAAAGAATGGAAGGTTGTGATCATCAAGGAATTGTTGAGGCCTGTAAACTCGCAGGCGGCAACAGTAAGGGATTCTCCCCAATCAGCGTTCCCAATTATCCCACTGACTGTTTGGTATAGGGAATCCGTCCAGTTTACGGTCCGGCTACCGTAGGTCAAAGTAACAAACACAGGCTTTACCGGTTGCGGCCCGGCCCACCGAGTTTTTTGTATTTTGACTTAAATGAATGATAT
>LPNX010850561.1:281782-344637 GCA_001517045.1 Pseudotsuga menziesii
CCATCTTCCTTTTGTGTAAGTATGGCTGCCAATGAATCATCGGATGCAAAAGTATACATAATGAAGTCTTTGTCAAAATCTGGACTTTTAAGAGAGGGTGCATGTGCAACAGCGGTCTTGATTTTACTGAAAGCATTCTTTTTAGTCTCAGTCCATTTAAACTGTGCATTCTGCTTGACCATCTGCCGCAATGGGTTGACAGTCTGGGCAAAATCAAGCACGAATCTTCTTACAAAGTTTATTGTTCCCATGAAGGATTACATTCCCTTCTTATTATGAGGCATGGGAATTTGTTCAATGGCCTTAACCCTTTCTGGGTCTATAGAGATACCTTCCTTAGACACTATATGCCCCAGTAACTTGCCTTCTGTGACAGCGAACACGCACTTTTTTGGATTGAGGGAAATGCCATACTTCCTGCAGCGTTCAAAGATTTGCTTTAGGTGGAACGCGTGCTCCCCTCTTTTCTTCGAAAAAATCGTGATGTCATCAAGGTAGACCACCACACTTCGCCCAATCAGTCCGTGGAAAGCTATGTCCATAGCTCTCTGAAAAGTCGCGCCCGCATTAATCAGTCCAAAGGGCATTCTTCTGTATGCAAACGTTCCCCATTTAGTTCTGAATGTCGTCTTCAATCTATCTTCCTCGGATACCAACACTTGATTGTAGCCAGAGAAACCATCCAACAATGAAAACATTTCAGAGCCGAAAACCATTTGTAGAAACTGCTCCATGGGGGGAACTGGGTAGTTGTCTTTGTCTGAGGTGCGATTTAGATTTCTGAAGTCTACGCACAGCCTGATCTCTCCCGACTTTTTTCTGACAGGCACCAGGTTTGACACCCATTCAGAATGCCTGACTTTAAAGATCATCCGAGTGTCCAACAGTTTCTTCACTTCACTTTGAATAAGTGGTTCTAGTTTTGGGTGCATCTTCCTCAACGGCTGCTGATAAGGTTTGACTCCTGCTTTTATAGGAATGATATGTTTGATGATATTAGTGTCATAGGTTTTTAAATCTGCATACGTCCATGCAAAGACATCTTTGTACTGTTTAAACAAACTGAGGAACTTGTCTCTTTCTGCTGGTGAACAGCACTTGCCGAGGTTCACGAACTTGGGCTCTGTTTCAGTTCCTAAGTTTATTAACTCGAACATTAAAGTTGAGCTGTGTGTCTTCACGTTAGCTGGTCTCCTAAATTTCTCATACAAGTCAAACATTTTCTCCAGCGTCCTGACACCTTTGGGAATGAAATTATTATATTTCATTTCAGCTTGATATTCCTCATCATCTATGATAGCTCCTTTAAAAGTCTCATCATTTGTCAAGCATTCGATTATCTGCTGATCATCGTCAAATACTCGCAGATTAGTGATCATGTCCGGCACGGAAGGCCTGAAAAGTAATTCAATAGAGCATTTATTATTAGTGGGAACCATCCTGGCAGCTGATGTGGCTAAAAGATCAGCTGCTGCATTTTTTTATTCTTGGAATTGAAACAATATTAAACGCATGAAAACATTTAAGCAATTCCCATACCTCATTTTGGTAAGCTTTCAAATGAGGGGAAACACAGTGTATTTGATTTTTTATTTGTTTCACAACTATTTCTGAGTCCCCAAAAACTTTTAAATTACTAACCTTCAGCTCAATTGCTTTTTTGAGTCCCTGCAGTAGCGCTTCATACTCGGCTATATTGTTAGTACATTCAAACTCTAATCTACAGGACAGGAAGTATTTTTTTTTTGTGGATCAAGAAGGACACAGCCGGCCCCTGATCCTTCTAATGTTTTTGAGCCGTCAAAATATAAATTCCAACAAACATTGTCTAATGAAAAAGAATCTACTCCTACAGCTAAATCTACTATTTTACAGTCAAGCTCATAAGCCTGAGAAAAACGCAGGAGGTCAGGCTGGGTGTTAGAAGTGCTGCTAGCCTCTTCCACTTGATAATTCCCTGGTTCTAGTTCAAGAAAGTAGTTTCCCAATACAGATTCAACTGGTACATTCTTCCCATCTAATTGAGTGACATTGTACTTCATATGAGGCTCTCTCAAAACCTTGATCTGATTAGGACTCCCTTTGTATGGCAACCAAAGATGTGACCAATCTGTGGCGAAATACCCATTTAATTTGGCTGACCAATCTCTGCTCAAGACCAAGCCGTAAGCATCTGGTATGTCAGCCACGACAATGTTGATGACTTGGCACACTCTATCATCGGATGACAGGCGGATCAGCACGTCTTCCATCTCTCCAACTACTTTGACGTCCGTCCTATCCAACTGCACCACTTTCCATGTGGTTGGCTTGGGCTGCCCATTTATTTTCTTACAAATAGATATGGGCATGACATTAATTGACACTCCCGAGTCTACTAGACAATTGTGCACGTTATGATTAAAAATTTCAAACGTCAAGAGGAAAGGTGGGTGTTTAGTTTTTGACTTACCTCCACTACTAGCTTCCCCAATTTCTTCCTCTCCCTGCGGCTGATTGTCAGTGGGCAACTTTTCTTCTGATGTTTCCAGTGCTTTCAACAATCTTTCTTTCTGCTGAGGTATTTTGCACATTTCAAACAGTGGGACGTTTGCCTTTATCTTCCTTAAATCTTCAACAACGTCATATTCGATTAGTTGTCTAGTGGACTGAGGTTTATTAGCGCTTACATTTTCTTCGCTTGGCTTAGGCGGTGTTCTAAATTGCCTCGGATCCTGGCTAGTAATGGTAAATTATGGAATCTGATCAGCCACGGATTTGTCTTGAAATTTCTTTTTGATATTTCTTTGCATCCTTCGAATCTTTGGGAGCAGAAAACTGTCATCACTAACCTCCCCTTTGCTCCTAGTTGTGACGTTAGCCTCCCTGATATCTTTGCATCCCTGAGTGTTTTCTTCTTCCACGTCTAGTACTGAAACAGAGCTCCATAAGGCCATAGTCTCTTCTTCCTATTCTTTTGTAGACGTTGAAGCAACATTTTCTTTCCTTTCATCATCATCTTCTTCTGTTAATCTTGAATTCAGCATCTGATTCATGACCAATGTCATCGAATTTATCCATTGTGGACAGTTCTTTTCGGAATGGGGCTGTTGATGGAAAGTACAGAAATTTTCCATCCCTATTTCTATCAGATTCATAGATGCAGTTTTCTGAGGAGGAGTTTGTGTCTGGTTTCTATCCTCCCTTTTCTTATAATATGGCCTGAAAAACTTTTGTGCTTCTTTTTCCTTCTCCAAGTCTATGACCTTATTGGACAGATTTTGCATCATTTTAGCCATACTTTCATAGTCTGGCGTCTTTTCTTCTTTCGGCTTGGTGAATAGTAAGGTTTTTCTTCCCGTACTTCTCTCTCCTGAGTGCTCCAGATAGTCCTCCACACTTTCTCTCTCTGCTTCCACCACTTCTGCCTCTTCATAGGTCTCTGTCAATGTAGGCTTGGCTCTGCCTTTTGCGAACATGGCTAAATCAGGACCCAAAGCTGAGGTATAGTATTCGATCAGCACTTTGTCCGAAGGCTTATCCGTTTCAGAGAAATTTCTTAGATATGTTGCAAACCTTTGTGTGAAGCTGTGCACTTTTTCTTTTTTCTCTTTCTTCAATGCACACAGTCCTTTCATGAGGGCAGCGTGAGTTTTTTGGACGGCATACTTGCTCCTGAACATTCTCTTGAAAGTATCCCAATCTGGGATAGAATTAGCGGGAAATCCAAAATACCACGAAGCCGCAGCTCCTTTGAGGGTGTGTGGGAAAAGTCTACACACCACATCTTCATGCTCCCCTGCATTTAATCCTTCTATAGCCAAGTAAAAGCTCTGCAAGTGATCGTCTACCAATATCTTCTCATTAGGATCAAACTTAGGCAATAACTTTTCGAAGGCTTGAGGTAGGTCGTGCAAAGGTGGGGTCAAATTTAGAGGTGATCTGGCCTTCCATGCGGGCGGTGGAGGATTAGGTGGGGGTTGATTGGCGTTAACACCGGCCATGAGTCGGGGTGGAGAATGCGGAGGTGAAACAACAGGGGTGGTAGGATGTGAACCAATAGGTGTGTGAACAGGAGAGCTGTAAGGAGTGTCTGGGCCTACTTGGTTCAAAGGCAATTCAATCTCTTGTAAGGCAGTCTCCACAAGCTCTTGCCAGTCTCCAACCAACACCGAATCTTCTATTATAGGACGGTCTTTCTTCTTGTACTCTCTTCTAGGAAACTCGAGGATAATTGGCAAACCTCCGATCTTCTTTACATAAGCACGGGTATGTCTTCTTAGATCATTTACAATTTCGTTGCGAACAGGGTATAGATGTTCTTTATTTTCTTCTTCTGGAATTGGATTTCATGGTCCACTACTTTCAGAACTATAACCAGTGGAATGATCTTTGTAAAATGGGTTTCCTCGGCCAGCCATGCACTGGCGGCCCTCCTTCTAGTGCCAAAACTGTTGAGGCCTGTAAACTCGCAGGCGGAAACAGTAAGGGATTCTCCCCAATCAGCGTTCCCAATTAGCCCACTGACTGTTTGGTATAGGGAATCCGTCCGGTTTACGGTCCGGCTACCGTAGGTCAAAGTAACAAACACAGGCTTTACCGGTTGCGGCCCAGCCCACCGAGTTTTTTGTATTTTGACTTAAATGAATGATATGCACGTGCCTAACTAAATGCAGGCTGGTCTAAATGCAGGGAGCGGTCACAAAGTGATGCGCAGGTTCTTACCTCTCATCTTGTGCTCACAAGCAACCAAACCAGATAAGAACAGAAATAACTAACTACCTAAAACTATCCCTAGGGAGCGAGGTTATCATCTTGACTGAGCAATACATTATCACACACACTAAGAAAAAATCACAGATAGCTGATGCTTCTCTCATAGCACATGAAAGCTTACAAATATTCAAATAACCAGATAGCCGATCATTCTATAACAACATTGATTGCTCTTAGTGAAATTGCATCCCAGAAACTACTGAAAAATAGTTAACAAGAACGTAGGTTCAAAACATCAACTATTCTTACAGCAAATGAAATACAGCTGAAAACAAAATAGTTCATCTTCAACATTATTCATCGAATGCTTCGGTACATTCCACTTCTTTACTCTTTCCAGCAGACAAAATTGCAGTTCACTTTGCAAAACGAAATAGTTCCTCTTACAAGCCAACGATTACAAAATTTTCTCAGGAAAAAGCCACGTTTTCCTCAGGCTCCCCGTTATTCAAACTACAAATCCTGTCCCCTGGGCTGCCCTCGGCGTGTGACCTTTCAGCGTCCCTCCACGATTCAGTTGCTTTTCTGGTCGTTTCGCCTTCCCCATCATTTCCACAGGCGTTTATTTTCTGATAGTAACTGCTAAAAATGCCCCACCGGCGCCTCTGTCATACGTTTATGTTGTCCTTTTTTTTGCACGGTGCTTTGCTTCAGTGATTCATGGGATGATTTCTGCATACAAACTTGGTGCATTACCCACTAAATTAAGACATTAGGCATCAATAATTTTTAAACTATAATGATACATCCACAACGAGCTAGCCTGGTTCATCTGGGTGAGGGGAAATGCGTAGGCTCGGGACGGCAACAAATAGGTAAATCGGCAGTCGGGTGATACACGGATTGGATGGGACAAGGCTTCTGCACCGGATCGGAGAAGGCTCCAGGAGCCGCAATGGCGGAGGAACGTAAGAAACGGGCGAGTGGCAACGCAAGTGACGAAGGAAATCGGACGGCGGAGAGGAGTGGGTCGACAGATAGAATGCTCCGTCACCCGCAACGGCGGACGGGCCGCAGGTCAGAGACAGGCGACGAGGGAGAAGAAAGTTCGGGTGAGGGATGACTGGTCGGACGTCGGATGAAACTCGTGTCAGAGGCTGACTTCATCTCCCCAGCCGCAACGTCGGGTAAGAAGAAACTCGGGAGAAGCGATTTGAACAACCACGAATCGGGCGTCGGGTGACACTTCAATCGGGCGGAAACTTTGGTCTAGGAGCCACAATGGAGGGTGAGGTAGGACTCAACTTCTTCCAAAAGAGGCCCGATCCAAAGAGAAAAACTAACAACGCTAAGGCCCAACTACGGTCAAAATCGAACTCTTTCTCTAAGGCAAAAAATCATACTCTACGGGTACCAGAACAGACCACGCGACTCAAGCTAAGCTGGACGAAGCAATCAAAAAGCGGGAAATCAAATTCAAACGCAGAGATAAGCTCAAAGACGCCGAGCTTTCAACAGTCGATCCAAACAAATAATGATAAGGAGCAGTCCCAAAGTTTAAGTGCAAAGTTTAAAATCAGGGAAAAGGTTGCGGCAGCAACAGGAATATAAGTCGATCATGAAGAATGATGTCTGGGAGATTGTTTTGAGACCAAAAAAAATTCTATCATAACTTCAAAGTGGGTCTACAAGATCAAGCATGATGTAGATGGCAGCATCGAGAAATACAAGGTGAGATTCATAGCATGAGGCTTCTCATAGAAATAAGACATAGACTACAAAGATGCGTTTTCACCCATGGAAAGGTACACTTCCATTAAGACGATATTTTCTTTGGCAGCAGTTATGAAATAGAAAATTCACCAGATGGATGTCAAGACAACTTTCTTGAATGGTGTAGTCAAGGAGTAATTGTACATGTAATAACCACTAGGAATCAAGACACGTGATAGGAAGACCCATGTGTGCAAATTGAATAAGGCCTTGTATGGATTGAAACAAGCACCGAGGACATGGTACGGCAAGATGGATAGCTTCCTTATGAGCTTGGGATTTACCAAGAGTAAATCACATTCTAACCTCTACTTCAAGGTGGAAGATGGAAGACCAGTGATACTCCTTCTATCTATCGATGAATTGTTTCTAACAGGTGAAGAGGAACTCATTACCGATACAAAGAGGATACTTGTTGCATAGTTCGAGATGAAATACATGGATATAATGCACTACTTTTTAGGCATGGTGGTGTGGCAGAATGCAGATGGGATCTTCCTTGGTCAAGGAAAATATTCAATGGAGATTTTGAAGAGATTCAAAATGATGGACTACAAGCAAATGGACACACCTATGCCATATAAATTGAAGCTTCTGAGTTATGCTTCATCCGAGAAGGTCGATGCCACAATGTATCATCGGATGATTGGCTCATTGATGGATCTAATGAATACAATACTAGACATATGCTTTGTGGTGAACACCCCGAGCAATTTCTTGACAGAGCTGAGAAATGTTCACCTAATAGCTACAAAGCATATACTGAGGTCCCTAAAAGGTACAATGGATTATAGGCTCAAATATGATGTGAATGAGAAGATTAACCTACATGGTTATGTTGATTCAGATTGGGTAGGTAGTGCCACTAATAGGAAGAGCACCTCAGGTTGTTGCTTTAGTTTGGGATCTGGCATGATCTCCTGGTTCAGCAAGAAGCAATCATGTGTGGCACTATGTATAGCTGAGGTAGTGTATCTTTCCTCTTGCACAGCTAGTTGCGAGGTAGTGTGGCTTCAAAGGCTACTGTCTGACTTGTTTGATCTCCAATTTGATGTGACTTATATCTTCTGCGACAACCAGAGTTATGTGAAGATGTCAAAAAATATTATGTCCCATGACAAGTCGAAGCACATCAATATCAAGTTCCACTATATCAGGGATATGGCGCATAGACGAGCAATGAAGCTATAGTACATGGAAATAGAGAAGCAAATAAATGATGTGTTGACCAAGCCTCTTGTAAGAGTGATGTTCGAGTACTTTCGAGAAAGACTTGGTGTGATCCAAATTGAGATCCCTCAAAAGAGGGAGTGACGTGTTCTAGAATAGCTAGAGAGACAGGTTGTATGAGCGTAAAATACGGGTGAATATTGTAGGTTCCTCAGTCGTAATCATCCTTGTAGGTTGTCTTTTGATGTAATCAGTCCTGGTGAATCTCGCAAGTTATCCTTGGATGTAATCAATCTTGATCTGTTACAGAAGTAGAATATCTCAAATGGGAAATGAGATAGGTTGTTTGAGCAGGAAAATACGAATGCAGTAGGATTTTTAAACGTAATCAGTCCTGTAGGTTGTCCTTCGATGTAATCAGTCTTGGAGAATCTCGTAGGTTATCCTAGGATGTAATGAGTCATATGACGGGTTATCTGAATGTAAAAATGAGACTTGGAATGGTACACAAGTTATGGTATGCATGTTATTCATATGTAACATGCCATGTGGGTTGTCTGAGTGTAAAAATGAGACATGGAATGGTACACAAGTTGCTCGGATGTAATACACCTCGAAGGTTATCTGAATGGAAAATATCCTAGATGCAAGTTGTTCAGATGTAATCCCTTAAGGTCAAACTAGAATGTAAAAGATCCTGATGCAACAAGTTGTTGGTTCATATTCATTCCTTCTGTATATATCCATATATTTGTGTTCCCATGTTTATATGATAAGGTCACGAAGCAAGAGAGGTTCACCTACGCAGTTCTATGATAGAACGCATGTCGACCGTGGATGATTTTTTTTTGTCTTGTGCATGACAAAAGAGATGATATAGATACAATGAGAAGAAGGTAGAAGACGTAGATTATTTCTATGGGAATGTAAAGAAGGTCCTAGATAGTTCCTACATTATGGATTGCTTGAGATGATATGTAGAGTTGGTAGAGGAATAGGCTTACATCCAGCATGAAAAAGGGTTGTCTTTGTAGAAACTTCTGATGGAAGATAGTATGGTACTATGATCAAAATAATAAGATGATGATGGTAGCAACTATGATGATGACTCCACGATGAAGACTTGACCAGATATGTTTATGACTATGAAGAGAGAGAATACCTTCCTAGTTAAGAGGGAGTGTTGATGTACTTGTAACTTTGGAAGATACTCTAATGTATGTTATCATTATATGTTGTTGTACCCCAATTGGGGATGTGTTTATCCCCTTGTGGGATGTCTTAATTGTGTCTAGAGATTAAGGTACAACCTCTGTTGTATGTTGGGACAATAGTCCCCAGTGTAACATCATGTAATGTGTATTTGGAGCCTCTCTGGGAGAAGTCGAACCTATTAGGGAAGAGAAGTGGGCCTCGGTCTTATGTTTGGTCAGTGAATTGAAAGGTATAAATAGGGAGGATCTCTCCCTCATTTATGCACACCTTACACTCCCAAGATCGCATGAGAGAGAGAGATAGAGACAAAAGGGAGGAGAGACAAATAGTTGTTGAATACTTCTTATTACTTCTTTTGATCATCTTAATATTCTGAAGAAGTTTGCGAGGTTTTCTCCTTTATGGTTTCCCCGGTGAAATTTTTTATGTCTCGTGTATCTTTTATATCTTATGCATATTGATGTAATTTTTTTTATTTCATATAAACATCCTAGATAAACTAATCAGATCTAAAGAAAAAATAACAACAGCTTCCTCTACACCTGCTTCTTCTGTCATAGATCTTCCTCCATTACAACTTACTTTATCGCACGATCAGACTCTTCATATTTCTAGGCATAATTATGGTTGAATTTTGCCTATATTTTACTAGGGCCAACAGGCCCCCAACACTAACATTTGGCTTGTCTTGAGCCATGCTAATCTGAACCTTCAATCATGACGACCTTAATTTGAAAATATTGGAATATTTTCACTGTATGCTTTGTTTCCCGTCACGCATTTTCTTCTTCCTTCTGCAAATTTTCCACAAGGCCAAAACTGATGTGTTTCTAAGTTGTAAGTACTGTGTACTCTACTTCTTATCTCAATTTTTGGCTTACATGTTGAATAAAGCTTGGAACTCTTTTGGCTTTGGCTTGTAATTTTGTGACTTTGTCGGTACTCTGTTGTTGTTGAGTTTGCAGTGCTACAACTTGTTGTTGACATTTCTTCATCTAAACATACTTAGTCATTTTCTCTGCTAAGGGAAATCTCTTCATCTCATTCTTCCTCCGATTAACATATGTCTCAGCAGTGCATAGATTCTTTGCAAAGTTCTTTAACTCTGCATCATCGATCAATGCTTCCCACATCTCATAAAATTGTTTAACTGCCCTGGCACACAGTGCCTTTTCCTCTTCTATATTCTTTGCAGCCTCTGTTTGTGTCTTCCCTCTTTCTTCTAGCACATATGGCGGTGTACTTGGTCTCGCTTGTGCTTCTAGCTCTGTGACCTCTTTATGAAGTTCTTCTGTAATTTCCCCAAGTCAAATGACCTCGGCTTCTGCAAACATTTCATATGTTATTCCTTCATCTTCAAAATTACTACAAATAAGTACTACAACATTATTAACCCTATTCTTTTCCTCCTCCCAAGTTTTGGATTTATTCTTAGTTTCTTTGACTGTTTGCTTCATCTTAATAACAATCTTATTCAATGATAGAAATTTCTTTATCAATGCGCCTTCTCTAACTTTAATTTACACAATTGTGACATTATGTATTGCATAAACTTCATATAGAGGAACTTGAGAAAAATCGATGGTAATGTGGCCCAAGTTCTTGGCCATGGTATTCAGATTTGCATTCCCAAGTCGAGTGCTTCTCCCACAAATTAAGTATTTATTGGCGGAATCAGTATCGACACATCATTCGGCCGCTCTTCTGACAGGACAACTAAGTCCCAGGAAACTATAACTTGTGGTATTCATTCGACGACGACCCACACTTCTTTGACTGCTTTGTAGAGCATCTACAGTAAATCTGTAATACTACTTGTTATCTCTATTTGGCGCTCATCCACTTTATTCAAGATCTACATAGTGACTTCTATCATTAATTCCGTTAGAAGGGTAAATGCGTTGCTAGTAAGGCCAACATTTCCTACCGTTTTATCATCCTTCCCTTCCGTATACCTTGTCTCAGGCTGCATTGCCTGCTTCCTTTTATCACCCACCACTGGATCTATTTGTATTGCACTAGAATCATTCTAGGGAGTGTAGCAAGGATTTCTCCCTTACTACAGGGCAGGAATGGCTACCTTCCGTCTATAGGAGGAAAGGGTAGGGTTCCTGATGGTAATGCAAGAAAAATGAAATAGAACAAAAAACAAAATGAAATGAAACCCCTCTGCACACAAAGTTAGGGTTTAAACTCCAAGGCCCTACATACAACTGTTAGAACATAAACCAAAATACCAGCAAAAACATGTTAAGCAATGAACCTACAAACAAATACTATTAGAAAAAAAAACTACAAACTACTAAAGCAAAGACATAAAACAACACAGGTATACCTTCTGGTTGGAATGGGCCACCATGCCCTAGCTGGGAGAGCACCTCTCTTGGAAGGGGTAGTTATGGCTCAATGGAAGGATGGAGGAGAGGGAGAGTGAATGGCTTGAGAGGAAAATGGTCTCAAGGCACTCACTCCAATAGCATAACAATAGGGAAGGGAGGAATGATTTGAGAGTGACCCCCACCCCTCTATTTATAGATTTTTTAGGGTTCTAAGCCCCTGGTCAGGGCTTTAGCCCCCTTTTTTGGGCTTTTAGCCTCTTTCACCCAAATTTTAGCTCCTTTTAGGGTTTTAGCCTCCTTTGAGGGGTTTTAGCCCTTTTTTGGAGGCTTTAGCCCCTATGAGAGCTATTTAGGCTCTTTTTGGGGGTTTTCAAGCCCTTTTTCATGTTTTGAAGCCTTCTTGAGGGTGTGGGGGTCAAATGGGGTCAAATGAGGGTTGTGCATGGGTGTCCTTGGGTGGTGTAGGCCATGTAGAGCTGAGTGAGGGATTTTTTAGGTTAACATATTGCCCCCTGATGTGTGAGGGTAGGAGCTCATCGTATGGCCGATGGACATCATAGGATTTTCTGTGGAGAGGTGGTGCTTCCTGGGCTGGGGAATGGTGGCTTTTGGTTTTTGTATTAATATGGTTCCCATCAATGGGTGAGATACAAATAATGTGTGACATGTATATGGACGAGTCGGGAATCCCCATGCTCGTAACAATGTCAAAATAATAATGTGATCTATGCTCTATAATACAAGAGCCGATCATGTACAACTAATGATACAATAATGGTTGCCTCAATTAGAGGCTGAATACAATACTGATCTGAAGAACTGCTATATTGGACCCATGGCATTCTCATGGAATGCTATATCTTCATGACTGATAGCCTATTGGATCTGGAATGGTACATAGCTGTATGGACTCACTAATGGAAAGTAAGAATCCCTGTGGTACAAGTATGCTGTATCAATCATAAATCTATATGGAAGCACTGCTGGGGCTTATGAACATTGTCTCCAACGCAACCTAGAAATCACAAGGGATGTATACCTATTTATGTCCCTCGAATAGACTCATCAATGTACGAGAATCAGGCGACATCTGGGGTCTTCGACCAAATACTGCATGGACCAATACCCTATATGAATCTCAATGGTGCGATGATGTGGCTGGAGTCGAGCTCATGAGAAACAACCATCCTGAGAGGCACTAAGGACTCCTCTCAAGTGGTCCAAGGAACTCATCAATGAGGTTAATGAAACCAGGATACATGGACCTCTTGGTCTATCCTCTAGAATACATGTGTTGTCGTTGACAGAGGGAGACCTGCCCCTAGTCAAGGCAGTGGTGTTTCCTTGACCAGAAGCATAAGGGAGATAACCAAAAGATGTGAGACAATCGAAGGACTGACCCACTAAATGGGGGGGGGAGGGGAAGAGTTGAACAGGGGTATAGGGAGTGTAGTAGACTCAAACTTCCTTTATTCAGAGTATGACGGCAGGGCGAACTAGGCAGCAAATGAAACTCACTCGTGGGAATGGGATCATAGCTGTAATACCGAGAATGTCACTACAGATGAGAAATACTTGGGGTAGGTAGACACTTTTGATATTGATGGGATCCAAGGAAGACACATTGCAGAGTACTCTAAACAAAGGAGACCCAAAATGGGAATGTTGCCAAACTGTTTTCTGTGGGGTGGTGTCTAAAGACACCGTTGTGGTACGATCTAATGGATTTTTGGTGAACCCAAGAAAGTAAATGCTTGATGGTGCTTTCAATTTTAGAGAGTCTGAAAGCATGAAGAAGACTCCAGTGGGGGCTCTTTTTCATTGGTAGTCTCCCATGCCCAAAAAAGGATAAAAGTATACATAGGAGAGCTCGCCCATACTATAAGGGATGATAGACTTCTTTACCGTTGGTAGTCCAATCAAGTTGGAAAAGGTTAAACCTATACTGACTAGATGGTCATTCAACTACTTTTACAAGCATGAATGAAACCAAGTTTGCTCAGCAATCTTTTCTTGATGAGAAGGCTGGAAAAGAGCTTAACAACAACCCATGGTGAGATTTTTCATAAAGTTTGGCCCCTTTACTCGAGAAAGCATAAAAGTATGCAGAGGGGAATGGTCTTGGCTTGAATATGCCAAGGTGGTCCTTTTCATTTGATGGTCTACATGGTCTGCAAAAGGAGATAAATGAGATGATGTAGATGCCCTTTCCTATACTTTAATGAGTGGGAGAGGAAGAAGTTGCGCTCGACAATCTTTTCATTCTTTTAGGAGTCAGAAAAGAGCTTAAAAGAAACTCTAGTATGGTCAACCGATTGTGGTGGCACAGGTAGTGCCCCATGTTGGGACGGTGGACAGTGGTCAAAATGTCATCCATGGAGTATGGATGGAGCAAGTGGCTCTTAAACATATTAATGCATGCATGGGATAGGTCACGACAGAGGCACACAAGTCAGTGTGGCAGAGGCACACAAACCGAGGTGGCTCTTGGACAGAGGTTAGGAGAGTCATGTGTGAATTGTGGTGGATGAAATTGACTACATGTGATGTGAGTGCAAGTTCGGAGGCAGTTATATGACAAATACATGCAAAGGAAATGATCTGTCTTCTGGATGATGGTACGGATATCTGCATAAGGTGTGGTGGACGGAGTAGACAGCTATGTGTTAAAAATCAAAATGGTATTCCTTAACGAGTGGTGGCCCGAGAACCCGCATGAGTAGTGGTAGGCAAGTGTGATGCAAGTACAGGTCTGTAGACACTTGTATCACCATGGTGTGGCTCATAAATTGAGGTAACTTCTAGGAAGCGGTCCCAAAATTTGTTTGCTAAACATGAGGAAATGGTATCTAAGGATATAGAGGGCGGAATTTGGAAACCAATGGTGTGAACGATGTCTCAAACGGACTTCGTATGGTCCTGTTATGTCAAACGAGAGAAATTAGGTCAAATAGGGCCTATATAAGGGTGGGGACCACTTTGTGAAGTGTCATTATCACTATTCAATGCAGAGTTGGAGAGGTGGGCCCTATATTTTCTTTTGTTGATTTCTCCTATTCCAACCGGCGGTTTCGAGTTCCGCGACTTATAGGTAAGAGCTCTTGCCAACTTTCTTCTTTTTGGTGGCTTCAATTCTGAATTTGGTCACCCAGAGGTCCTCCATGAGCCTGTTGGGGTTTCATGGAGCCAAGTCGCACCTTTCAAGGAAAAAAGAGTGACCTGGTCGCACCTATGGGTCATTTTTGAGAGACCTAGTCGTTTATTTTTCCCATACAGGTGCGATTTGGCCCCTAGGTGATATTTTTTATGAGAGTAGTGGCTAACATCTGTGTTTTGCTTGTGCAGGATGGCTAAGATTAAGTAGCAGGAGAGAGACTGTAAAGACCTCCGGGAGGCATCATTGTAGGACAGGAATGTGTGTGATACACTGGCTTATTGTGGTTTACTGAAGTTCATGAGGACACCCCTTATGAAGAGCTTGCGTTTGTTGTTGCAAACGTTGGTGAGCTTTTGGGATATTGGGGAGGAGGCCTTCCTCTTCCAAGGTCCAGCGTATGAAGATTATGATGGTGGATGTGTACTTCTTGACTGGGCTCCCTATGTTGTGAGTTGTTGGTGACTTGGTACCAGTGCTATCTCGAGGGGAGATGTTGGAGGAGCTATGTGATAGGCACTGTTACGCTACTGCGTATGTGCGTGGCTCATGCATATTGATGTGTGACATTGAGGATCTATCAACATGGACAGTGGCGACATCACTACTATGTATCTTGGGTTCCATAGGGAGCCACAAGATATTTGGAGGGCAGCTGCAGTTGGTAGAGTGTGCTATGGGGGGCACATACTATGAGTGGGCCCAGATGTATCTTTAGGCTGTTCGACGTCAGCTAAATAACGCGAAGGCATCTGGGGTAGGATTTTTCTTTGGCTCCTTTCTATGTGCTTTCTTTTTTGAGAAAGTACCTACTATGCGTCCACACCGGGCCATGCAGGATAGTGGTCCACGGGAGCCACGAATGCACATGTGGTGCCAGATGATGGCACAAGAGGGTGGTGGTAGAGTGGGCCGCTTTTTTACTGAGGAGCTGTTGGAGCAGTGGTGTCAGCTTCTAGTGGTCATTGAGGAGTACTCGTACGTGGGTATGAACTATCATGGGGACCCTGAGATGTCCTGACCTGCAGGCAAGGCATGGGGACCAACTGGTATGTATGTGTGATGTCTTTATGTTCATCTTTATGCATAGTGTAGTTGAGTTGGTTAATAGTTGTATGTTTATATGTGTATACTGATGGTGTCCTTGTTTATGTATGCAGATATTGGTCCCCTCCCACCGCTCGGGTATCAAAGGTGAGTGGTTTCTATGGCACCTACAGCAGTTCTTGCGGGGAACCCTCACAGGTGACGGCGGGAGGTGGATGAGTTTCTGCCGCATCTGAAGTGGCTCGCTGATGGGATCTCTGATAATGGCTGGCAGCATTTGAACAATGATATGATTACTTCCATTCATAGTTTTCCTCCAGAGTGGAACTCTGTGATGAGGAAGATGGTCGTGGCCTATGATTACCTTCGTCGGGCGGCGAGAGGCGATCTTCCTGCAAAGGATGAGTCTTCTAAGGAAGATGATGATACTGAGCCAGATGATGAGTTTGAGTCTGATTAGCAGCCTGGTGGGGCTACCCCTAGTGCGTTGGTGCACTTAGGAGTTTTTGCATCATTATGTATATTCAGTTGAGAAAGCATGTGTGGCTTCTCATTTTGTACTGGACATATTTTGGACATGCGACTTATCTATCTATATATATTTTTGACACACATGGATGCACTTTTTATGGTTTTATAGGCGAGTCTTTTTATGATGATATGAGATGCAATGTCTAGATGATGTATTATTACACTTGTGTGTGTATTTTATATATGATTATGCATGATGTTATGGTTGTATGTTTCCTATATGCGATTATGAATGTGCCAATTTAGAATGTCATTAGCCATTTGATCTACTACACTATTGAGGTTTTTGGGAACATGTGTGAATGTGATGGAATCAATGTTCTAACCATCTTTTCAGTGCGCAGGAATTTTCTAAAGAGGAAGGGATCATGTACCCGGTAGTAGTTGTTCAACTAAGAAACAAGCAGCTGGGAGTCTAAGAAGACATCAAGATGGTGAACACCTAACTGGAGAGTGGTGGCCAACATGCCATTGACACCATCATACTCAGCCTGGTTGTTGCTCAAACTGACCATGCATATTCCATCGATATGGATCAACTCATGTGATGGGGAGTAGATAACCCATGCAGCCAAGGCAAGGTTCGGAGACCATCTGCTTGATCCATCAGCAAATTTGATATACCGGTTCGAGGTAGGATCCATCTGAAGAAACGAGGGGAAACAATGCATAAGAATCAGTTTCAAAAAATCTGTAAAACAAAAAACAGGAAAAGACTATATTACAAGCTATACTACTATCACTCAAAGGGGTGACGTTAGAGGGGAAGTTGTTTGGACTTTCAAGGGATCGGCGGTCATTCCTTTGTGTGACACGATGAACACTAGGAGATGGCCTGTTGGGACACAAAAAACACACTTAAAAGGGTTCAAGTGGATTTCATACTTACGACGTCATAGGAAGACTTGCCGCAAGTTGTCTATGTGTTGTGCTTATTTCTGTGACCGCGCAATGAGGTTGTCAAGATAAACCAACATGATGTGAATGATGTCATGGAAACAGTGTGTCATGGCGCGCTGGAAGGTGGCTCCAATGTTTTTTAGGCCAAAGGGCATTACTCGATATGCGAATGTGCCCCATGGGGTTGTGAATGTAGTCTTCTAATGATCTTCTTTCTGGATCTAAATTTGGTTATATCCAGAAAATCTGTCCATGAAGGAAAAGACCTCATGTCCAGCGCATGCATCGATAATCTGATCGATGAAGGGTGTTGGGAAGTTGTCTTTGGGACACACCCCAATGAGATCATGAAATTCTATGCAAACATGGATGGTACCCTATTTTTTATTCATGGAAACAGGATTAGAAACCCAAGTGGTGTATGCAATAGGGTAAATGAAGCCGACTGTGCTCAGCTTCTCTATCTTGGCTTTAACCGCAGTCGATTTGGAAGGATGGATGGGCTGTTGTTTTTGGCGTACAAGGGCCACATTGGGCCATGTGTCGATATGGTGTTCCATGATGGATGGATCTAACCTAGGCATTTTAGTGTAAGACCAGGCAAAGATGTCACAGAATTCTTGGAAGAGAGCTTTGTAGGTAGCGACTTCTTTCGGGGAGCAGGATGCCCCCAGTATGATTTCTTCAACAACCTCAGGATTGGTTGAGATGTTGATTTTGATGGTTGGTGAGATGTTGGTCATGTTCCCTTATTCAAAGGAGTCTGGTGCCGAAATGGGTTTTTTGAACCAGTTGACTTTCCCATGAATGAAATCTTTGGTTTCCACAAAAAACTGGTCTGACTGCGACACAAGATCTTCAGGGAGGAAGAACAAGCAATGGTGCATGTCATCCCATGGGTATTCTGGGAAGGTTAAGGCTTCAAGTATCTCCTCATCATTGCAGAAGCAATGAAGAGACAGGTCTAATGGACCATCACTGGTGGTGGAGACAAGAGGGTCGGTAGAACTAGACATCATGTAAATGGACATGGTGTCCGAAGAAGGAGGTGGGGAGTGAACTTCTTCGATCAGGGTGATCTCAGATTCAAGGGAATGTTGACGAAGGTTGGATAAATCCATTCAGAGCTTCGACAAGTCTTGGCAGTGATGAGAATAGTGTCCATACAATATGCAAAGGGCGCACGTATGGTTTGTTCTTAATGACTTGTTTCTGACTATTGGCCCGCTTGGGAGTTCAACCATGGGAAGGTTTTCCTTTGTATCCATGGCATCCAAGTGTGCACAGATTATAGGAATTTCAGTGCATTTTTGAGTTGGATGGCCCTATACTTCACAGACGGTGCAAGGTGGGATCTGTTGAGGTTCAGTGGTAGTTTTCACATTCTTTCCCCTGGCCCTTTTTGGGTGGGACAGTGCGGGTGCGGGTGCAGTGGTTGATTTTTGTGGGCCGGTTGGAGGGTGAGACTCAACCGCAATGGGTTGCACAAGGGTTAAGACTACATGAGGCATCGGTGGTTGAGCTGGTGGATCAAGATACCACACAGGAATTCCCAATGTAAGGTTGGGTAAGTTTAAGGTGGCCATTATTGGCTTGCTCATGACATCGAGCGAGGGAAAGAGGAAGGGAATTATGTGGACTGGAGAGGAGCCCAGATAACTCCCTGATGGTTGTCTGTGGGGATGAGGTTATGGTTGAGGCTGTGTGTAATGTTGCAGCTATGGATGATGCTATGACTACAGATGGTGTTGTGGTTGCGGTTGGGGTTGCGGCTGCGGTTGTTGTTTGGGTGTAGCAGTGCTAGATGAGAGCATGCATAAGTCTGCAGTCTCGTTTGGTGTCAGTGGTGGTGATACTAAGGGGAAAGAAGCCATCATGGTGGTATTGTCAAACAACCCAGGGCCCACATTCAACAATGGGGAGGCTGGTATGTTGTTAACCATGGTGTTGACCTTAGGGATAACATTGCATGTGTGGCCATCCCTTGTGGATCAATGGTGTTGATCGTAGGGATAACATTGTGGGTGCCGTTAGCCCTTGCGTATCATGATAATTCAATTGATCAACCATCACAATTTTCCCTTCATGGGGGGACATCATGAGACGGAAGACAGTTGATGCTACTACTCTCATGGCGTACATATAACTTCTTCCAAGGAGAAGGTTATAGTCCAATTGAGCGTTGACAATTTATATCTCAATCAGAACTGTCCTCCTGGCTAATGTGATGGGGACATGGGGGAGGATTCCTTGGGATTTAGTGGGATGGCCATCATAAGCCCGTAGAGTTGTGGAGGATGGTTGCAGAATTTGGGATCCAAGTTTTTACCAGACTAGGGTAGACATAACACATGTGGATGCCCCCTCATCCACTATGCACCAATGCATGACCAAATTCTGGATAGACACCAGGATTTGAAATGCAATGGTTGATGGCTTTTGCGGTTCTCCATTCTCCATGTAGAATGTGATCAAATTGGAGTTAGAGGGGTCTACATTCCCAAGGGCGGCTAGTAAGGCTTTTTGATGTGTTGGGCAAGTTTTAAGTACCTCAAGAGCGGACATGGCGGTAGGTGTTTGGACCATATCATCCACTATGTTGTAGATGACAGCAGCTCTAGCCGTGGCGTTGTTGGAAACCCGGCATATGGGTGGGCACGGGAAAGGGGGTAACTGAAGAGGTGCATTGGTTGTTTTAGATGTGGATGCCGCTGATGGGTCAGCATGTTTGGTGTTGGTTCTGTATTGATTTTGTCTGGTTTGTAAGTTGACCTCTTCAATTGTCATAGCTAGCAGGTGGTGGACACCTATTTCTACTATCAGAGGTGCCCCCTAGTTGTTGGGATTGGGTTGAGGAGGGGGTACGGTTGCCACCAATCATTGGACTAGTAATGGGTTTTGGAGCACCATAGGAGGAGGTCCTTGTGGTGTCGGGTTGGGTTGGGCTTGATCCGTTGTATTGGTGGCATGTTGAACCTCGTTCCTAATGGCCTGCTTAGTGTGACCCATGAAGGGATACTCGAATGTGTAGTGCCTGTAGACCTCACAGAGTGTGCATGGTTGGTTTGTACATAATGGGGTGTTGCGTCTCGGTGCATTTGGACATTGAGGATTTTGGGCTAGCCGATTTTCCACGAAATTGTTGGGAGGGTTTGGTTGTTGAATTCCTCCATTTCGTTGATTTTTTCCTTGGTTCTAGGGTCGGTTAATACTGGCTTGCCCTTGTTGGTTATTGGGGGTTGGCTGGTTGGGATGGTTTTGCTGTGCAAACACCTATCCCAGCGAATCAGGTGGAGTAGGGGAGGGGGCTTGAATAGCTTGCACCGGCGGTGAATAGTAGACTTGGGTGGGTACTGGTGCCACAAATGTGGGTATTTGTCCCACGTATTGCTGTGTCAGCCAAGCTAATGCCTGGGCCTGCTGTGGTGGTACAGGTTGTGCATAAGAAGTTGTGGCTCCAGACTGGGACATCATTCTTGCATAGTCCGGAGTTTAGTTTTGGTAGGTAACACTAGGGGTGTTTCTTGGTTGTGGTGGTATTGCAGATGGTGTCAAATGGTGTTGTGGTTGGTGGGAGACTAAGCCTATGATGCCATTTGCAGCATGGGATGCCCCCAGTGCATCCCGGTAGGAGGTACTCGCACAGGGAGCATCTAGAATGATAGTGTAAAGGTACCCAGACTATGCATAGATCAAATCAAATTGTTGGGCTTTCAAGATGGCTTGCTCTTCAGATTGGGGACGTTCGGATGCAACGTCCTTTGCTATAGGTGGGAGCAAGGTTTTAAGGAACCAATCCAAGAACATCCTATCATCAAGTTGGATTTTACACAAACTACGGTGTCGCTGCCACTCATGGATGTGGTCGGTTATGTGGGTCACAGTATTATGGCGGCAAGATAACAAGATCTCCACCCCTTCGTCATATCTAACAGGGAGTTGGAAATATTTCAGGAACATGAAAGCCAAGGAGTTGAAATTTGGGTACTTGGTTTGTGGTAGCTCAATGTACCACTTAGCTACAGCACCTGTGAGGGTGCGTTGGAATAGTCTTAGCTTGATCGAATCATCCACAATGTTGTTTGATGACCACCATATATGGAACATCATGATGTGGTTTTGGGGGCACTCCCCTGCCTTCCCTTCAAATTTGGGTATGTCTGAGGGGAGTTTGGTTGACATGGAAGGCCAAACATTTTGATGGCAGATAGGGTCATTTGTTAATCGAGCCAAATCAGGCAAGTTGAGACGTTCCATGAAAGGAAGGTTTGACCCCAGATGGATGTGAGATGGGGCAGCCATGTTAGTGGGATTTGCAGGTGCATAATGCACTTTCATAGCTGGGGGTACTTGTGGCACCATTGTGGATGGTCCAGTGCCCCCAAGTGTGGTGGGAGGGACAGTGTAGGTGGAAGGGCCACTTCCCCCATGTAAGATAGGAGGGGCAGTGTAGGTGGAAGGGCCACTGCCCCCATGTAAGACAAAATGGGTAGTGTAGGTGGAAGGGCCACTGCCCCCATGTGTTGTAGGTGGGCTAGCTTGACTGTTCAATATGGGTGGTGGAAGATGACTTATGATGGTTTGCATAACCATGCTGGGGCCACCTACAGGGTTTTTGGTGATATTTTGTGGTGTGGACATGGCTATTCCAAAAAATGGATCCAAGTTTGCACAAGCCATGGGGCTTGATGGTGCAGTGTGTAGATCTGGTTCAAACTGATATGGGTCTGAATCTAAATCAGAGGTTGTGTGGCCTTCTGATGGTGTAGAAGGTCATTGAGAATGGTCTCGATGATGTCAGTTTAATGACCCAAACTGTGGTGGTTTGCCTCTTAGGTGAGAGGAAGAGCGTGAGGGATCAATTGTGTCAAATTTGTATGTAAAAATGGTGGTAATGATTTTTGGACCCTGGTTTCAATGGCTTCCTATTTGCTATAGGTGGTCACTCGACCACCAAGACTGCTAGAAGACAGTGCTTGGATTTTTCCTCATGGGAGTGCTACTCAATCGGTGGGGGTCGTTTCCCGTTTCGCTTGGCAATTCCTCACAGTGGCCAACTACTTTGGGGTTCCCATGGTACTCCTCACAATGAGTTTTTGGGCTGAGCCCAAGTACTTCCCACGGTTAAGGTAGTCAGGGACTTATGTCCTCAAAGACTGTAGATGTTTAACTTAGTGTAAATTGTAAATTTTACTGGCTCACTCAGCATCATTAACTGGGTTGGGTTGATATATATGGTATGGTGTGTATGTATTTTGCTTTTCTATTATATTCGATGGCTGATTAAATGGTTTATGAATATTCTGCGGAGTTCATAACATTGTGAATGAAAGCAGTAAATAGTAATCAGAAATTTTTAGACATGTACCATTTGTGATCCTGAACTATGATAGCCTGACTAGGTGACTACCTTGCACCTATATTTCTCTTCAACTAGGAGAGGGTGTTGGTCTCTCAACACAATGGGACTAAGCCCATATGTAGATCCATAGGTCACCCTATGTATGCAAGGTTGTTCAATAGGGAGGACGCTGATCACTGTGAGAAGCACTCCTTCTCTACCCCCTCTACCTTCCAAGTCACCCATTTTTAGTGGCTTCAAAAAATAATAGGTTAAATGCCTATTACTATACGATCTTCACCCTTCGTCTTATCCCTGAATACCCTAAAGGGTGATGACTGGGTAGAGGAGGAAGGGTTAGGCCAGATGTTGATTTTAAGTAAATTTTAATCAAGCTATGTTCTTTAACCCATTAAGCATTGATTTACACTTTGATTTAATCAAGCTTTGTTCTGTAAATGAAATGGACATAAACAGAAATAAAAATAGGTTGGATGGAAAGAGGTGGCTAAGCCACACTGACAGTCCTTAACTTTTAAAAAATCAAACTCTGAGTGACAGATCACACTTTTCAGGTCAAATGTGGTGAGGGGGCCACCAATTTTTTCCAGAAACAGGTGAGGGGGTCGCTCAAAATTTGCAAATAGAAGCAGGCTGACTTCTGGAAGGGGGTCACACCTTTCGGGGCTAAATAGGCTACCTGGTTGCACCTGTGAGGCTAGAATGAGTGACCTGGTCCCTTCTCTGGGCCCGATAAGAATGACCTGCTCCGGAAAATGAAATTGTTTTTAACCCTAAGTCAGATTCGGCTGACAGTAATTTGTACTCTGGAAAAATGGACTCGGATTTTCCTTGAGGAGGCTTGGCAGTAATTGGAAATGTAAATAAATAGGAATCTAAGATATATTTTAACAAAAAATTAAAGTATGGAAAAAAACAGAACTAAAAACTGAAACTTTGAGAAATAAACCCAGGGATCCTGTGGGATCGGCTTGGTATGGTTTCCAGTTCTGTAGCAAGGATTTCTCCCTTACTACAGGACAGGAATGGCTACCTTTAGTCTATAGGATGGAAGGGTAGGTTTCCTGATGGTAATGCAAGAAAAATGAAACAGAACAGAAAACAAAATGAAATGAAACCCCTCTACACACAAGGTTAGGGTTTAAACTCCAAGGCCCTGCATACAATTGTTAGAACATAAACCAAAATACCTGCAAAAACATGTTAAGAAACGAACCTGCAAACAAATACTATTAGAAAAAAAACTACAAAATACCAAAGCAAAGACATAAAACAACATAGGTATACCTTCTGGTTGGAATGGGCCACCATGCCCTAGTTGGGAGAGCACCTCTCTTGGAAGGGGGAGCTGTGGCTCACTGAAAGGATGGAGGAGAGGGAGAGTTAATGGCTTGAGAGGAAAATGGTCTCAAGGCACTCACTCTGGTAGCATAGAAATAGGGAAGGGAGAAATGTTTTGAGAGTGACCCCCACCCCTCTATTTATAGCTTTTTTAGGGTTCTAAGCCCTTGGTTAGGGCTTTAGCCCCTTTTCTGGGGATTTTAGCCCCTTTCACTCAAATTTTAGCTCCTTTGAGGTTTTTTAGCCCCTATGAGAACTATTTAGGCTCTTTTTAGGGGTTTTTAAGCCCTTTTTTATGTTTTTAAGCCTTCATGAGGGTGTGGGGGTCAAATGGGGTCAAATGAGGGTCATGCATGGGTGTCCTTGGGTGGTGTAGGCCATGTAGAGACGAGTGAGGGATTTTTTGGGTTAATAGGGAGGGTTGCAATAATTTTTGTATCTTCTGCAGTTGGTGGTGGGTCACCTCCCTATTCTCCATCCTTTTGCATCGGTGGATCATTCTATCACATGTATTCTTCTGTAGATAGTAGGTCATCAGTGAGAGGGAATCACCATTCTTCTGGCCAATATTGGTTAATGGCCTCAACTTCTTCTTCAAATAGAAAGTATTGGGTTGCTAACCATTGGCATTGTGGTTATGTTCACGACTGTAACAAGATATGATGGGGCCCAATTATGAACTTAACAATGTTTCAAAACCAGTAAATGGTATCCTCCAATATTCTTGCCTACTTTTTCACCTGATATCATAGGGCCTCTCCATGCATAAATAATTGCACATTGTTCTCTCTTTGTCTCTCCTTTATATCTTTCTTGAACCAAATATTTTGGTATCGATCTCCTCGACATAGAATTGGTGTATCTACCCCTTGGTAGTTCATTGGTTCTAACCATACGATAAACATAATCAAAATGAGAAACCATGAATAATGGAATGCGCTACATTTTTCATGCGACTCATTTGCATTTCTATCATTTCATTGAATTAGTGCAACCAATCAATTTGAACCCCCTCCACAGAGAGTTCAGCTGCTATAATCGTCCCTACAATACATTGGTTTGATTACATCTTCTGTAACAACCAGGTAGCTAAAAACTTAACTACAAACCAAGCTATGTGGTCATTAATGGAGGCTATTAAAAAGACTCTGGTATCTCTATACAAATCATACTTATATTTTATATTGTTCATCATTAGAGTGTCCTGGTCTATTTTGAAAAAATGTGTTGGGTCTACACCTAGAATTGGAAGCCCTGTAATCGCTACTATCAGCTCGACATCCACATAATTTTTTTCTGTCGATCCATAGATATCCAACATGGAATGATACCAGTAATTGTTTGACAAATGCATTCACCTCTATGCTATGGTTTAAATGAGGCATATAAATAAGTGACAATAAACCTGCTTGGTCTAGTCCTCTTTCCCATTCCATTGGAACTAACCGCTTTGGGTTATCTGGTGTATCTTGTACAAAAACCATGAAGTTATTCATGTCCAATTATAGAATTTTTCATATGCCATGATTGCAAAAGGTCTTCTTCTTAAGGTTTGGAATAATTTTCCATGATACCCAAACTCCATTAGAGTGTCCTGGTCTATTTTGAAAAATGGTATTGGTTCTACACTTGGAAGTGGAAGCCCTATAATCACTGCTATCAGCTCGAAAACCACATAATTTTTTCTCTTGACCCATAGGCAGCCACCGTGGAATGATACCAGTAACTATTTGATAAATGCATTCATCTCTATGCTCCGAATGAAAAGTGGCATATTCATAAGTGACAGTAAACCTTCTTCATCCAGTCCTCTTGCCCATTCCATTGGAACTAGGCGCTTCGAGATATCTAGTGTATCTTGTACAAAAACCTTGTAGTTTATCATGTCCAATTCTTGAATTTTTTCGTATGTCATGATTGAAAAAGGTCAGCTTCTTAAGGATTGGAAGAATGTTTTGCGATACCCAAACTCTTTTCGACATAATTGGCCCTACCGATGGGTATCATTCATTGCTCATAACTCTAAGTTTTGGTGTATCATATTTTCTCTATGGAATATATGATGGTAGAATAATCATAGACCCTAGTTCTTCTTCCCCCTCTAGTGTTGGTGGTGTTGGTGATTTCTTCTTTTGGTTTCAATAGCACTTCCCTATTGAAGAACAAGGTGGTTCTGATCATAACCTTACTGCAGGGACAAATGGAACTTGTTCAGTAGTCATGGCCTATGGTGGAACATATATGATAGTGTCTTCCATAATGGGTGTGGGTGATGCGGCCGCGAAACCAAATTCTACAACTGTGCTAGTACTGGAAATTGAAATAACCATACTCTGTGGAAAACTCACTTCATCTCTTGCACTTGCAGAAAAAAAAATTCTCTATGAAATGAAGTAGAATGAATTGAATACTTGGGATCGAATGGTGAAAATGTATATCCATTCATTCCGTTAGTACTCCACATGAGTAGGAAATTAATGGAAAGGTAGTTGTCCTTTTCGTCACATGGGATGATTGTCCCAATGATTATTAGGAAGCTACTATGCATGTCACCACTCTCTTTTCACATCAGTGGTATTTATTGTGAAATAAAGACTGAAGTGACCAAAAAGAATGCCACCAAAAATATTGTCCTTTAAATTAAATACAACCATCTTTTGAATTAATTACGGTTAGTTGTCATTTCTACAACCCCATTTTAACTTGTGATAGATAGCAGCGCTCTTCCTGTGACCTATATCCAATATTTGACATTTTCCTTATATTGTGACAGACGTATTTTCTTCACCATCCTTTCTCCTCTTGCAACAGATAAAGTGTCTTTGACAGTTTTCCTCTCTCTGCTACTTACTAGAAGTCTGCGACGGTTTTGAATTCTTCTTGTGACAACTCATTTCCTGCGATCAAAACCATTTTTTTCAATCAACCATGTCACAGCTATCCTAATAAGGCTTTAGCCAAATTTGATTCACCAATCCTCTGACAAGTGTTCCATCAAAATTCTGTAGTTGAACTATGCCTCCGTCAATGATATGAGTTACAATATACAGTCCTAGAGAGTGTGTTTTTAGCTTACCCTGATGGTTAAATAATTTTCTATCATAAAGAAGAACAATTCCTTCGACCTAAAATTTATTATTCTTGATGTGGCGATCGTGACATACTTTATGTCATTCTTTCTCAATGTTTTGATGATATCTTGCAAAAAAATGGTCTTCGTTCAACTGTATTAGCTATGATAGTCTTTCCTCAGTAACACCAACATCTGTCATCTTCATGATCATCACAATCCTTAGGTTGGGTACAATGTATTCCATCGACATCACAACTACTTTTCCATATACCAAGTGAAATGAAGTTTTGTGTGTCAATTTCTTACAGATCGTGTGATATGCTCACAGTAAGCGAAAATTTTATGATCCCAGTCATCTCTATGGACATTGCAAATATTTGTCAATGCATTCTCCAGTATTTTGTTAAATGCTTCGACAACACCATTCACTTGAGGGAGACATGGTGTTGTCTTTCTATACTGGATTTGGAATTATTTATTCATTTCCTCAATCAACTGGTTGACAAAGTGTGTTCCTTGGTTGCTTATCAAAATTTTCGGGCATCCAAATCTAGTCACAACATTTTCAAACAAATACTTAGCATTAGTCGTAGCAGTACAATCTTTTATTGACGTTGCTTCAACCTATCTGGTCAATTATTTGGTTTCAATTTTGATATATGTTGCACATGTGTGATTACCTATTGGACTAATAGGTTCCACAAAATCAATGGCGCATTTATCAAATGTCTATAAATTTTTATGGTGTACTAATGGTTTTCATCTCATCATGCTGGTTTTTGAGTTCTTTGACAGAAATCACAACTACAACAGTATTCTTAGGCATCCACATGCATGGCGGGACACCACAATCCTACTTGCAATATTTTTTATCGTATTATTTCCAGCAAAATGGCCTCATGGGATGCCATCATGCACTTCATTTAGTATCATTGGTCGCTTGTGTTCTTAGACGTAGGGACGAAGAATCTCGTCAGACCCCATTTTATATAACTTTCTAGAGATCAACTGGAAGTTTGCGGCTCACATAACTAACTATTTCTTCTGTGCAATAGTAAATTCAGCTGGTGCATAGCCCGCATTAAAAAATTGTATGGTATCTCTATAATGATCATCAAAAATTGTTATTGCAAATAGTTGTACATCAGGGAGACTATCATTGAGGTTATCAGGTTTGTCGCCAATTTCAATCCTCGATAGATAGTATGGTCCTGAATTTAGTCGACCTAGTTTAATAATAACTTCAAAATCAAATTCTTGAAAAAGGAGAAGCCACCGACAAATATACCCCCCCAACCTAGCTTATTCACCAGGTATTTCAACGTTGAGTGATCTATGTACATTTTGAAATTTCCACCTAGAAAGTAGTGTCAAAAATTTTGTAGAGTGTATAGCATATCTAGTCCTTCTCTTTCCATCATAGTATAGTTCTCCTCTGCTGATGATAATTTTCTACTAGTGAAGTAAATAGGATGATCAATCGACCCTTCACCAAGTTGTTCTGGTATCATGCCAAGTGCGACAGACGACACATAGACATATACATGAAATTCCTTTTTCCACTCTAGAAATACAAGTATGGTGATACAACCATATTCTTATTTAAAGTGTCTATACTTTCTTAGCAAATGTTCGTCCATTGGAACTTAACATCTTTCTTTAATAACTTCTCCATTAAGGAAGTCACCTATGCATATCCTTTGATACATTTTCGATAGTATAATGTATGTACCAATGTTAATCTCAATTGCTTCACTATGGTAGGTGGTGGTAGGTTGATGATGATCACAATTTTGGTAGGGTCGACCAATATTCCATCACAACAAACCACATGGCCCAAAAAAATTCCAAACAGGGCACAAAATATACATTTCCTTAAGTTCAGTGAAATTTGATACTAGCGACAACATTCCAACATCATCTTGAGGCTCTCAATAGGATCCTTAATGAGCCCAAATACTTTCCAATTGTCAAGGTAGACCTAAAGAAATTTATGAATAAAATCTTTGAAGGAAACCACTACTATCTTGGAAAACATAGTAGGATCATTCTTGAGTCCAAAGGGCATTGTTGTGTATTGGAAACAACCCCACTCTATCGCAAAAGTAGTCTTGTGTTGGTATTCCTTTATGATTCTAATATGATGGTATATAGAGAACCCATCATTGAATGAGTAAATATGTTGACCCCTGATACTCTCTAGTACCTCATCTATAAATTGATTCGGAAATGGGTCTTGTAAACAAGCATCGTTCAATTTTCTTAGGTTAACACAAATATGCACTTCACCAGTAGTATTTTTATCTTGAAATACTATCATATGGATCCACTCTGATTCTTCTACAGGTTCTATGACACCTGCATCCATCATTTGATCCAAATATATCTTGACATTTTATTTATACTATGGATTCAATCGATATGGTCATTTCTTGACAGGTATTGTGTTGAGATTTAAAGGTATCTTGATTTCTCCAAGGTCTCTGACAATCCCTTTCATCAATGAGAATTTCATAGGGAACAGATCTTGAAACTTATGCAATAGATCCATTATTTTCCTGACAGTCTCATCATCCCAATAATCTCCAATATTATAAAATTTTGGTTTCTTTGGGGAGCCAACGTAATTTTTCTTGACTTTGAGTGCATTAAAAAATTGGTCACTAGAAATACCAAATTCTACCACTGTGTGTGTACCTTCAGACCCATGTATGTTTATGTTGAGTGGGTTATCATCATCAGGATCTCCTGTCACATTATAACACTCCATCTAGTGATGGATTGTTGCATTGCACTGATTGAATTTTTTCATTGCGATAGGGATATCATCAAATATCTTTGTCTTGATTACTTGCAATGTGACATCAATCGATGGATGATCATCAAAAAATTCAAATGTGTGTATGAATATAGTTGCTAATTCATCCCATTCAAAATTTCCTCTACGCCACTCAAATGAAGTATACCAACTCCTTGGTATCATGTCTAATGTCTGTATGAACTGATGAACCCATTCTTGTCATGGACATGCCTCCCATGTCACACGACAATAGTCTATATGCTCGACGGGATTAGTCAATCTTGTATATTTTTTATCATTGTAGATGATATCTTCTTTGAACCTTATTTTCATCAATCTTATATATTGTGGCCATTCCAAGATATATTCTTTATGTGCAACCTACCATCTGGAGGGTGTAGCTTTCAGTGCAAACTCCAGTGAGGAAAAGCGGTGATGTTTTGCTACTTTTTCTTTGAACTCTATAAAAAATGATACAATGTTAGGTAAAACTTTATATGTAGGTAGATCAATTACCTGTATTCCTACCCGTCGCATAGACTGTGTAATTCTTGTGCACTTTCTCATGGATACTTCATGCATCCTATTCTATCAGTTTTCGAATTCTTTTCCATAATCTAATGTGCAGGAGCTAATACTTCACCAACTAAGATTTTCGTCGGCCATTGGATTTACATAGTCATCCCTTGCAGATGTGATGTTATAAATATGGTCAAGATAGTCTCCTTGTCCTTTTCTATTTACCGGCTCGACGTATCTCTGACCTTCAAGAGGATCAATTGGTGCAAACAGCCTTACCTATGAATCTTCAAATGTTAATATTATTTTCTTAAAATTGATGAAGGTCGGATTATCGATCACCCAGTCAATATCCAAAAGTGCAGGATATGGGTTTGTGTCATTGACAATTTCAATTACTTCGAAGTTAGTATACGTTCCCAGGCCTTCTACCTCGACAGGTACTTGAGTCAGTTGACCGATAGGTAGGACTTTTGACTAATTTTCTAGTATAAGTTGAATAAGAGACCACTCCATTTTCATTTTACCCATGATTTCCCATGTGTGTCTTGTCATGATGTTGACATCAGATCCCAAAACTAGTATAATATAGTTCATATCATAATCTCCTATCTAAGTAGTCATTCTTAACTCACAAACGGTATTTAATATTTTTACCAATGGTTAATTCTTATGTATGGTTGCAACTCTTCTTGAGGTTCTTCTATTAGAGATGTCAATCAGCGACAACATCTTTATTTTCTATTAGAGATAAGTAGCCTTTAAAAAAATCTTTAATCTTAATAACATTTCCCATCGGTTTATTTCAGAGTAGTTAATTAAATATTTCAGGAATATCCATTATTGGTATTCTTGGTAGTGTAGGAACAGCCACCGACACTTGATTCTTGTCAATGAATTATGGTCGTGCATCCAAGAATAAGTCCTTTTCTTTTTTGACATCAAATGGAACTTTCTTTTCTGCCACTGGTCACATTTGTGGTTTTTCATGCTATGCATCTTGGTCTGCTCCAGTCCCAACACCTCCCCTTGTTATGACAACAATATTTGGTTCCCTCTGCTCAACAGAGATATTTTGAATATTCTGGTTGGTGTTCGGATTTGGATTTTGCAGAGGGTTTCTTGCCTGCCACTTTGTAATCAACTGCGAACATTGTTTGATAGTATGATCAAGAGATTTGGAATAAGAACATTTCTTAGTAGGACCCATATAGTCCTTGGAAAAATTCCTTAGTTTCCCACAATTATAACATGTGATTTTTCCTCTTTTATGACCAAATCCTCCTCCTTGTCCTTGACCTTGAAAATTTCCACCCCCACTTTGTGGCTGGGATCATTGTTGTGGGTATTAATTCCATGGATACTAGGGATGAGGATACCGAGCTTATGTACATAGAGTTTGATCCTGCTCATCATGCATCTTCTCTTCATNTGGTATCATTGTTGTGGGTATTAATTCCATGGATACTAGGGATGAGGATACCGAGCTT
Source organism: Pseudotsuga menziesii (assembly GCA_001517045.1). Lineage (NCBI taxonomy): Eukaryota > Viridiplantae > Streptophyta > Pinopsida > Pinales > Pinaceae > Pseudotsuga > Pseudotsuga menziesii. Next base: position 313,192 of record LPNX010850561.1, read on the forward strand.
ATGTACATAGAGTTTGATCCTGCTCATCATGCATCTTCTCTTCATTTTTCATTAAATTGGTTTCGATCATTTTCTCCTACAACAACTGGACTGATCTGAAATCCTTCTCATCGTGGCCTACTGATTTACAAACTTTACAATATAAACCAGTTGGTGCACTTACAATCTTCTGTAACTACAAACACTCGTCCAACCGATGGCATCTAGACTAACATATTCTACACCAAGGAATCCCTTGTGTATTTATCATATTTGGTGCTCCCGATGCGACATAGTTCATGAATGCTAGGAAATTTTCCTTGTGGTGTCCTTCGGTTTTTTATCTAGTACAGTAGAGTTCTTCTCGAAATTCCTTCCCTTTTTTAATGTCCTGGAGTAGCAACATAAGGTTGGATAGTTGCGACTGAATTTGCATCATTATTGCACTAGTCTCTCCTACATGAGAGGATTTGATATTCATGGCCAACTCCAGCGCTCTAGTCTGTGACGCAATATTTTATTGCATCAAGGGAATTTGGATGTGCAGTAACAGTGCTACAATGAACCAATATTTTTGGTGTGCATCTGATATCTAGAATATTAATTTAGACATCAGCATCTTAGATCTCTGGTTGAAGTCCCACACAGAATCCGTAGACAATTACTTAATCTCTTTAATCTCTGTAATACACTGAGATTCAAATTTGAGATTTATGAATTCATCTATTATTCCTGCTCAAATTTGGTTGAGAATTTTCTATGTGAATCCTTTTGTAACAATATATAACTTCATATACCATTCCAATGCATGACCCCTCAGGTTTGTGATCATTTGTGCCTTCATTATTGCTTCATCTTGGACCCGTCGCACGGTCCATACAGATTCACATAGAAACCAATGTTTCTTTGGGTCCTCTAACCTATTTCCATTGAATATTGGTATCCTTAAATCATTCCCAACTATTATATTTGTCCTTTTCTAGTATTCCCACAGTTAGTATTACTTGTATTGACAAACCCACTAGGAGATGAGTATCTGTATATTACCTCCAGAGATGTACACAGATTCATAGGTGTGTCATATTCATACTTTGGATCTGGGGCTTCTTATTCTTCTTTTGTTTAGAGATAGGTTGGTATTCCTCTTCCTCGTTGCAAAAACTTTTCTCAAAGTACGACGTCAACTCGTATTATTCTCCTCTAGTCATGATGAAACTTCATTTTCTTGTCATAGTTCTTCTTCTTTTTCTTGACCGAAATCTCCTTCCACTTCTTAGATGTCCACCCTCTAGTGCAGTTCAGCTATCACTAGAGAACATCTCAGCTTACTTTTCTCCATTTTTATATCACATCTTCTTCAACATAACCCATGGCTTTATACACAGTTCTTTACTCATTGGATTCCATTCTCAAGATCCCTTTCTCTCATACAAGCATTTTGATCCATATTTTCAAAGATGTCAAATACCTTCCTCTAGGTCCTTGGAAAAATTCCCTTTCTACTTCACTATATGACCTTGTAGTGCTGACGACGATTTATGTGATATATCTTCCCAAAATAATATCAACCTAGAAATCCATAGCTCTATATATGGGGTTGCTAGTTCTTTTCAGGCGATGAATTGGCTGAGGACTCCACTCTGTCAGTTCTCCTCCTTCGAATTTTTTTCGCTGGGTTTCTAGCTTCAACAACAACACATACAACAAAATAAAAAAACTCACAAAATAAAATTTAATGGATATCCATATAGAGGTATCACTCCAACCACTTTGTCGGATTCAACCGTGATCCTTCACTTTCTTCTCATGCAAACACTGATGCTTTAAAACCCACCCAATCTTGAATTTTCGGCTTTGTTAGGTGCCAAAACATATCCCCTACAAAATTATTCATGGTCATGGCAATAGAGTCATTTGTTGGTGATTATCCCTTCTACCCAGGTTTAGACCCTTGTTTTTCTATCAACAAATCCTAATATATTGGCCCGACATAGCAGGACTCAATCGGCAGCACCTGCGACGCAGATGCAGTCTCACCTGAGATATCTCTTATGGGTAACTTCCAGAACCAAGTTTCTGCAATTGTTTGGGTATTTCTTCTTCCTTGTCACCTTAATAGCTTGCTTGAATTCAGTTGGTTGTTATATTACTTATTCTTATTGCATGCATTCAAGATATGACTCAGCTTGTCCGTCGACAAAGATTATAATAGTTAATATAATTTTTTATTAACGATTTCAACTAACAACAGTGCGACAAATGCATATAACTACTCATTCATAATAAAATACACATGCATTCATTCACAACATACATTCATTTGACATAAGCACACTCATCAAATATACACATAGACAACATATAACGTGGAAACCCATCTGTGAAAAACCACAAAGGCGCTCTTCATCTAGCATGAGAAATATATGGCACCTTTTGTTTCCACACTCAACTTGTATAATTTGTTCTAGATATTCTTCTACAATATATATAGACTTCCCTCTCCTCTCATGCTCTCTAGTCACAAGTCTCTGCAGTTTCATCTCCTCACCCTACTATTGATCCGCACACATGCTGGATTGACTCTCTCTTTTCTACAACTCTAGAACTCTTCGAATCTACTTCCCTTCTAAGACAAAAACTTGCGCTGACCTAGAGAGAGAAAATAACTCTCTAAGTGTGTGTAAATATGATAAACTAACCTTTACACAACTTGGGTTCTCCCTTTTATAGAATCTTACACATCGTAGTCAACCGACTTCATTATGTTAGCTAATAGACTATCATTCCTATTCTCATACATCTAGCTACAACTGTCAATAGGAAATATCATCCCAAATACAAATATGATTTATTACCAAAATCATGCATTGTCCTAATTGATCTCTAACCCACGATATCCTGAGCTGTCATTTTCAACTGCTTCACATCTTCTTCTATCGTGGTTCCTTCCGTCGTGACTGATATCGTCGCATATTTCCTTCTGTCATGAACTCTTCCCATGTTTCTTCCTCTATCACAACTTCTCTTATATAGCTACTTCTTATTCCTAGCTCTTTCTCCCACATCTTCTTTCATCATAGCTTCCCTTCTATCACATCTTCCTCTACACCTGTTTCTTCTATCATAGCTCTTCCTCCGTCACAGTTTCCTCTGTTACGTGACCGAACTCTTCATATTTCCAAGAATAATTCTAGTGGAATTGTGCCTATCCTTTCCTAGGGAAAAAAATGATTCCAATTCATTACACTTGATGAGAATGTCCTTTTTTGGATCCTTATACTCCTATCTAGTACTCAGTACCTCGAGCCTTATTCACAAGGTTGTTCTAGATCAATTCACCACTAATTGTGAATGAATATTCAGCCCAATGTTATGGATGGTTTTCTAGATGATAACTATGTCAGCATCTATAGTTTGAGAAAGACTACATCAAATACATTTACCACTAATTAGGAATGAACATTATCTTGATGTTGCACACTAGATCCATCGACATCTCAGGCCTTGTGCACAAGTTTGCACTAGAACCATTCACCACTAATAATGAGTGAACAATCAACCTGATGCGACTCACTTGTTCCATTCATCACTAGATTATATAATCACCTTGATCCTTTTGCACAATACTATTCTAGAATCATTCACCATTAAACACGAGTGAACATTCATCCTGATGTTTCATATCTGATGATCCATTTAGGTCATCCATCACTAGCTAGATTAGCATGGCCATTTTCCTATGAGTGGATATTTGGTTTCTCATCTATAAAACCATCTCAGTATTGCACATCCATCGACACTTCTTTTCACTCAGAGAGAAATTCTCCATCACACCAATGTTGTCCCTGAAGTATACAAACTTTTCATTGTACAAAGGCTTGGTGAGAATGTCAGTTATCTACTTGTTTATGGATATGTATTGGAGCTTCACTGGTACCTTCTCTGCCATGTTTCAGAGGAAGTGGTATTTGATCTCTAGGTCAAATAGTCTTGTGACACTAACTTCATTTTTTTATACTTTTGTTGTACTAAGTGCCACATAAATATGCTTCCAGCTAATATAGGATATCATAATTGATCCAAGATGAAGCAACATCCCAAGATTCTGTTTTTTCCATTGCATTCCTCTTAGTCAAAATTTGTACATATTTTGTAGAGTCACTTCATCACATGAGACATATCTTGATCATATCCAAATGTACCATGTAGATACCTCAACACATGCTTTGTTGCAACCTTATACATGCTTTGTCTCAACCATAAAATGGCTTAGGGTGTGTTGGCCTTAGGAAAATATAGGAAGAATTGGGGTAGAATTATGCTCAGGAATATGAAGATTTTGGTCGTACAACAGAGGAAGCCGAAACAAAGGAAGAGAATTTGCAACGAGATTAGTTGTGACAGAAGATAAGTTGTGAAGAGAGCAGTCGCAGTGGAAGAGAAGCTGCAAAGAAAGCAGTCGCGGCAGAATGAACCACGATATAAGAAGAAGTACATCGGTTGAAAAGGATAGCTCAATTGATCATGGGTAAAAAGTTAGTTAGAATAACGCATGCTTTGCTAATAAAGAATATTTGTATTTTTGGGCCAATAGGGCCTACTATCAGTGTAACTGAATGTATGAGAATAGGAAAGACATACTGTTGGCTAACAAATAGAGTCAGTTGATTACAACATTTAAGAGATTACAAAAGAGACAACCCAAGCTATGTGTAGGTTGGCCTATGTTGGCTCCTTCCTTAGTAGAGTTGTAGAGTTATAGAGTGGTAGAGAATAAATTCAATCCAGGTTGTGTGCGGATCAAAAGTAGGGTGAAGGAGAGGAAAACCTCAAAGAATTAATACTAGAGAGAATGAGAGGAGAGAAATCTGTATAGATTGTAGAGAATATCTATAATAGAGTGTGCAAGATGAGTGCACAGACGAAAGATGCTATATATTTCTCATGCCATATGAAGAGTGCCTTTGTGGTTTTTCTGATATGGGTTTCCACATTAAATGTTTTCTTTGCATGTATTTGATGAATATGTTTATGTTGAATGAATGTATGATGTGAATAAGTAGATATTAATAGAGTGAATAGCATTTGTTTATGAATAAGTTCTTTTATGCATGTGTCACACTCTTGATAGACAAAATATGTCGACAGATAAGAAGATTAATATATTGAATAAACATACTAACAATAGGAAATACAACCTCTAGATTCAGTCGAGCAAGTTGTTAAGGTTCCATGAGAGGAGAAACCCCCACCCAAATGCAGAAACTTAGTTCTGGAAGTTACCCATAGAGATATCTCGGGTGATACTGCATCTGCGTCGCAGGTGTTGTCGACTGAGCCTTTCTCTGTTGGGTCGGTATCTTGGGCTTTGCTGATGGACAAACAAGGGTATGAAACTAGATCGAAGGGAGAAATTCCAAGAAATGGTTATGTTTCTAGCACCGTGAATCATTTTGCTGAGGGATATGTTTTGGCACCCAATGAAGCCGAAAATTCAAGGGTGGGTGGATTTTAAAGCATTGGAGTTTGCACAGGAAGAAAGCGAAGGATCACGATTGAATCCAACAAAGTGGTTGGAGTGATGCCTTTATACAAACATTCATGAAATTTTATTTTGTGAGTTTCATGTTTTGTTGTATGAGTTGTTGTTAAAGCTAGCAACCCAGCAAAAAAAATCCCAAGGAGGAGAACCGACAGAGTGGAGTCCTCAGTTGATTCAATGGCTGAAGAGTATTATCAACCCTATATATAGGGTTGGTGATTTCTAGGCCGACAGTATTCTAGAAGGATACATCACTGAATTTGTTGTCGACACAATAACATCATATAGCGAGGCAGAAATAAAATTCTTCCAAGGACCAAGAGAACGATACATGATATCTTTAAGAATTTGGTTAAACGTGCTTGTATGTGAGAAATGGATCCTGAGAATGGAGTCCAACGAGTAAATATTTATGCATGTAGGCCTCGAAAATGTTACAAACAAAGTGTGAGAAAAATGGAGAAAAGTAAGCTAAGATGTTCCATGGTGATAGTGGAACTGAACTAGAAGGTTGACATCTAAGAAATGGAAGAAGATTTTGGTCGTGAAAGAGAAGAAGGATTGTGACTAGAAGAGGGATTTGTAGAATGACCAAATGAGAATACTACGAGTTGAAATATCACTTAGAAAGAGGTTCTTGCAATAAGGAAGTGGAATACCAGCCTGTATCTGAAAGAGAAGAAGAAGTCCCAGATACAGAGTATGAATACGACACACCCTACATGACCCCGCATACGTCTCCGAAGGTAATATATAGAAACTCATATCCCAGTGGGTTTGTTAATCAAAGTAACAATAGTGATGAGAATAGAAGACAAGGAATTTACACTAGTCGAGTAGTTCTTAGAACAAATATAATAGTCAGGAATGATATTAAGTTACCGATCTTTAACAGAAATGGGTTATACGACCTACAAAGACATTGGCTTCTATGTGAATCCATGTGGATCCTATGACATGTCCAAGATGAATCCATTAAGAAGGATCAAATGATCACATCCCTTAGGGGTCATGTGTTGGACTGGTACATGAAATTCTCAATGGTTCTGATAGGAGTCACATAGAAAACACTCCACCAAATTCGAGCAAGACTAATAGATGAATTCAGAAAACCAAAATCTAATTCATAGTGTATTACAAAGAATAAATAAATTAAGCAATTATATACAAATTTTGTGTGGGACTTCAACCAGAGATTTAAGATGTTGATGGATAAAGTAAGCTTCCAGATGTCGTACATACAACACAAAGAACGATTCATTGTAGCGTTGTTACCGCACATCCGAACTCCCTTGATGCAACAAAATATTGTGTCACAGAATGAAGCTCTAGAGTTGGCCATGAAGTTGGAATCCTCACCTATAGGAGAGACTGGTGTGGGGATGATGCAAATTCAGTCGCAACTAGCCAACCTTACAATGCAACTTCAATATATAAAGAAGGAGAAGGAAGTACAAGATGAATTGTGTTGTACTAGGTGTAGAACAAAGGGCCACCATAGAGATAATTTCTGAACATTTATGAACTATGTCGCATCGGGAGTGCCAAACCATATAAATACACTAGGGATGCTTTGGTGTAGAATATGCCAGACTAGAGGCCATTAGTTGGAAGAGTGTTTTTACTTATAGAATATTGTAAGTGTGTTTGCTAGTTTATACTGTAAATTTTGCAAATTGGTAGGCCATGATGACTCATGAGAAGGACTACAGAGCATACCAGTTGTTGCAATAGAAAACATTGGATACTTATTTAATGAAGAACAAAGAGCATATGCAAGATTAGTGGGAATAGGCTCAATATCCAATGGCTGAATACCCACAAACCCAGTATCCTCAACCCCAGTATCCATAGAATAAATATTCGCAGCAATAATACACTCAACCCAAGGGGTGGAAATTTTAGAGGTCGAGGACAAGGAGGAGGGTTTGGTCATGGAAGAGGAAAAATTGTATGTTATAATTGTGGGAAACCAAGACATTTTTCTAGGGACTATGTGAGTCCTATGAAGATGTGTTCGTACTACAAATATTTCGATCATACCATGGAACAATGTCTGCAGTTGATTGCCAATTGGCAGGCTAGAAATGTGGGAGATACAAACCCTCTATAGAATCCCAACTAAACCCCAATAAGAATATCCAAAATATCTGTGTTGAGATGAGGGAACCACATATTGTTGTCGTAATAAGAGGAGGTGTGTGACTGGACCAGACCAAGAAGCACAGCATGAGAAACTGTAGGTGCGACCATCTACACAAAATAAAGTGCCATTCGACATCCAAATGAGAAAATGAAGTATTCTTGGAAGCGCAACCAGAATTTGTCAACAAGATTCAAGCATCGACTTCAGCTACTACAATACCTGGAAGACCAACAATGGAAATTCCTGAATGATTTAACTAGCTATTCAAAAAGCAACTAACATGAAAGGTTAGTAAGATTAATTTTTTTTTAAGGTTTATTATCACCAATACAAGATAAAGATGTTGCCATAGAATTGTCAGCTCTAATAGAAGAACCTCAAGAAGCGGTGCGACTAGGCAGAAGCTTTAAGCATGTGGGAAAAAGATTAAATACTGGGCATGAGTTAAGAATGACTACCCATATAGGAGACTATGATATGGACTATATTATTCTAGACTTGGGATATAATGTCAACATTTTGACAAGACAAAAATGGGAGAGAATGGGGAAACCGTGACTTACATGGTATCTTGTCTAGCTTCGATTAGAAAATCAGTCAAAATTCTTACATATTGGTCAACTGACTTAGGTTAGTGTCAAGATAGAAGTCATGAGAATGTATGCTAACTTTGAAGTAATCGACATTGTTGATGACACAAATATGTATCCTATAATTTTGTGGATCGACTAGGTGATTGATAATTAGACCATTATCAATTTTAAGAAAAGAATCTTAACATTTGAAGATTCAGAGCTAAGGGTGGTCACACCAATTGATCCACTAGAATATCAAATATACGTCAAGCCATTAAATAGTGAAGGACAAGGAAACTATGTGGACCATATTTATAACATCAGGTCGACAAGTGACGATTATGTGAATCCAATGACTGATGGAAATATTAGTTAATGGACTATTAATTCTTGTACATTGGATTCTATTGAAGCATTGGAAAAATGGCATAATAAGATGCATGAAGTATCCATGAGAATGTGATCAAGAATTACACAATCTATGTGATGGGTGGAAATCGAGGTAAGTGATATACCCACATATGAAGGTTTACGTAATCTTGCATCATTTCTAATAGAATTTGAAGAAAAATTCATAGAAGCTCGGTGTTTGTTTGCCTTGGACTTTGCACTAAAAGCTACACCTGTTAGATAGTGGGTCACACATAAAGAATCTATCTCGAAATGGCCACAATGTCGACATTTAATGGAGATATGATTTAGAGAAGAGATTATCTATATTGGTCAAAATTATATAGAATTGACCAATCTTGTTGAGCATATCGAGGATTGTCGTGCAACATGGGAGGCATGTCCATGATAGGAATGGGTCCATCATTTCATACACGCATTAGAAATGATACCAAGAAACTGGTATACATCAATTGAACTAAAAAGAGATACTTTTGAATGGGATGAATTAATTGCTAGTTTCACACACACATTTGAGTTTGTCGATGATCATCCTTCGATTGATTCTGCATTGCAAGTAATCAAGACAAAGATATTTGAAGATATCCCTCTTGCAATGACAAACTTCAATCAAAGAAGTGTGACAATCCAACACTAGATGGAGTGCTATAATGTGACAAATAACCTGATGATGATGACCCAATCGACATAAACATCCTAGAGTTTGAAGGTATGTGTGTAATGGAAGGATTTGGTATTTCTAGTGGCCAGTTTCTAAATCCACCAAAAGTCAAGAAAATCAACATTGGCTCCCCAGAAAATCCAAAATTTACCAATATTAGAGATTACTCAGATGAAGAAACTGTCAGGAAGATTACAAACCTATTGCATGATTTTTAGGATCTGTTCCCTACGAAATTCTCAGAAATGAAAGGGATTGTTGAAGACCTTGGAGAAATGAAAATACCATTAAATCTCGATGCAAAATCTATAAAGCACGGACCATACCGACTGAATCCACGGTATAAAGAAAAAGTCAAGGCATAACTAGATCGGATGTTGCATGTAGGTATCATAGAACTGACTAAAGAATCAGAATGGATCATTTCGATAGTAGTACAAGATAAGAAGGCTACTGGTGAAGTACGTATTTTTGTCGACCTAAGGAAATTGAACAATGCTCATTTACATGAGCCATTTCCAAATACATTTACGGATGAGGTATTAGAAAGTGTTGGGGGTCAAGAAGTTTATTATTTTATTGATGGGTTCTCTAGATACCATCATATCAAAATCGCAAAGGAAGATCGACACAAAACAACCTTTTTGATGCAGTGGGGTCGTTTCTAATTCACGGTAATGCCCTTTGGACTCAAGAATGCCCTTGCTATCTTTTCTAGGATAGTAGTGGTTTCCTTCAAATATTTTATCCATAAATTTATTGAGGTCTGCTTCAATGATTGTACAGTATTTGGGCTCATTAAGGATCATATTAAGAGCCTCAAAATGATGCTAGAACATTGTTTGTAGTATCAAATTTCACCAAACTTAAAGAAATGTATTTTTTGTGCCTTGTTTGGAATTCTATTGGTCCATGTGGTTTGTTGCGATGGAATCTAACTCGACCCTTCTAAAATTGAAATCATCGTTGACCTACCACCACCTACTAGAATGAAGCAACTGAGAACAACATTGGGACATACATGATACTATCGAAACTTTATCAAAGGATATGCGGAGGTGATTGTTCCGATGGAGAAGTTATTGAAGAAGGATGTTAAGTTCCAGTCGACAAAAAATTCCTAAGAGATTCTGGGAACTTTAAAGAACAATATGCTTACAACACCCATACTTGTATTTCTAGACTGGAAGAAGGAATTTCATGTAACACCCTGGTTTTGACCTTGGTGTGGAGCTCAAGGCAAAATCCCCACCATCGAGTTAGTGTTTATGTTTCGATGATTAAGATTTAGGCGGATGGTGTTTTTATGCTAGTTGAACGTTATAAGTTTGAACATCATGTTAATTTGCAATTTTTAATTAAAATCCTATAGCCAGTTATGTCAATGCAACAAAATGAGATGGGGGCATGATTTTTCCTAAGGATAAGTGGGGGGATTGGAAGAGTGGTCAGAAATTCGAAATGGGTAGAGCATCATTTCTAGGAAAAACATTTTTAAATTTTCTTGGGTAAGAAAACACCAAAAAAATGCTTGCTTTTTCCTCATTCAGTCGTTGTTCACCTTCCCCTCATGATTTTTTACTATGTGGAACGTTTTGGGAAAGGGGGGGATTTTGGAATTCACGCAGCAAGCAAAACCGCTCTGAGTCTTGATCCTTCACAATTTTTTCTATTCTATGATTTTTTTTTCCTTTTTACAGTTTTCCTATCTATTATTCGTTTCCTGAATGTGAATGCTCATAATTTGATTTTTGTTTTGAATTGAATGACATAAAATGATTTTGTTTTTGGTAATTGCAGTAGTCGGTCTGGCTTAGGCAATGCTCAGAAATCCATAATTGTTGTTTGTTTGTGTATTCCTTGGATTCTATTATGTTTTGTTAATCCCATAACTGAGATCATTGTGTGTACATCCTCATTTGAAATCTAAACTGATTTGGGGAATGGAAATGGAGTCTGGACTTGCTTGATAAACCTAGTGTATGAAGGAAACTCACAGACCAATCTAGAGGGATAGATTTCTTCTTTGCATACCTTGAATAGCATTGGAATGGAAGGCATGGCTTGACGGACTGTGTATTAGAGAAGGATATGCTTCCTTGTGTTGGGTGTGTAAATGTTTAGAATTCAGACTAGATCTGGTGTAGGTGTCCATAGCTATGGGATTGAGCTCACTAGATTAGCAGTCAGTCTTTACACCTCCTTGGAATCCTAATAAACCAATCTGTTGACTTAGTTGTGTCTCATGTGAATCTTGGCTAAGTGTAAACCAATGTCTATGCAAGCCTGATAAACCCAGCTGGAATGATGGCTTGGATGTGACTTGTATAAACTTTGGCAATGTGTAAATCACTACCTATGTAAGTCTGATAAACCCAACTTTGTTGGCTTGGCTGAGTTTTATTGTATCCTTGGCTATGGGGAAGTCTGCTAGTGTTCCTTATTCCTTGGGGAAATCATGCCCAGCTCGAGAGTTGAAGTGCTGCTAAGAGATTGATGAGCACACTGGCCTATGGTTGGGTGGAATGTTGCAGTGACATAGTTGGTTGTGGGACAAGTGTCTAATAAAGATAAGTATCTCTTGTGTTTCAATCCCTACTACTGTACTTGTTTGTAAATTAATATGAAATGATGAAAGATTAAATGAAATGTGTTGTGTTTCAACTGTATATTTCATAAATGATGCATCTATGTGTGTAATTACTTCAATGAATTTTCTAATTTGTTATGAAGTTAGATTAGCCAGATTGGTGATGGCCTAGATGTTAGAAATCAGTTTTATACTTAGAAAATTTCATGAGCAGATTGAATTTCTGCATTTTCCCTTCCGCAATTCCCTTTCTGCAACTTGTGGGATACGGGATGCAGAAATGCACCTTGCAGAAGTTTGGAATCCACATTTTCCCTTCCACAATTCCCTTTCTGTAACTTCCAGGATGTGGGATATGGGATGCGAAAATGTCGTTTGGGGAAATCTGCTTTCCGCGATTCACAGGATGTGGAAATGACTATGGAAAATTTTGATTTTTGCAACTTTGATCTCCGCAATGGCCATTTTGCATGCGGGATGTGGGATGTAGGGTGCGAGAGTGAAATTTTGATATTTTTCTGATTCCGTAAGTGAAGCTCTCCTCCAGTTAATTTTCTGCGGGATGATTCTCCATCGTTCGATCTCTCTGCGATTGGGGAAGATAAAGAGTTATACACAGTCTAGATCAGAATGTTAGCAGGATAAATTCTTGCTTGTGTATATCTTTAAAGAAAAAAAGAATCGAGAATCATCATACAAATACAGAATCAGAGATAGGTAACTCAGGTAGAAGACTTGGGTCGCATTCTCTCCTCCGGGGTAGGAAGGGACGTGACATTTCATGTACATGTTGATGCTTCATCTATCATGCTCGGTGTGGTACTAGCACAACTTGGAGAAGGGTCAATTGATAATCCTATTGCCTTCACTAGTAGGAAATTATCAATTGCAGAGAATAACTATACATGGCATAAAGAGAGGGACTAGTTATGGTATACTCTGTATAGAAATTTTGACACTACTTGCTAGGTGGACATTTCAAAATGTACAAATATCACTCAACATTGAAATACCTGGAGGATGCATTAACAAATATTTGCAATGTTCAAAGAGACAATTGGGACCTAAAAATTCCCACAATTATATGGGAATACCGCATGACCTGTAAGAAGTTGACAGGCTAAACTCCATTTCTCCTAGTGTATGGACAAGAGGTTGTGATGCCGATGGAATATATTGTACCCAACCTAAGGATTGTTGCAATTACATAGATGACAGATGTTGGTTTTGTCAAGGAAAGACTATCATGGCTACTACAGTTGGAAGAATATCGTTTTGTTGTAGGTTATCATAAAAACATTGAGAAGGAATGACAGAAAGTATGGCATGATCAACACATAAATAATAAGAGATTTAAATTCAATGAACTTGTTCTTCTGTATGATAGAAAATTTTTAAAGCATCTAGGAAATCTGAAAACACACTAGCTAGGACTATATATTGTAATTCATATCACTAATAGAGCCGTAGTGGAACTACAAAAGTTAGATGGAATATTTTCCAAAGGACTAGTGAATGGAAATCGCTTAAATCCCCACCAGGATAGTCATAACTTGGTCGACTAAAAAAAGAAAAGAAAAAAGAAAAAAGAGAAGAGAAAAGAGAAGGAGAAAAGAAAAGAGAAAAGAAAAAGAAAAAGAAAAAATATATTGAGTATTTTTATTTAATGATTTGATCGTAGGTTTTCATCCTTTCATAAGAGAAAGAAAAATGTTCCACAAACTGTTTGTCTGTCACAAATGAAAAATGGTGATGAAGACAATCTGTCTATCACAATGAATGAAATATGTCGAAGATTGAATACAGGTCGCAGGAAAGCAAGAGTTGTCGCAAGATGAAATTGAGTCACATAAATTATAGCTAGCCATAATTAATTCAAAAACATGAGTGATTTTGATGGCTTTCTTTTTGGTCACTTCTATCATTACTGCACAATAACTACCACTGATGTGACAGAAGAGTGACGGTTTGCGTGGCGGTTTACATATAATGATTTGGATGATCGTCCCATGTGACTGAAATCATTTCCACCTTTTCGTTCATTGTCCACTCATGTGAAGGACTGACTTATTGAATGGGTAGACATTATCACCTTCACACCCAAGTTTCAATTCATTCTACTACATCCAAGTGAGAACGTTCCATTGTTGTCTGCAACTACAAGAGCCGAAGTGATTTTTTCCACAAAGTATGGTTATTTCCATTTCCAGTACTAGCATAGTTGCAAAATCTGATGTCACGACCCCCTCACCCACACTCATTATGGAAGATACTGGTGGATATATTCCACCAAAAGTCATAGTTGCAAGGGAATTGTCACAGTCACCAGTAATTCCTCCAGTGAGGTTGTGACCAGACCCTCTCGGTTTGTCAACAAGGAAGTGATCTAGTACCCACAAGAAGAAAGCACCAGCAACAACACCACTCGAAGATGAAGAAACAGAATCTACAATTATGCTTCCAAATTGTATTCCTCCTAAACCAGATGATTTTCCTAAGACTAGAATCCCGAAGAATGCAAGGTTCCCGCTAGAAGCACTGACTATACCAAAAGGAGTTTGGATAACGTGGAACATACTCCCAAATATCAAGAAGAGGACCTTTGTTGATAATGACCTATAGAAATTTTCAAAGTTGGAAATGGATAAATACATGGTTTCTATCAAAGATACAGAGGATGGCCCGACGCGCATAGTTCCAATCGAATGGGAAAGAGGATTGGACAAAGCATATTTACTATTGTTGATGTACATGCCACACTTTGGTCACAGTATAGAGGTGAATGCACATGTTATAAAAAATTTAGTGTCATTCCATGGTGGATTTCTATGGCTTGATTGGAAGGTTTTTGTGGATGTTAATCTTATAGCAGCGATTACAAGGCTCCCACTTGCAATCCTAGACCCAACACCATTTTTCTCTAAAAAAGAGCAAGACAATATGATGGTGAACAGGTTAAAATACAAGTATGACTTAACCAGAGACACTAGAGGCTTTTCTATTGCCTCTATCCATGACAGCATTGTTCGGTTCGCCTCTAAGGTTCTAGGTAGAAAATTGCTGCAAAAGATGTGACCAAACTAGTGCACTACAAGGACAATTGCTATAGCAGAGTTATGTGGAACATCTGTTTAGCTCAACTGGTCACAATATATTCTAAATAAATTGTTAGAATACACCAAGTAAGCACAGGATAAATGTAGCTCATTTCATTATTCATGACTACTTATTTTGATTTCATTTGTTGCATGGGAAGAACCAACAAAATACCAAGGGGTATATGTGTTCATTTTATGTCGAGGAGCTGAATACCAAAATATATGTTTCGAGGAAGATTTGAAGCAGAGAAAAAAATAAAACAACGTAGAATTATTTTTGTATGTAAAGGCCTTGCGATATCATGTCAGAAAGCAGGCCATACCTACCGAGGAAACTATTAAGCAGTTTCATAACATTGTCAAGTTTACGATTGGGCGCCATCATATACTGCTCCAGCCATGACAAGACTCACATCACCAATGGGTTGCGACACATTATAAACTCTCGATTGAAGAAGTCAAGGAAATTATCCAAGATTGGTCAAAATAATGTCGAGTCCTCGTTACTGATGATCAGTTATCTCTAGATGAAGAGGAGCGATAAGATGATCCACATACATATAAGGATGGGGGACAAGGAGAAATTCCATCAGAGAAAAACCCAGATAATACCCAGAATGAGTCAAGCATGACTCCAACAGACCTGAGAGTGTGAGATAAGAGGAAGTAGACAGAGCAGTCTGAGACAAGGCATAAGAAAATGAAGGCTAACAAATCACTAGAATTGTCAGCCTTACCAATGACGATTATACCCTTTTGACGAAAGCAATGGAATAAACAGTCATGCCCAAATCCTTAAGAATATGGATGATTTCCAAATAGAGCTAACAAGTAGTATTACATACTTACTACAGACCCTCTGTAACATAGTAAAATAAGTAAGAGTAGTTGTCGACTACAAACCACAATTTCCAGTGTCACGAGACTTAGTTGGCTCGTCAAATAAGTGACCAAACAATGTGTTGATACCCATCACACCAATAAAGACTCAACCGGTGGGAGAAGCACTCAACTTGGGGAAAATAAAAATAAATTCTACGACCAAAAGTGTGGTCCATATCACTATAGATTTCTCTGCACTACCGATGTACGAGGCATTTACCATTCAGAATGTCGTAGTCATAGAAATGAAGGTCGAAGAAGGCATGTTGGTTAAGCAAGTTAGATATTCGAACAAGACTGTTAATAAGATGAAGAAAATAGTTAAAGAAATTGTGAAAAAATATAAAACCTGGGAGGAGGACATGCACTGGATCGACACAATTGTTACACTAGCTTGCAACAATTTCATAGACGAAGGCATAACACAAATATGGTTGCAAAATCCAAGATATTTTGACTTAGAGAAATAGCAGAGGACCCCCGCAAAAAGGTTGTCGATTTGGAAGCACAAGTGACACCCAGTACACCTCCAGAGGTATTGGAAGAAAGAAGGAAAGCAACAATAGAGGGTGCGAAGAAAATAGAAGAGGAAGAGGCACTTTGTGCCAAGGCACTCGAGAAAGTGTCTCAGACATGGGAAGCTTTGATCGATGATGAATATTTAGATAAATTTACAGAGCAAATGTGAACTACATAGATAGAGGTGAACCAGATGAAGAATGAAATGAAGAAGTTTCCCTTAGCAGAGAAAATGGCTAAGGTTACTAAGATGAAGAAATTACATCAACAAGTTGCAACACTACAAACACAATAGTAGAAGTGGACTGACGGGGTCACATAATTATAGGAAGAGGAAGAAATAGTTATAGGTATTATTCAACCTGTACACTAGAAAGTGTGACAATGGGCACAGTTAGCAGGACTTACAATTTTGGAACACATCAGTTCCGACCTTGTGGAAAATTTGAGGAAGAAGGAAGGAGAAGTATAGGAGGATACCGCGTAGATAGTGAAAATATTTTAGGATTTTCAAAGTAAGGTCATCACAACAGAGATTTCAGACTAGTGTGTCCCGGGACGAGCCACAAGTGAGTGTTGGGGGCATGTTGGACCTAGGAAAATATAGGCAAAATTCAACTATAATTTTGCCCAGGAATATGAATATTATGGTCACAGGATAGAGGAATCTATGACGGAGGAAGAGAAGTAGCGATGAGAACAGTCATGATGGAAGATAAGTTGCGAAGAGAGTAGTCGTGATGGAAGGAACAATGGTAGAAGAAGAAGTATAGTGGTTGAAAAGGACAAATCGATTAATTGTGAGTAAGAAGTTAGTTAAAATAACGCATGATATGGTAAGAAAGCATCTTTGTATTTTTGGGCCGATAGTGCCTAATTTTAGTGTAACTAAATGTACAAGAATAGGAATGATAGCCTATTGGCTAACATAATAGAGTCGATTCATTACGACATGTGAGATCTTATAAAAGGGAGAACCCAAGCTATGTGTGGGGTGGTCTCTTCTGAGTCCTTTCTTAATAGAGTTGTAGAGTGGTAGAGAAGAAAGTCAATTCAGGCTATGTGTGAATTGGCAGTAGGGTGAAGGAGAGGAAAACCTCAGATACCTAAGACTAGAGAGCATGAGAGGAGAGAAGTCTATATAGATTGTAGATAATATCTGGAGTAGAGTCTGCAAGCTGAGTGTGTAGACGAAAGGTGATATATATTTCTCATTCCAGATGAAGAGTGCCTTTGTGGGTTTTCCTAGGTGGGTTTCCACATTAAATGTTGTCCCTGTGTGTATTTCATTAATATGTTTATGTTGAATGAATGTATGATCTGAATAAGTAGATCTTAATAATGTGAATAACATGTGTTTATGAATCAGTTCTTTTATGCATGTGTCACACTGTTGGTAGACAGAATTTTTGCTAAGGATTTATATTAATTGTTGTAATATATGTCAATGGATAAGTAGATTTATACCTTGAATGAACATACTAATAATAGGAAATACGACCCTCGGCTTCATTCAAGCGATTTGGTAAGGTGTCGTGAGAGGAGAAACCGCCACCCAGCTACAAAAACCTGGTTCGGGTAGTTACCCATAAATATATCTCAAGTGAGACTACCTCAGCATTGCAAGTGCTGCCGATTGAGCCCTGCTTTGTCGGGACGGTATATTTGGCTTTGTTAACGAACAAACTAGGGTCTGAACCTAGGTTGAAGGGAGAAACACCAACATAGTGTTCATTGCAAATCAAGTTTCAAGCCTGGTGTTAACCAAGTACACCAAGGATCTAGTCAACTATCCACCAAATATGAATCTGAAGTAGAATCACTTGACTTCTCTAGATTTTGCATCATATTAGGATCCATAAAATATGAATATGAAGTAGAATCACTTAGATTCTCCAAATATACACATCAAAGGATCCACCAGATTTGAATGTGAAGCAGAATCATTCATCTTCTCCAAATATATCTCCATAGATATCACCATAGAGTTGTAGTCCATCATCTTGAATCTCTCAATATCTTGATTACTCCCTCTATATGAGGAATATCTCATCTAGTCTCTCCCACACTTCTAATCTCAAGAATTAATGTATCAGGATAAGACCCTTCATCTTGAACTCAAAGGAAAACTCCCTCTTGCACTCAACAGTTAGCTTATATGTTCTCGAAATGGAATAGATCATCAATCATACATCAACTATATCAAATTTTTTCCATCAACAACCTTGTAGTAAAGGTTGGAATCCACATCATTCTTAGTGAATTCCAAGATCATTAAGTACATGTTTATCCTTCCATACCAATTCCTGGATGCATGCTTGAGTCTGTACAAATCCTCCTTTACTGTCAACAGACTATGATGCAACTACTCAATCAATACAAGAGAATACTACTCCCTTTACATCTGAGTATATTACTCCCTTTGCATCTAGACACTCCACATTCTTTGTATCTATGTATGCTACACTAAAGCAACCTACTTCCTTCTGCACTTGTTGATCTTTGTGTATTCATCTGTGTCTTCTCCATCAAGTGGGTTTGTTGAGACAACCTTCCCACTCTTTCAAGAACACTAAATAATATATATGACTCCCTATGATTCTACAAATTGGTTGCCCTTCATGAATCATCTCTGATGCTGATTATAATTGCAATTTTGATCTTCTAGATCCACTTTGAATTCAGCATTGAATTCCCTTATGATCTTGGAACTATCTCTGTGGAGGTATCACTAAGAGTTGCATGCCTTATTGCATATTATAAGGTATCATGAATATATGTTGGCCTCTTCTTGATCATGCATCATCTTTCGGTAGATCCACTAGTTCCACTGATAGTTAGAAATATGATCATTATACTAGAGGGACGCTCATCTTTTATATCTTCCTTCTCCTCACTATCAAACTCCATGTGAGACCTTCTAGATTTGAAGGTTACCATCTTCATTTTCTTCTTCCTTGGAACATGGTTTTATTTTATACAACCAAGGATTCTTTCTAGATTCACTCCTATGAATGATTCCTCGGGAATATTGTTCCCCAATATATGGTGAGGACACTTGATCTGAACATAAATGTCCTATTGGTTATATCACATCCATCATTATTTTTACAATGAATATATTCATGAAAGTAATGTCCGCAAGGGTTAACCAATACTAAATTAAACATATATGTTATTCATCAATAATTCAATTTAAGAAAATAAAAGTTATTATACAAAGTATGAAATACTTATATTTGTTTGTTTTGTTGGATCTTTAATGATCCCTACCTCTTTGCAAAAATCACTCAAGTTTCTAGAAGGGTACCCTTCTCCATAGTCTAAAAGATTGATCTTCTTTGTAGAAGTCTTCATCTTAGGTCTTCATGTCTCTTGGAGAGAATAATATAGTACAGGGAGACATCCAAGGATGCCACTATCATCGTTCCACATATATCTAGATGCATTAGATCCATGATCCCCTTGGATCTACTATTATTGATAAAAAGGATCCCTTTCCATTCTTGTCAAGTGTATAACCCTTGTAGATACCTTCATGTTCTAATTGAATATTTTGGAATACTTAGAAGTACTCTTTGCAATCTTCATCAAATTTTCCTTCGTTTCTCTTGAGGTGGAAGCTCTTAAACATTAATTGCATGTTTCTTTTTATTTTAAGGACACTCATAAGAAAAGTTTCCAATTGTATAACAATTGTAACATTTTATCTTTGAAAGACCCTTCTTCTCTTCTTTTGGATCTTATCTCCTATTTCCCTTTTTCTTCTCATCTTGAAATATCATGTGTATGGAAGCATCATTGTCTACCGACTCAATATCACTATCTATCTGTAATAGTACCATTAAGAGTAGAGACAAAAGAATATTGTATTTCATCTAAAATCTCAACATCATCCAACATGTCTTCTATTATGGACACCATTTTGACAAAATCTAAAAATTTGACCTAGAAATCCATGTAAGAGCTAGGTCAAAACTAAAGTTTTGAAAAGATGAAATTTGACTCCACAGATAGATGCACCCTCCTAGGGAAAGCTCCAAAATTCTAAGATTGAACCCAATGTGTGGTACAAAAGGATCAAAACTGGAAGCCCTACATTCTTGAACTCCACATAAATTAGGTCAAAACTAAAATTTCACAAAATTGAGATTTTCTTCCATAGATAAGTGTGCCCTCTTAGGGAAAGTTCCACTATTCTATTTCCAAGTCCAAACTATGGTGAGAAGTGTCCAAACTTAGAAGCCCTAAATTCTAGATTAGGGCACAAATAATAGGCTAGAAATGGGTTCTATTCAAAACTGCTCTAGTAGCATGTTGAATTTTTATCCAATTTTTAATCCTTGATAATGATTTCACAATAATTCTTCAAATATTTATTTTGTCCCATAATTTCATTGTATAATTAATATTCACTTGCAGTGGAAAATAAAACAAGGATCACTAAAAGAATAACCATGCACAAAAGACATAATGATTTTACCCTAGGAAACCCAAATGAGAGAAAACCTAACAAACCTTTCTTGGAAGAGAATAATCCAATTTAAGTACAATAGATATTATGAAGTTGAATCCTATCACAATATAGGTTCTCCTTCCTTCACTAGAAACCCTAACAAGGGTAGATAATCTTCCAAGAGAATTTAAGAGAATAAGAGAGACCCAAAAATTATGCTTCTTGCATTTGCTAGGCCTTCCTTGGAGGTGCACACTTGTGGAGAGAAGAAGATGTGATGTGTGAATGTGTCAATGAAGTGTGAGAACACTCTTATTTATATTCTTCAGTTGAATTGATTTTCACTCTTGAGGTCGACTTGTACTTTTGTCTTCTAGGCCTAAGTTACCCCTTTTATTGGGGTATTTTTGCTCTCCCTTGCCTTCAAGTTTCTCTAATATTTATTCAATGGATTGTATTGAATTCTTTGGATATTTCTTCATCAAAAAAGGTTCTCCTCGTTGACGTCTAACTCCTCACATGCAGATCACCTTCTTTCATAGAGCTCTAATGTTGATTTGACCATACTCTAAGAAGTTATGAACACTTCTTAGATTCAATGTCAAATACAACATTAGAATAGACTTTGTCTATACCACAAGAGATGAAATCCCTTGTCAACTCATTCTACTAAGAATAAATCACCCACATTACAGAGCAGTCCCACTTAGAGTATGCAATGTGACCTCTAGCCTTTAGACATTCATATTGAATCCACATGACTAGGTAAAAACTAAGAATCCGAGCATAGAGATACATAGTCAATTCACATGACTAATTAAGGCTATGATAGGGACATCTTCTAATAAGTATTAGTCGATATACATGGCCAATATAGGAGAATGATCAAACCATGAAAAACGTCAACATACTCTAAGATGATAAATAATCTTAATAGTTTTATGTGTATCTTACTTCACAATTTAAGTGTGAATGTATATACTTATAACTAGTTTACAATATAAAGTTGAGGTTCTGTTAACTTAAATCCTTCTACTTATTTGAAAAAATATATTACATAGCATGAAACTCCGCTTGGCATAAATATTGATTTTAATGGATATCAACCTCTATGTGACACATTTGCAATAAGGTTACTTAACATTTTATTTAGAAGTTATTTATTAACGCATGCAAATTATTTCATATATAAATGTAACCTTATATGATATGTGCATGTTTAACTTAATTAATTAATATCAATTGTTGTTTGTCATTTAAACTTGTAGTGTAACTAACATTGGACCTTAGTGCCAAGGTTTTCTAAGCATTAGTTTAATAGTTACTCCAATGCTATATCTTAACAATGAACCTTCAACATGGCAATCTTTTACTTTACATAGTGCAAAGTTCTTTTGTCATTTAATTTAACATCTACTCTATTGCAACAATAGTCTAACTAGACACATCAATGCCACGCGACAAACTAGAATGGAATGATGGACATTTTGGTTGCAAGTTCTTTTGGCATTTAGTTCAATATCTACTTCATTGCAACATCTAAGCAAGAGATAACAATGCCACGTGACAAACTAGAAGGGATTTATGATGGACATTTTAGTGCCAAGTTCTTTTGGTATTTAGTTCAATATCTACTTCGTTGCAACATCTTAGTCAGAGATAACAAGACACATCAATGCCACATTACAAACTAGAAGGGCTTTATGATGTACATTTTGGCTTATTGGAAGTGGTTTATGATGGACATTTTGGCCTATTGGAAATTTTATTATTATGTTAATTTATGAATACATGTTAATAATGGAACTTATGAGTTAAAATATATTCATATAAACTTGATTTTATTAAACAAAGTATAATCATAGTTTTTCATTAATACATGAGGATAAACCACCTCATTATTATATATTCATCACAATATATGCATATCATATATACAAGTTGAGCACTGAATGTGATCATGGTCATGTTATGATCTCTCCCACCATTTTCGAACAACTCTTGTCTCGACAAATGATTTTAAAAATTAGCAATTCTTAGTATGAATTATATTGAGCTTATATATACTTACTATGATTTTCATGACATAAATAATCTAAAACATTTTTTCACTCATGTGAACGCTAGTCTATGTTGTTTATGATGTGACTCCAAAAATGTTATACATCCGGTTTTAAACTCCAATTGGCTTCACTGCGACTCTTAGATTGCAAGCTTACAATCCCTTGCAATGGAGCAGGTCCAATTGAGAAGATTCGGCAGACATTCCTCCTTGAACCCTGAATTTCAAACCAACTTTCCTTTCGTATCTTGTCCTTAGGTTAAAATATCCATTGTTTGGATAATTGAATATCGCATTGAAAACAAGAGATCAAAAAGGTAAATGATGGTTAAATCTAGTATATAATATACCATTTTTGCAATGGTATGAAGTTTGAACCATTGATGAAAGCAAAGCATTGAAGGAGAAGCTGGGAAGCATTCCATTACAAAGATAAAACAAACAAAACAATAATTTATAGTATGTACTTGTGTGTCCCTCTACAAAAAGAAAAAAAAGATATGATCACAAATATATATATATTCATGATTTGAAACAGAGTATAAAATCTCTCTATTGCTGATGAAGTTCTGACCCAAAATCTTCAGATAACATCATCAAAGCTGCTTGGAGTTGCTCAAATATTGTGCCGTTAGGGTTCTTCTGGTTCATCAATGAACAGGACGATGGCGACAAGGAAACATAACCACTATTAACCGGCTGCAAGTTCTGGTTTGTAACGTTTGTGGAATAGCAACTGTTGTTCCTGTTGCCCACAAGGGAAAAATCCATAGAAGCTTCTCTATATATATCATCGTCATTCAATGTTTCTCTGTAAACGCTTGTTCCATTTGCATTAAATTGATCACAATTTGGCCCAAAATTTCCACAGCCTGTAACTTCTGGCGTTATGGTAGGAGTCAGAATTACCTCATAATTAGAGCATCCTGCACCTGAGTCTGCACCAAAGTCACCATACAAATCAATCTCAAGAGCTGGATCTATGTCGACGTCATCAATGATGATCTGATCAAGAATCATGGTAGGAGCTTCACAGGCTGCCTGCTTGGGTTGCTTGGCCTCGATTGCCTTTTTCTTCAGGCAGCTGTGCCAGTAATTCTTGATCTCAGTATCTGTCCTTCCTGGCAAGTGTTTTGCTATCTCTGCCCACCTGAAAAATCAGATAGAATTTAACTAACTGATAAACAGTAGTAACGGTCACACAATCTATAGGTTAGGTGAAAAAGAAAAGAATAATATATATATAGACCTGTTATTTAGTTTGGCCTGAAGGTTGATGATGGCATTTTCTTCTTCAATGGAGAAATTCCCACGTTTAATCCCTGGTCTTAAGTAGTTCATCCATCTCAGCCTGCAACTCTTGCCACACCGATGCAATCCTGCAAAAACAGTAACTTCTAACAAATTAAATCTGCCATGTCTGGATCTCAGATTAGTAGCACAGAACTTCATGACCTAATTAGGAATAATTACCAGCTCTCTCTGATAATGATGACCAGCAACCATGTCCGTGGGCAGAGATATAATTGATGAGCTTCATGTCTTCCTCCGGCGACCAGAAGCCTCGCTTTACAGCTTTCTTGCTACAGCAATTGTGCACTACGTGATGCTTCATTCTTCCTTTACACCAAGGCAATTCTGTTTGATTGACTTAATCTGAGCTGCTAAAATCGATTCTATTCTGTGCAGAAAGATTCAATGCATATGATTTTTTTTTTCTTTCCTGGGTTCAGTTGTAACTGGATCACAACATACAGAATCAAAATGCAGACAGAAAAGAGAATGACTCGGCGTGTGCACCGAATGAAAAGAATGGTAAATAAATATATGAAATTGGGGAGAATCGTAAAGAGAAGTTGCACGTCAGTGCATTGATAGGTTTAAAACAATTATGATTGTAGCACGATGGGACCTGTACAGGGGCTTACGTCATAGATTCCTTCTAATCTGAACCAGTGAGAAAGATAGGTATCGTCGAGTTTTACATCCTTTTCTTTCATTTTACATGTTTCGATCGACTGCGAGATGACAGTATGCGGGCCAACCAGTACGATTATCGTTGGACCACAATTTCAATTTCAATTTCAATTTCAATTTTCTTTCTTCATCTCGTCACGTAAATTAATGTGTCACAACACTTAAGACTCATTAATGTGCAATCAATGCGGAGAAAGGAAACTTTTATAATTTATTTGGTCGGGAAAGGGAGCCGACGGTCTCGATCATTGATCACAAAGTGATTCAAAAGGCTTCAAACAAGCAGCGTTCATTGCTTCCAAGTTTCAATCGCTGTGACGTGACACGACTTTCTAATCAGACGCCAGCCATCCTCGCAGGAGGAGGGAAGGGTGTAACAAAAGTTATTCGTTATTTCTTAGTCAATGAACTTGCCAGTGTCCCCTCCCCTGGACACTGTTTCAATTTATTTTCCTTGGAATCTCACAATGATCGGCTGCCATCTAGCTTTTGCGTTTCCGTGTGGGCCTTCTACTCGGATGCCTTTTCCCCTGTACCTAGGGTTGCGTTAGGGTTTCACTGGTTATCGTTTTGATACGTAAATGTAAATTCTAACACTGATAGGTATATGTGAGAATCTTGGTGATAAATTACAAGTTGTTTTTTTACGACCATTTGGATTTTCAATTTGATTTTTTTTAATAATTGGAATTATTTTTAATGAAAATTGAGATTGATATTTTTCACTATATTAATATAAATGTTTTGGAAAGGGTTAGTTATTTGTGTGAATTTAATAGTTAAGTATAAAAAAACATTTTTTCTTACATCTATATTACATCTGATTTTCATATTATTTGTTACAATACAAACTTTTGTAACTTCTTAATTTGCCAAAAATATAGTGAACTTGAAAAGTTTCATGACAAGTTTTTTTTGCACATGAACAAGATTTTAAAGTAAACCAAGTATTATCCTTTTTTAGATCTGATAAATCAAAGTTGGTCTCACTGAAACAACATTTTAAAGTAAACCAACCATTATCTTTATTAAAGTCCAATAAACCAAAGTTGGTCTCATTGGAGGTTAATCATCATCGTAAATAAACATTTTATATAATTATTTAGTTTTTTTTTTAAATCACAAATAACTTTCAAAATGTACAAATGTACAAATGGTTTTATCATCAAATGTATTTTTTGTATAATTATTTAGTTCAGTTTAACTTCAAAGAAATCAAAAATAACTTTAAAAATGTAAAAATGAAACAAATTAAAACAAATTTTAAGATTATGTAAAAAAAATAAAAAATAAATGTAGAATTGAGTGTAAACATGTTAATTACTCGTCTTTATTTACAAAATATTGTAAAGTTGTAAAGGTAACTTTACAAAATAATGTAAAGTTGTAAGGGT
Source organism: Pseudotsuga menziesii (assembly GCA_001517045.1). Classification (NCBI taxonomy): domain Eukaryota; kingdom Viridiplantae; phylum Streptophyta; class Pinopsida; order Pinales; family Pinaceae; genus Pseudotsuga; species Pseudotsuga menziesii. The sequence continues at coordinate 339,484 of LPNX010850561.1, forward strand.
AACTAGCTTATGCTAGTGCAACATATGTGTGTAATTGAAATGGTTAAGTGCATATAAGTTATTGGAGAAACAATAAAGTGTTTTATTTTGAAATGGTGATATATGGAATGATAATGAGAATATATATATATTATAAATTTTTTAAATTTTTTAAATTTTTTAGTTATAATTTTAAAAAAATATTTATTATAATTAAATATTATGAAAATATAGAACTTTAACAAAGTTTTAGAAAAAAACCATTAGCTATGTTATATTTAGTTTTATTTATTATATTTCTTAAGTTAAACCTAATTTCAATTTAGGCATGTCATCTTTACATATATATATTCATGTTATATGTTAAAACACTTACACTTTGGAATGTGCACTTGTTTCATAATGCATAGTTACAAAAACCTTCAAGAATTTTATGAATTATAATGGCTATATTTAACTATAAGTATATTAATCTTATTTTAGTTGGTTCTATTCCAAGTGGTTGTAGGATGGAGTGCTATCCCTCCTATCGAGGTTTATTTTCGTAAGTGTCATGTTGAGCTCATAATCAGAATATTGTTACAGATCCTTGTTGTTGACTTGACCTTGTGGTGAAGAATCTAGGACTTACCCTCAGTACCATCCTTGAAATGAGAGGAAGTACTTGGAAAAAATATATATTCATCTTATGGGAGACAAGAAGACATATTCATCTATAAAAAAAACTGGTGGATTAAGATTGTTTAAATCATTCATTTTAAATTATATTCAACTAGTACATCAATAAAAATGCCATGATATCTGGGAGCGCATGCATAGGAATTATATTGGGATTTGTAATTTATTGTGGACCACATACGAGGAGATCTATTAACATATATCAAAATAAAAAATGTGTTTTTTATTTAGAACATTTAATTGATCTCGAACTCTTGTTTGACCCATAATGTTTCTCCAAATCATGATTGACACTCACAACTCCTTGGTGTCAAGAACCTTGACCCTTAATTTCATCCCTCAACAACCCAAGATTGATTTGTGGTGGGAAATACCTCGTAATGACACACATATTTGTACTCATAATTCAAGGATCCCCCACATGGTTCAAGTGTGGTGGTTTGAAAGCTCTTCCATGGCCATCAATTTCAAGAAGCAACATTTAAGACCCAAGGCCCTTGATTTTATCGCTTGATATTATGAAGGTCATGATACCTACTCTTGGTGTATAATAATTCCTATTAGTGCTCATGGAATCTCAGTTAGATATCAAATATTATACTCACTTGTCGTCATCAAGACCAAAATTCCTCATTTAGGTCCTAACTCACTTTTTTTCATCCCACGACCACTGGCAAGGACTCGAGACTCGACCATAGTGTTAATACACGATCCTAATAGTGGTTATATTTTGAATGGGAGGTAAAAGATCCCCTATAGAGGCTAGGTATGGTAGTTTGAGGCCTCATACATGGTCATTGAGCATGAGGATCACTACGCATGGCCTTAAGCCCTTGATTTCATCCCTTAATGAATGTCAATGTCTCAAAAATTAGTTGGTGGTGTGCAATTTATCCTAATTGCACCTATATTATCAATATGAGGCCAATTGTCCCCATGTAAAAGTTAATGTGTGGGGATTTTAGGCCTCATCCATGACCTTCAATATTGATGATAAATATTTAGGGCCTCAAGCCCTTGATTTCATACCTTGACCAATGTCAAGGCCTTGATATTGGTTTGTGGTAGGCATGAGTCTTCCAAATGGTAATCACATTCCCAATCAAGGTCTAAATATTTCATGTACATAAGTTATGAGTAGTGATTTGAGACTTATTGCATGACCATAAAGCCCAAGAAATATCATTCATGGCCCAAAGCCCTTGGTTTCATCCCCTTACCTATGGAGGCAACAATACTTGATAATGTTGTGCAATACCTCCTAATGGTACACATGTATTTTTAGTGGAAGACCAAATATCCTCTATAGATGTTATATGTGTGGTGGTTTGAGCCTCATTCATGGCTATCAAGATGAAGAAGTATAATTTAGTTACTAAATCACATGTTTCCATACCTTGGCCATTGTCAAGGCCTAGAGATCAATCAATGGCTTGCAATTTACCTTCTAACAACATTCATATTTCTAGGAGGAGGCCAAATATTCCCTATAATGGTTGTGTGTGGTAGTTTAAAGAATAATTCTTGCACATTAATCCTAAGAATAATAAGTTAGATCCCAATTCATTTGATTTCATCCTCTCCCCCCTTGGTACATTTCTATAGTGCACAATACCTCCTAATGACTCTCATATTCCCATGCAAAGATGAAAGATCCACAATAGAAAGGTTATGAGTGGTGGTTGGATACCTCATTGATGTGTGTTGAACATAAGAGACTGAATTTAGGTCCTAAGTTAAGTGTTTTCATTCATCTATCATTGTGAAGGCTCTAAGGCCAAATCTTTGTGCACAATACCTTCGAATTACATTCATAGTCTTAGTTGAATTCTAAATACCCACTGCATGTGTTATGAGTGGTGGTTGGAGTTCTCTTTCAAAGTCATCAAGCTTGAGAGGAATCATTCATAAGCCTAGGTCCCTTGATTCATCACCCAACCACCATGAAGGTCTCGATGCCTATCTATGGTGCATAATACTTCCTTCTGGTGCTTAAGTATTTTTAATTCAAAGGTGAAATATCCCGTATAGAGGTCATGTTTGGTGCTTTGAGACATTGTTAATGGACCATAAATCCTCAAGATTCATATCCACTTTAACAATATCTCTTAACAAGGTGAGTCCAAGCTAATGAGGGTCATTTTTGGCATGTTAGATGCAATAGAAAACTAAAAAATTAGTCATCCCTCGCCTTAATTAAATTTTTTGAGATACTTACACAAATATCTTGCTTTGACTAAAAAAGATGGAATGTAGGAAATTGAATCACGTTTCCGAATATATAAGTTTTATGTATTGAAAATTTTCATAACTATGTCAAGTTTCATTTTTTATAACAATCACTTTTTATTTTTTAGGCAAATGATAAGGTATATGTTTTGTGGGTGCAACCTTTCAGGGCCTAAATGATGGTTTTGGGCTACACAAATTTGAAATATGTAGAGAACATATAGCACTAGTGGAACACTATTTTTTGAAAACAAAATTAGTAATTTTTAATTTTTTTAATTATCTAAGTGATCATTCCTCAAAAATGGTACATCTTTTGTGGGTGCGGCCTTGGAAGGTCTTAATGAAATAATCATGAAATGTGTTTTTTTATATAATTTAGAGGTCATTGTCTTCTAGTGTACCATAGATTTTTTTTTAAAACGATTAAGAATTGAAAAAAGTTATGGAAAAAACACTAACAACATGTTTTTTGAGTTAAGAAGTTAGGACAAAATAGAAGTTGAAAAAATTAGGAAAATATAATATTTTTAAACAAAAATTACATATTTAGAATCTAAAGAAAAAATGTTGTTTATGTTTAAGATTTCATATAAAATGATTGTGTGCAACATACTATAACAAGTGCATAAGCAATTACTTCTTCAGAAAGTGGAAGAAATGCCCAATTAGCTATGGCTTATCATATACCATAGCATAGGTTTGGTATTACTGAATCAAACTCCAAACCATACACATAAGAGTATTGGTGACATGCGAGCACATGAATTGGCATGGTTTAGGAGCTACAAAACGAGAGTATGTTATGTTTGAATTCAAATTACATTTCCCACCCTTATAGATTTTTTAAATGTGTGCTCGTTATAGAACTACAAAATGCACATGTGATATAGAACTAGAAAACGTGTGCGCATTGTAGAACTAAAAAACGCATGCATGTTATGTAGTTCTATAATGCATGTGCATTATGTAGAGAAAACACGCTAGCACTATATGCAAGAAATCCAATGTATGGTTAATAGTTGACAGGGGTTGGGGAAGGGTCAAGGGCCTAGGAGGATGTTGGAATTTCAGTGGGGATGGTTAATAGTTGAGAGGGGGTGGGGAAGGTTCAAGGGACTAAAAGGATGTTGGAAGTTGAAGTGGGGATGGTTAATAGTTGAGAGGGGATGGGGAAGGGTCAAGGGCCTAAGAGGATGTTGGAAGTTCCAGTGGGAATGGTTAAAAGTTGAGAGGGGGTGGAGAAGGGTCAAGGGCCTAGGAGGATGTTGCAAGTTCTACTGAGTATGGTTAATAGTTGAGAGGGGGTGAGGAAGGGTCAAGGGCCTAGGAGGATGTTGTAAGTTCAAGTGGAGAAAGATGAAGGGAATGGGAACATTATGGGTTATAGAGGTGAATGAGAGTGAGGATTGAGATCACTATTAAGAGGAGAAGATGCCTTGAAGACATATAGGGTTAGAATCAGTATGTGAGACTTGAATGATGAAGGGGGAGGAAGTGGAGGGGAGGAAGTGGGTGATGGTTTGATGAGAGAGAGGATTGGTCAATATAAAGGTGGATATTTAGGATTACATGAGAAATAGGGTGTGTTGGAGGATAGAGGCGGAAATTTAAGAGAGGGGAATGAGATGCGATAAAACAAAGAATAGGGGTCATAATGAGGTAGGGGGTTCAGGAGAAAGGATAAGTTCAAAACATAAATGAAGGGAGTATAACAGAGAGAGAGAGAGATAATGATGTAGAGAGTGTGAGAGAGAGAATAAGACAAAGAGGGAGGAGGGGAATTTAGATAGGGATGGAGATAGAGTGAAGGAAAGAGATAGTGAGGGAGGGATATAAGGTGTATGTGTGTGTGAGAGAGAGGGGAGGGGGGTGGTAGACATGGGGAGAGAGAAGGGGGAGGGACAAAAATGTATATGGATATATATATATATATATATAGAGAGAGAGAGAGAGAGAGAGAGAGAGAGATGGTGTTAAGGACAGAGGGTGGAGGGGTGATTGAAGGAGAGGGAGAAGAATGTAGAGGGAGGGTCAAAATAGATAGGGATGAAGGGATACAAGTATAGAGAGAGAGAGAGAGAGAGAGAGAGAGAGAGGGTAGGGGGAATGGATAAAGGCGTGGAGGGATAGTGATTAAGGGATAAGGGAGGGAGAGAGTGATATAGGTAGGAATAGTGAGGTATGTAAATAGAAGGTGGATAGAGAGGCAAAGATAAAGGGAGTTTGTGAGAGAGGGGGGGGGGGACACACACACAAACACAGATT
>LPNX010850561.1:344782-516210 GCA_001517045.1 Pseudotsuga menziesii
GTGGGGAGAGGTTGTGAGAGAGTGGGAGTGAGGGAGGGACATAAACTGACATAGAGATAGAGAGAGGGGGAGGTGTGACACACACACACATAGATTGTGTGGGAGAGAGATGGGGAGGGGTGAGCGACAAAGAGAGAAGGGGGAGGGGGGGATGATAGAGAGATGGTGATGGAGTGATGGAGGTATAGAAAAGGTGGAGAGAGGTTATGGGAGAGGGGGGGTGAGGGAGGGACACACACACATAGATATATAGAGAGAGGGGGGGGAGGGGCGCACACACACACACATGGAGAGAGAGAGAGAGAGAGAGGGTTAGTGAGGGAGGTATAAAGAAGGTGGAGAGAGGTTATGAGAGAGGGGGAGTGAGGGAGGGACACACACACATAGGGATATATAGAGGGAAGTTATGGGAGAGAGGGAGAGGAGGGGAAGACACACACACATACATATAGAGAGAGAAAACACAAAGGAAGGGAGGGCTAGTGAGTAAGGCATAGAGGGCCAGTGAGTAAGAGACATGCCTAACCATAGATGCCAAAAATATTCTTTAGGGATCGAGTCTTGGATTTCCTCCCTTAACCATGTTGAGTCCTTAATACACATATGTAATTCTCAAAACCTATTAAAGGCATGCACATATTTTCTTGGAGACCAAACATACCTTGAGTAGGTCATGTGTGATGCTTCAAGGAATTTTTCATTAACATGGGTGCCTCAAATATTTCTTTATGGACTAAGGAACAAGCATATTCTCTCAATCACGTCTCGGAGGTCACATGCCATGTGTGATTTTTTAAGGCATCCTTCTAATCCTTGGATGCCTAGAAGCTTTAATTAGGAACTAAGGCCATAGTTTCCTCCCCTGACCATGTCCATGGCCTTGAGACACACACCTAGTGCTCAACAAATGATGATGGAATTCATATCCCCATTAATATTCAAGGTATTCACTTTCAATATCGTGTGTGGTGGTTGGAGGCATCAATTTTGGCCCTAAATGGTTAACAACTTCCTTTAAGTACTAAGGACGAAGTGTTTTCCCCCACCCATGTCAAGGGGCCTAATATCTGTACTTAGTGATAAAAATATTTTAATGGCATTAGTATCCCCATTTCAAGGTAAATGATACCATTGAAGGCTCTGTTGAGGTTTTTCAACACATCATTCTTAGCTCTAGATCCAAGCATAATTTTAGGGGCGAATTGTAGCCCAGTGGGCTATTTTTCCATGTTTTTCTCCCAAAAAAGATTCGCCATTTTGCAATTTTTGAAGCACTATTTCTCCCAATTTGATGGGGTAAAATTTTTCACCCTAAAAATAGCCAAATTATTATATAAACGATATAAAATGCTTGGAAATTAAAATACTTTTTGAAAAATATCACCAATCATTTTATAGTTGGAATTTTAAGAATTGGTAATATTCGCCAACATTTATACACTTTTAAACAAGTATGGTTCCTTAAAATAAGTATGGTTCCTTAAAATCATCCTTGTCTAGATCCCTAAAAGAATAGTTTAGGAGATAAGGCCAGGGTTTCCTCCCCTTATTATGTCTAATATCCCAATACATAGTACTTAGAAACCCCTAGTCGTTCCCATATCCCCATTCAAATGAAAAATATCAACTTGAGAGGTCAGCTATGGTGATTTCAGGTGTCGTTCATGGACCTTGAGCCCTAAAAGTTGGTTTACAACCTAAAAATAAAGCTTTATGTACCAACCATGATTAACACCTTATCCTCCATATCTAATGCTAAAAAACTCCCAATCATGGCCATATCCCAACTTAAAGGTTGAGGATACCCTTAAGAGATCATGTGTGTTTGTTCGAGGTGTTGTTCATGGCCCTATATGTCTATAGGATTCCTTTAGGGTCTAAGGACTAGGTTTACTCCCTCAACCATGTCTACAGATATGTTCCTAGTAGTAAAATCATTCTAATGTACTGCATATTCTCTCTTATATGCAAAATATCACATACGGAGGCCCTATGTGCAGGTTTGATTCCTTGTTCACGGACCTGAATCCTTAAAAACTACCTTTAGGGAATAAGTATTGAGTTTCCTCCCCCAAGCATGGTCAAGGGACTATGACCATAATCATTTCTTAAAGCCTCCTAATGGTGTCCATATTACAACACAAGGAAAATTCCATGTCCCCAATTAAATAATTTCCAAATAATACTACTTGCAAATAATGTTCCGTCAACCTATTGGTTCCCTAGGTTGAGATGGAGACATAAATTTTGTAATAAGGGGATATGGGACCCAAAAGAACTTTAGTTTACCATATTCACATTTAAATTGGTCACATAAATGATAAATTCTAAGAAAATAAGGTAGCATGAGTTCATGAAGACACTTGGAAGCTTGTGGGTCCTTTGGATGACTAGATTCCCCACACACTTGGCATGATCTTCATCCAAATTCTAACAAATAAGCAATGTAAATTTATGGGAAGGTGATGTGGTGTCAAATATAATATAATGAGCCAAGGAATTCGAATAGTTAAAGAAGAGTAATTCCCATGGAAGAGAAAGAGACTAGAAGACAAGGCGTGCCACTTGGAAGGAGATTCCATGCACTATATGACAACAAATGGTGAAAGATTCTATGACAAGTATGATAAATTCAGGCCTGATGCCACATACCCATACCTTGATTATCATGTAGAATTAAAATATTCTTAGGGAACCTTTGTCGTTCTTTGAATCATAGGGCATGGTTGTGAAACACTCCTCAACATTCATGGTCTAATACCACACTGGCACGCCCCCTCCCATCCACCATTGATCAATTCGACGATCTGCAAAGAAATATATCAGAGGAGATCAAACGGTAGAGAAGAATCACGACAAAAACCACCGGTCAGAATCTGTTTCGCATCTGGGAACAAATCAATGACTGAGAATCAACCCACAAGAATCAACGGTGTGGAAAGCTTGAGTCTGCGGAATCGAGAAATATGGAAATTTCCATCTCGCATCCCGCATGCGAAATAGACCACTACGGAAAGAAAATTTGTGGAAGTAGATATCTATGAAGACGCATCCTGCATCCCGCATCCTGCACCTTGCATGCGGAAAGAAAAGTTGCGGAAGTAGATATCTGTGAAGCCACATCCTGCATCCCGCACCCCACACCCCGCATGAGGAAAGGAAAGGTGTGGAAGAAAATTTGGGGAAGGGAAACTGCGGAAATAGATATTTACAGAAGGACGTTTCCATAACCTGCATCCCTCATCCCGCATCCCACAAGTTGCGAAAAGAAGAGTTGCGGAAGGAGATTACTGCCAAGAAACTCAGCATGTTAGCAGAAGTCTTGGGAAGATTTAATCGTTCATACCATCATCGATCCGGCCATCTAAGTCCCATAACTTAATTTAAAAAATTATTGAAAGAAACATACACAGATGCATACAATTGCAATTATACAGTGGAAGAAATTCATCAACTCAACATATTAAACATATTCATCATATTTCATGAAGCAAATACCATTTGCAGAGATTAGCACAGAGATACTTATGTTTGAAAGAAGTTGTCCCGCAACCAGCTATGTTGCTGCAACATTCCACCCAACCATAGGCTAGTGCGCTCATCAATATATTAGTAGCACTGCCACCCCCGAGCTGGGCATGATACCCACAAGGAATAAAGAACACTAACAGGCTCACACATAGCCAAGAATACAACCAAACTCAGCCAAGCCAACAAAATTTGGTTTATCAGGCCGCAAACAAACAAGCCAATGTACTGTTGGGTTTATCAAGATAACATTATCATTAAGGACTAGCCAAGCCAACTAACAGATGGGTTTATTAGGTTGCAAAGGAGATGGAAACTTGAACTGCTAAGCTAGTGAGCTCAACCACTGAGCTATGGACACCTGCACTAGATCAGGCTTGGATCCTAAAACATCTACACATCCAACACAAGGAAGCATCCCCTTCTCTGATACACAATCCCTTAGGCTATGCATTCCCTTCCATTTCTTTTCAGGGTGTGCAAAGAAGAAAACCAACCCCTCTAGATCTATTTGTGAGGTTCCTTCCTACACTAGGTTTATTAATCTAGTTCAGATCCAATTCCACTCCATACCATTTCAAACCAAGGCAAAAATAAGCACACATAGTAGACCACAATGTTAACACATAAAAACAATATTCCACTCCCTCTGTGATAGAGGAGACCATTGCACAACAACACTGAAGGTCGAAACAACATACAACAACACAAAACAAAACACAGTTCTGCAAAACCGATGAATGCACAACACGCATGCACAGAATGGAATAGAGAATGATCAGAATTGAACACCACATTTTTGGGTGAAATCCAGATGATGTTTGGGAATGTAGAACGAAAAAAAACAAGAAACTAAAATCGTGAAGGATGGATGATCAAAACATCCATCGCTCCCCACAATGTGAGGGAAGATGAAAACGTGAGTGCATGAGGGGAAAATGGGCATACGTTTTCTACATGTTTTCTTTTGACACATGTAATTTCCCCCCAAATAGCTCTGTTATCCACTAATTTTGCACTTAGTTGAGTTACCTGAGGAGCCGCCGATTGACAGACTTGTTCAAAATCTGATTCCAGTGTATCAGTCAATCCATCTGCTTGTCTAGCCAATATTGGCTAGTCACTTTTTTATTTGAATTATTTTGACCATGGCCTCGTGGGGTTTGTAATAAAATGTGCTAGTAGGATATTTTTGAGTGGTTCGGTCTCCTGAGACGCAGAATCTCAAATAGGGTATTCCGAGGAGTTTTTTGCCCCTGATAATTATGCTCTGCCTTCAGCCAAGTATAATTGATGAGGTTTTCTCTCGCTTCCTCCAAAGCTGGAATGCCCGATGTTGAATTCTGGGATTTGGGGGGTTATTAGAGCCTAACTGAGTGTTATAATCCTACTAGACATTATTTAGATAGATCATGGTCATGTCCTAAGTCATTTGGACACAAAAAAAATTCGAAAAAAGCTTTCTCGAATAGTGAAAAATTATTTTTTTATTTTTTTATTTTTAATTACTTTTCCTAAGTTTTTTGGGTTAATTTTTCCATTAATTAAATCGAAAAAACCCGTTCATGGTAAATAAGTCATCCGGACTCAAAATTTAGTGATTGAAGGCTCTAACCTTAAGCCAAAACTCATTCTTGATCAGCCAGCCAATCAGAACCAACTTTCAGATCAGCAATTAGACACAATAATGCCTTTTTACTAAAAAAAGTTAGTTTTGAGTAAAAAAATGTTTTTTAGTAAAAAAATGATTTTGATTAAAAAATGATTTTTATTAAGAAATGATTATTTTGGAGAAAACTAAAACTCTCCAAATTAATCCAAATTCAGTAAAATAAAGGCTAAATGACATCTCATGGAACACTTATGATAATTAGAGTTATCATAACTCAGCTTCAGTCATCATTAAGAGAGCAATTAATTTATTATCAGTTATCAAGCATGTCATCTCCAGCTAAAGATGAGATGGAGAGCTCTCATTGGTCCAATGATTTGATCGAGGTGAAGACTGAATCTTACACCATCAATAGGCTTCCCAGACCTAACAAAGTAGGTTTCGAGAACTAGCAGGCAGCTTTCCCATGCAGTAGGGTTGGTTTTTTGGTTTTAGGGTTTTAGCACTCTCTCATTTGTTAAATAGAGGCTCTTTTAGCTCTATTGAGGATGGATCTTTATGCAAAGAACCTCTATTGAATTACTGTAATGCTTGTTGCTTTTGAAACCATATAATAAATTTTAAGGCTTTGGAGGCATACATGGTGTGTGAATCTGGATGAACAATTGGCGAATGAGGTGAAATGTTTCAATTTTTGTCTTTTATTGCTTAGGAATGGATAATAGCTCATGCTTTAGAAGGCTTCTATAAGCATGTAAGATTGATCATTTGATGTTACAATTTGATCTTTTATGGTTTTGTTTCTATGAATTAAAGCAGCATCGATTATTCAGTTGTATGACATGCTCTTTACATTTTTATTTACCAAACATACATGATCTGATCCATTGTTTGCAAGTATTGAGTTGAAATTGTGCAGGTCATCTCATTGAAGTGAGTAGAATTTTGAGCTCAGGTGCATCCTCTCCTCTCGAATCCAAGGAAACTTCCAAATTTTCAAGATCCAAAAGAATCCAAACCCCATCAAAGTACCACAGGTTTGAGTGTTTCTTTCATATTATTCATCTCTCAAATTTTTTATAAAATATTTATTTTCTTGGGATTAGGGCATGTTTTGGCTAAAGTGAACATTCATTCACTTAGCCTTTGCCCCAGTTGGCTGCCCTGTTTACTTTTTGTAGCCTTTCCTTCCCTTAGTTCGCTGTCCACTTTTCTCCACTTTTCACCCTTTTGGACAGCCCTCTTTTGCCTCCTTTCTCCATTTTTTGCAGCCCCTTTCCATCCTCTTTTTGGGCCATCTTTTGAGCTGTACTTTCAGCCTTTTTATCCTTTTATTTGCAGCCTTTCCTTCCTTTTGTTCGCTGTCCACTTTTCCCCATTTTCACCCTTTTGGACAGCCCTTTTTGCCTCTTTGTTTCCACTTTTTGCAACCCCTTTCCATCCTCTTCTTCAACCATCTTTTGGGCTGTACTTTCAGGCCTTCTTTGACTTGCCTTTTGTCCTTTTTTCACTACCTTTCCCCCTCTCTTTCCTTGCCTTTCTCTTTCCTCTTCTCTCCCTTATTTTCGGTAAGTTTGGGTAGTTTTTTTTTATCTAGTTTGTGGATTTATTTTCAAATTATTTTTTATCAACTAATCCTATAACAAGTGTATCTCTAGAGATCTTAGTCTCAGGCAGGTGAAGGAGAGCCCAAACGCCACAAGCAAGCAAGGAGTGCAAAAGAAAAAAAAGAATCTCTCCCTCTTCTCTCAATCCCCTTCTTTACCTGTTCTTCCAAGAAGCAAAGAACACATCATCATTGTAAAAAGAATAATAAAAAGGGCTATTGGGAGCAAGTCTCCTTTCTTTTATACTTCCCCTATTTGGGGGAAGGGTGTTGTGTCATTTTTCATGATTTTTTAGTGTAGTTTCCTTTAAGCAATTAGTTTAGTTCTTTGCTTAGTCTTAGTTTCCATTTTTTGCTAATTGCTAGTTGTTCCTTAGTATAAACACTAATTGCTAGATTTATTATTGCATTTTGGTATCTTGTTATATAATTGTCAAATCATAAAATAGAACCAAAATCTCTTGAATCTCACCGTAAGGTGGATCAAGAGTGCTCTCTGCCGGAGAGCTTAATCAACCACTTTTATCTTAATTGTTGTGCTTGTTTAATCAATTAATTATTTAAGACTCTTGAACTTGCAAAAAAAAACAAGTCAAGAGCACTCTCTATCGGAGAGCATCCTAGGCTTGCGCAATCCCTGCATTAGCTGCATATAGATTAGCTAAGTCTCTTGAACTACTATCATAAGACAGGGTCAAGAACGCTCTCTGCCAAAGAGTATAATTAATTGTTTTAATAAAATCTTCAACACACATACCCCTTTAATTAATTAACTCCCTTCCCTCCTTACCGGAGTATGCTCTGACCGATCCTAGATCGGAATACCCAGAAACGGCTTTGGATCTCTAAGCCCTACAAGAGTAATTTAATAACCCTTAAACACCCTTAACCAATGCCCCGGCGTTGTAGGGATCCTTCCAAAGTACTTCCTATTAGAGGCGCCGAAACCTCCCATTGTCTTAGATTCCCGGCTAGCTAGTCACTTGACAATATCAGCCCAGGATACTGGGCGGGCCCGACATGTCTTAAATGGAGGAAAATTAGAAGAGTCTCCCGGCTTTGACAAACCTTCGTTGACACCCTAATCAAGAGCATTCTTTAAAATTCTTAAAATCTACCAAGAACACTTGCAAAACCTAATATTCACTAGCTTAATTCCTATACTTTATTTCACACATTTATTCAACTCCATAAGGCACTGGTCCTTCATTATAATTGAGTAATCTTCTATCTTGATCAACTATATATGGTTTAATTTTGTTGATTATATCTAAATGCTTAAGTTACAAGTCTGGAATATTTGCTTATCTTTCAGTCTCTTTCTAGCAACGTGGATTGCTCTGATTTAAGTGTCACATTCATAAACTGAATCATTTCTAATCATAAGTAACTCCTAAACAACACCCATCCACATCCAAAACACCTTAAAACTTAACTTAAACATTGATCCATAGAAAACTCTTTGTTAGGGACTACCCCCCTTGGCTTCATTAGGAGTTAGCCTAAACGGAGGAGCTAGGAGTAGGTGATAGTACCTAGCTCTGTGCTCGCCCCAAAGGTCACACCTCTCCCACTTTCTCAAGTGAGGAGACAGATTTTGGAAGATTTACGCTGGTGGTGTGCAATCGACGGATAACATCTTTTAGCGCCATTGCCGGGGACAAATCTTTTTGTTCTTGGACGACCTTTGTTTCTTTTAGTTTTTACCTTTTTTCCCTTTTTGGTATATTTTTAGTCTAATCACTCTCTGAAATTAGACTTAAGTCCACCTGGCGACTCCACTGTCAGTTAACACCTCAAGGTATTGTACTAGAAGAAACTCTGTAGGTTTGGTCGATTTCATCCCTGACCCCGAAAAGGTCTTAAGGAGGAGATTAAACAAACTATCTTCTCACAGGATCCTTGTAGAACTTGGATTTGAGTCTGTTTCAGACATCCACCTTTTATTTTCTAAAAACACTAATACCACTATTTCTGACATAATGGGCGAGTATTTTACTCATCTTGACTTTTCTCAGATAGCAGGTCAACCCCACCGTCTTCCAGAAAAACCTGTTGAGAAGCTCCTAATGTATACAGGCATTGATGCCATTACCTATGCCATGCACCTCAGAAACTTTTCTAGGTGTATCAATGCTTATGTCAATGATCTGATTAGCCAACATGATGACGTGTCTATGAAGTTATTTTCTCTATCTCTGGATGGAAAGGCGGGGAACTGGTATAGAAATTTACCAGACAATTCCTTTAATAGTCTAGCAGCTTTCAAAACTTCTTTCACCAACAAGTTCGGTGAAAAAAAAGAACCTCGGCACCAACTTGCGTCCTTGACCAACATAAAGAAGAAAGACACAAAAACAATGGACGAGTTCAATACTAGGTTCACAAAATTATCAAATGCCATCCCTACTGAGTATGCCCCAACTAAACCAACCATACTGGTATATTACATTGAGGCACTTAGTGGCAAAATGCATTACCAGATCAGAGACAAGGAACCTACTAACTTGCTCCAGCCTCAGGAAATGGCAATCAAAATTGATCTGAACATGCAGTTATCTAGTGAGTCTAACCTCCGTGGTTACTCAAGGTATTCAACTCCATTAAAAATCAGTGAACCAAAAGACAAGGATCCTTTATCAGCTATGAAGGATGCCTATGAGAAAAAAATGATTGAGATGAAGAGGGAGATGAAGAAAAATATGGAGGAGGCAGAGCAGAAACACTTAGCACAGTTAGAAGAAATTCAAAATAGGGTGATCACAATGGAAAGAACTAAAACTCACTCCACTCCTAAAACCTTTCCTGCCAAGCCAACTTGGCAAAGAAAGCCACCCAACCATGAGCAGAGGCCTCCCCATCAGCTAGAGGCCGCTAACATGGTTGAGCAGTATAAGCCATTTTGTAGGGCATGTAAAGACCTTCATGAAGAATCTTCTTGTTATTATGCATGCTATGTTTAGGAGCATGGTTTTCCGGAGGGTTGTGGTCCTAAAGCATCATCAAGCGATCCTGAGTACATAAACTATGTAGATGACATGCATGATATTTCCAAAGAAAGTTGGAGAGAGACAAAACAATATTCAAGAGAGCCTGAATACATTAACATAGTTGGACAGCTCCATCGTGTCACCATAGTTGGACAGCTCCATCGTGTCACCATAGAAACCCGGGGTCAAGTTGAAAATTATAGTTAGCAATTGGATGATCTCACTAAAAAATTTAGCACTAATCCTACTAATGAGCATAATGATGATAGTTTGGAAGGTTTACTACCTTGTGACCTTTTTTCTGAAGAAGATGACTATGATCATGAGGAGTGATATAGAATCAGATGTGATACAAGTGAGGAAGAATCCCTTACATCTGAGATGGATGGTAACTTTGAGACTTCAATTAAAAATTCAATCTTAGATGTTTCATGTGATGAGATTCCATCCATGCACTCCACCGGATGACAAATATTTGGAAAGTTGGGTCCCCTATGATATCTTTGAAACCCATCTTTTTGAAGAATATGGTTTTGAGCAAAATGAGAAGTACAGACATGGACTTGATACCACTGATGAGGCATCTCTCATATCCAACATAGATGGTGGTGATGACTATTGGACTTTTATTGAAAATCCAACCTATGATACCTTTGAGAATATTTTTGAGAATCTCATTTATGATATGTCTAGCAAGGGGAGTTGTTCTTCTGAGACTTATGAAAGTTATAAGGAAGAGCAGCCAGAGTTTTTATATGTTCAGTCAGAATTGTATCTAAGGATCAGTAATAAGGATTTGAAAAATAAGTGTGGTGAGGAATCAGATGGGATACAACAAGTTGATGTTTTTTCTCAGCCATCGTCTTCACATATAGATGTTCCTTATGTTTTGGAGCACCTTGGGGCTTATACAACGAGTTATTATTTGATAAGCCTTGATGATCATCATGATGGAGTAGTCGACCTACCGCATTATCCCGATTTGTATATCACCGCTATCCAGTCATGGATAGAAGCAGCCTGCACGAGCATCTACCAGTGTGGGAAGAAGTTTGACGACATTATTCATGCCTATGATTCCTCGTCCAGCCCGCCCATTCTGGATCATCGCGCAGGTAATTTGCATTTTCTGAAAATTGTGTCCTTACTTTGGCTAGTAACCAAAGACAAGGAAAAACCTTTTTATATTAATAAAATGCTCAGGTGGCTACACTGGATTTATGATTACACCTAACCTTTTTTGTATCATGCTTAGAGTAGGAAAATAGGCTCCTTAAAGTGAGCGTTTATCTTAGCATTTTTCTTTTAGGAATAAAATTTCCAATTAAGTTTTTGTCATTTCTTTGAATAAAGCAACTTTTGGATCATTGGCTCTTTTTCATAAAACTTGTGCTACTAAGGTTTTTCTTGTCAAGTTGAGATGTTTTTATAGAATGTGGAAACCAGATATTCTAGTGTTCTTGTATGCTCTCCTTGCATAAGAGATTAGATCGAGCACACGTCCCGCAGTTGGAGCCAGATGTTATCCACTAATTTTGCACTTAGTTGGGTTACCTGAGGAGCCACCGGTTGATACACTTGTTCAAAATCTGATTCCAGTGTATCAGTCGATCCGTCTGCTTATCTAGCCAATATTGGCTAGTCACTTTTTTATTTGAATAATTTTGACCATGCCCCCGCGGGGTTTGTAATAAAATGTGATAGTAGGATATTTTTGAGTGGTTCGGTCTCCTGAGACGTAGAATATCAAATAGGGTATTCCAAGGAGTTTTTTTCCCCTGACAATTATGCTCTTCCTTCAGCCGAGTATAATTGACAAGGTTTTCTCCCGCTTCCTCCAAAGTTGGAATGCCCAATGTTGAATTCTGGGCCTTGGGGGGTTATTAGAGCCCAACTGAGTGTTATAAGCCTACTATACATTATTTAGATAGATCATGGTCATGTCCTAAGTCATCTGGACACAAAAAAAATTTGAAAAAATATTTTTTGTACAGTGAAAAATTATTTTTTAATTTTTTAATTTTTAATTATTTTTCCCAAGTTTTTTGGGTTAATTTTTCCGTTAATTAAATGGAAAAAACCCGTTCGTGGTAAATAAGTCATCTGGACTTAGAATTCGGTGATTAAAGGCTCTAACCTTAAGCCAAAAATCATTCTTGATCAGCCAGCCAGTTAGAACCAACTTTCAGATCAACAATCGGACACATAATGCCTTTTTACTCAAAAAAGTCAGTTTTGAGTAAAAAAATGATTTTTAGTAAAAAAATGATTTTTAGTAAAAAAATGATTTTTAGTAAAAAAATGATTTTTAGTAAAAAAATAATTTTTAGTAAAAAAATAATTTTTATTAAAAAATGTTTTTTATTAAAAAAATGATTATTTTGGAGAAAACTAAAACTCTCCAAATTAATCCAAATTCAGTAAAATAAAAGGCTAAATGACATCTCATGGAACACTTATGATGATTGGAGTTATCATAACTCAGCTTCAGTCATCAGTAAGAGAGCAATTAATTTATTATCAGTTATCAGACATGTCATCTCCAGCTAAAGATGAGATGGACAGCTCTCATTGGTCCGGTGATTTGATCGAGGTGAAGACTGAAGCTTACACCATCAGTAGGCTTCCTAGACCTAACAAAGTAGGTTTCCAGACCTAGCAGGCAGCTTTCCCATGCAGTAGGGTTGATTTTTTGGTTTTAGGGTTTTAGCACTCTCTCATTTGTTAAATAGAGGCTCTTTTAGCTCTATTGAAGATGGATCTTTATGCAAAGAACCTCTAGTGAATTACGGTAATGCTTGTTGCTTTTGCAACCGTATAATAAATTTTAAGGCTTTGGAGGCATACATGGTGTGTGAATGTGGATGAACAATTGGCAAATGAGGTGAAAAGTTTCAATTTTTGTCTTTTATTTCTTAGGATTGGATAATAGCTCATGCTTTAGAAGGCTTCTATAAGCACGTAAGATTGATCATTTGATGTTACAATTTGATCTTTTATGGTTTTGTTTCTATGAATTAAAGTAGCATTGATTATTCGGTTGTATGACATGCTCTTTACATTTTTATTTACCAAACATACATGATCTAATCCATTGTTTGCAAGTATTGAGTTGAAATTGTGCAGGTCATCTCACTGAAGCAAGTAGGAGTTTGAGCTCAGTTGCATCCTCTCCTCTCGAGGCCAAGGAAACTTTCAAATTTTCAAGATCCAAAAGAATCTAAACCCCATCAAAGTACCACGGGTTTGAGTGTTTCTTTCATATTATTCATCTCTCAAATTTTTTATAAAATCTTCATTTTCTTGGGATTAGGGCATGTTTTGGATAAAGTGAACATTCGTTCACTTAGCCTTTGCCCTAGTTGGCTGCCCTGTTTACTTTTTGCAGCATTTTAGGCCTTCTTTTTGCAGCCTTTCCTTCCCTTAGTTCGCTGTCCACTTTTCCCCACTTTTCACCCTTTTGGACAGCCCTCTTTTGCCTCCTTTCTCCATTTTTTGCAGCCCCTTTCCATCCTCTTTGTGGGACATCTTTTGGGCTGTACTTTCAGCCTTTTTAGCCTTTTATTTGCAGCCTTTCCTTCCTTTTATTCACTGTCCACTTTTCCCCATTTTCACCCTTTTGGAAAGCCCTCTTTTGCCTCTTTGTTTCCACTTTTTGCAGCCCCTTTCCATCCTCTTCTTCAACCATCTTTTGGGCTATACTTTCAGCCTTTTTTACCCTCATTTGCAGCCATCTTTCTCCCTTATTTTCCAGCCTTCTTTGACTTGCCTTTTGTCCTCTTTTCACTCCCATTCCCCCTCTCTTTCCTTGCCTTTCTGTTTCCTCTTCTCTCCCTTCTTTTCGGTAAGTTTAGGTAGTTTTTTTTATCTAGTTTGTGAATTTATTTTCAAGTTATTTTTTATCAACTAATCCTATAACAAGTGTATGTCTAGAGCTCTTAGTCTCAGGCAGGTGAAGGAGATCCCAAAGGCCACAAGCAAGCAAGGAGTGCAAAAGAACAAAAAGACTCTCTCCCTCTTCTCTCAATCCCCTTCTTTACCTGTTCTTCCAAGAAGAAAAGAACACATCATCATTGTAAAAAAACTAATAAAAAGGGCTACTGCGAGCAAGTCTCCTTTCTTTTATACTTCCCCTATTTGGGAGAAGGGTGTTGTGTCATTTTTCATGATTTTTTAGTGTAGTTTCCTTTAAGCAATTAGTTTAGTTCTTTGCTTAGTCTTAGTTTCCATTTTTTGCTAATTGGTAGTTGTTCCTTATCATAAACACTAATTTCTAGATTTATTATTGCATTTTGGTATCTTGTTATATAATTGTCAAATCGTAAAAAAGAACCAAAATCTCTTGAATCTCACATAAGGTGGATCAAGAGTGATCTTTGTCGGAGAGCTTAATCAACCACTTTCATCTTAATTGTTTTGCTTGTTTAATCAATTAATTATTTAAGACTCTTGAACTTGAAAAAAAAAACAAGTCAAGAGCACTCTCTATCGGAGAGCATCCTAGGATTGCACAATCCCTGCATTAGCTGCATATATATTAGCTAATTCTCTTGAACCACTGTTATAAGATGGGGTCAAGAGCACTCTCTGCCAGAGAGTCTAATTAATTGTTTTAATTAAATCTTCAACACACATACCCCTTTAATTAATTAACTCCCTTCCCTCCCTACCGGAGTATGCTCTGACCGATCCTAGATTGGAATACCCAGAAACGGCATTGGATCTCTAAACCCTACAAGAGTAATTTAATAACCCTTAAACACCCTTAACCAATGCACCGGCGTTGTAGGGATCCTTCCAAAGTACTTCCTATTAGAGGCGCCGAAACCTTCCGCTGTCTTAGATTCCCGGCTAGATGGTCACTTGACAATATTAGCCTGGGATACTGGGTGGGCCCGACATGTCTTAAACAGAAAAAACTTAGAAGAGTCTCCTGACTTTGACAAACCTTCGTTGACACCCTAATCAAGAGCATTCTTTAAAATTCTTAAAATCTACCAAGAGAACTTGCAAAACCTAATATTCACTAGCTTAATTCCTAGACTTTATTTCACACATTTATTTGACTCCATAAGGAACTGGTCCTTCATTATAATTGAGTAATCTTCTATCTTGATCAACTATCTATGGTTTATTTTTGCTGATTATATCTGAATGCTTAAGTTACAATTCTAGAATATTTGCTTATCTTTCATTCTCTTGCTAGCAACGTGGATTGCTCTGATTTACGTGTCACATTCATAAACTTAATCATTTCTAATCACAAGTAACTCCTAAACAACACCCATCCACAACCAAAAGACCTTAAAGCTTAACTTAAACATTGAGCCATAGAAAAATCTTTGTTAGGGACTACCCCCCTTGGCTTCGTTAGGAGTTAGCCTAAACAGAGGAGCTAGGAGTAGGTGACAGTACCTAGCTCTGTGCTTGCCCCCAAGGTCACACCTCTCCCACTTTCTCAAGTGAGGAGACAGCTTTCGAAAGATTTATGCTGCTGGTGTGCAATCGGTGGACAACAAGCTCAAGGTTAAACATCCCCCCTCCCTATTCCTTGTGAAACCATGCCCCCATCTCTTTAACATTGCGACGCATAGCTAGTTGTGGTATTTTTATTAGTTTTAATTTTACATGATATTCACAAATATATATACTGTGCTTGACTTAGCACCATAAACCATAGGCATCAACCCTGATCCCCTACACACAAAACATCAATCAATGGCAGGGCCTTGGCCTTGATATCCTTGCCATGATTCCATACAATATTTTCACCATGTACAATCAAAATACCATGGGGTCAAAACCGGGGTGTTACAATCCCATCTCCCTTCAATAGCATTGTCCTCAGTGCTTTACAATAATTTAACAATAGCTACATTGGCATCGCACTCCGTGCTCTGCAAATTTGAACCAAAAAGGATGTGCCATTCACATGGCATCCTCCAACTCCCACGTAGCCTCTTCAAGACCGTAGTGCTTCCTCTGCACCTTTATATGTCTAATGGCACGATATGGAACTCTTCCAAATCCTTGCTTTCATGCATCAACACACACCATAGGATCTTTTTCTGGTCTTGGAGAATCCTTCTCCTCAACTTGGAACATTTCCAGTGTCTTTGGCATCCAACAATACCTATGCTCAAGCCCCAAGCAATGAGTCAATTCCCATGTTAGTATTCACAAGATTTTCCAAAATCATAGATGAATCACATGCATATGTATATTGACATAAAATCAACAAAAAGTTGTCAAGTGAACCAAATACTCATATGCATAAGTAGCTCCTTTTGGCTCCATAGGTATTGGACTTGGATTTATACAACCATGGCACTCACAACCCTGCCCCCACCCCACACCTGGTTGTGCATTAAAGGGTAGCCACATTTCCGCAAGCCTCGGATCACCTGAAAATACCTCTTAACCAAGATCTGACAGCTCTGTTCTTGAACCCAACACTTCTTCGGGTGCTTCAATAGTAGTTCTATTCAATATCTTGCACCTCCTCTAGTTGCTTATCAAGATCAGGTGCTTCCTTTCTGAACACCACATTGAATTTAATTAATATGTCAGATTCATTCATATAGGATGCAATCTATAACAAGATTTTCAAAACCATGGATGCGTCATATGCTCATGTATATTTAAAGAAATTCAATAACAACAAAAGTTTGATAAGTAAACCAAATACTTATATGTATAACATCTCTCAGCTAAGATCCAATCAGCCCCAGTTCAGAGCCCAATACCTCTCTGGGTTCTCAATAACAACTCTAGTTTAAGGGCCCATCACCTCCTCCAAGTTCTTACCAATGTTGAGATGCTTACCTTCTAGACATCATAATACCTAGGGGTTATTCTCTTCACGGAGCCCCCACTCTCATGAAAGTCCCCTTACGGTGTGAATGTGTGCAGAAAGAAGTCTAACCAGATGTCTTACACCCTGGGAGTCCACAATGATGCATATTGGTGCCTAGCTGGTAGGGGGAAGAAGCTATGTACCCAAGTACATCCTTCCAAAGGAGCAATGTATTCCCTGTTCATGTTCTCATAATCTCACTTGCGTTACATATACACATGCAGTTTTCATTAGATGCCATTATAAAATTTCAATCATAGGTTTCCAAACCTATTCCAAACACATCCCTTCAAGAAGCTATGTACACCCCGTACATCCCTCCAAGGAGCCATGTACATCCAGTACATATTTCCATCATATCACCTGCGTTACATACAAGCATGTAGTTTATATGAGATGTCATCATAAAAATAATTGCAATCATAGGTTTTCAAACCTATTCCAAGCACATTCCTCTGAGAAGCTATGTATCCCAGTACATCCTTCCGAGGAACCATGTACACCCAATACATCCTTTCGAGGAGTTATGTATCCCAAACACATTTTTCTGAGAAGCTAGGTATTCCAAGGCATACTTTCACCATCTCACCTGCATTGCAGTTTACATGAGATGTCATAAAAAAAATTTAGTCATGGATTCTCAAATCTATTTCATGCATACATGATTTCCCAAATATCAAAAGATCAATAACATTGATATTCAAAAATAAAAATCTTAGTTCACAATCCTGCTTCTTGCATAAAATCATATTTTTTCGCAACCATGAGGCCATCCTCATGTTGTTTGGCTTCTATAAGTGGGGAGTACTCATCCCTTACTTATGCATGCTTCCCAAAACCTAGACATCCACATACAACATGTCATCCTAGCACAATTTTTAATCAACCAAACAATCATAGTTAGTCAACAGGAACCTTCAAACATCAAGTAATGCAAAACAACCATATCCATTGTTAGCATGATTCAAACCAATCATAGGAGATCACACTCTCCCATAATCAACATAAAACTTGCAATCTGAAGTTCAAAATCCATTCTCAGTCATGAGATCCTTCTCATGGCACACGACAGGTTCCTATCTGGGTTTCATTGGGAACAACTATGCTGCTCTACTCAGGTCATCCTAGCCGAGTTTTCAAGAAGTCCTCGTATGCATGCCCATCCACACAAGGGCCACTTCCTCATGGAACTACAAGTTCACATGCAAGTTTCCTTAGGCTATACATAGGATTCACTTTAACTACAGAATCCTCTTTAGTGAGCTTCTTGCAAGTCCCACAAAATATCTTATACCTGTTAACTTTCTTGGAGCAGGCCAACTCATCATGGCCTCAATCTTTTCAGGGTCTCCAAATATTCTTTTATCTAAGATAAGGTGGCCCAAATAATGAATTCTATCCTCATAGAAGTCATATTTTCTTAGACCGTCATACAACTTATGCTTCCTGAGCAATTTCAAACTTAGCCTCAAATGTTCCACGTGTTATTCCTCATTATTAGAATAAATAAAAAATGTCATCAAGGAAACAAGAACAAACCTTTTTGAATACTTACTGAAACATTATTCATGAGGCACATGAACATGACTGGTGCATTTGTGAAACCAACTGATACCACTACAACATCATAAGATCCATACCTTTCTCTGAAGGTTGTCTTATGAACATTTTCATCCTTTATCCTTACCTGCTGGTAACCAAACCTTAAGTCAATCTTGGAAAATACCTTTTCTCCTCGCATTTGATCAAAGAGGTCATCAATTCTAGGCAAAGGATATTTTTTCTTCACAGTGGATTTGTTCAGTTATCTACAATCAATACACGATCTAAGTGTACCAGCTTTCTTCTTTACAAACAAAAATGGTTCTCCCCAAGGAGACACACTCAGCCTGATATACTTCTTTTCCAACAACTCTTGCAGTTGCATCTTCATCTTTAGAATTTGTAGTGTACTCATCATGTAGGGTGTCTTGGACACTGGTGCTTTACCTGGCACAAGTTCAATTGTAAAATTGATGTCACTCTTTGGAGGAATCCCTAGAATCTCATCAGGAAAAACATTCTTGAATTTCTACAACACATGAAGTTCCTCCAACCTAGGATTTTCATTCTATGTTGCCTCCAAAACATGAGTTGTATACACTCTACAACTTTTCCTATAGAACTTATTCAGCTACATTGCTAAAGACTTTCTTCCAGAGATCACTTTTGGAATGCCTTTCACAATCCTTAGGTTGCCTTCTTCATCCAAGTACTCAAGAGTCCTATTGTAACAATCAAGATTTACCCTATGAGCTTCTAACCAATCCATTCCAATGAGAACATCATAGGAACCAAGTGGTAGAACATTCAGATCTACACAAGTGACTAACACATCCATGACCAATGGACATTTCCTTACCACCTCACTGGATTTGTTCTTAGTTCCAGTGGCTAGTTAGACTAACCATGATCTTCTATGCTTTGACTTCTTCAAAGTGCACATCTCAACAAATCCAGGAGTAATATAGTTGTGAGTCGATCCAGGGTCAATCAAAATAGAAATAGTGTGTTCAACAATCTCACCCTCAATTTATGCCATAGTTGAGTTATGACCTGCCTGGTTGTCTTCTAACACTATACAAATTTTAGGAATGATCTCTGATTCCTGACCCATTGTTCAGCTTCTTGGGTGCTAGGTACTTGACCTTCATTCCCATACTCAAGTGGACAATTCCTGCGCAGATGGGGCCCTTCACATTTGCAACATTTGAGTGGTTTCTTGGGCTTTTCCCTCATCACTCTGGCTGGCTCAATCTTAGCTTGTGATGGTTGCTTTTGCTACTTTAGGAGATGAGAAGGTTTAAAACCATTCTTCCTTGAGTTAAGCTTCACCTTTTTCTTATGTAAATTTCTCCTTCTCCCTTGTACCTCTGTTAATTTATTCCTAGAGTTTATCTATCTTTGGAGGTCTGCCAAACTCTGTAGCATGACTGAAGGCATCTAGATTTGCTCTACCAATTCCTTGATCATCCTTTTATTTTCTTCTTTACAACCCTACAATTCTACCTTCATGCTTCTTATGGTAGTTGTAGCATTTGAGGAACTCTCTTGTTCCCTGTTCCCATCAGTTTCAGTTTCATTTTCTTGGATATTGTAAGCTGGCCTTACATACCCTTCCCCATGTGGGAAACTCCTGTGTAAATGGGGTCCTCCACATTCCCCATAGCATTTTCCCCATGTCCATAGGGATCCTGTGCATCATCCATGTTGTTAATCTTCTTGTCACTAATCTTCTTTGACCCTCTTGGTCGGACCAAGACCAACGTTTCAATATGCACTATGACTCTACAAAATCTGTTAACAACATCATTTGTTAGACAATCTCATAAATCAAAATAAATTACTTACCAACCGCTTATTGTAGGCATGAATGGTCAAGATCATATCACGGTCATGGTGCATTTCATTGGGCTGGCTAAGTTTGGAAATTATTCTAAATAGCACTCTTTATTGCTATAGTTTTCTTTCTGCAACCAATTGCCTTAGCAAATTTATACCAATGCTGTAACCAGCAGCTTAATCAAATCACAACCTGGGTGTTCTTCTCCATTTTCACACAATTCGGTGCACACACACACTGCCATTTTTCATCTTTTGGGTCCCTGCAATCCTTGCTGAACCTATTGAATTTCTCTGAACATAGAGGTGGATTTCTCATGGCCCCTTTGAGGCCCCAAAGCTACAACATGATCTCTAGTAACTGTTCAACTTGGCCCATTTTGGCCCTAGCGCTGCAACCAGCAGCTCTGATACCACTCTGTCTCGTACCCATACCCTAATTATCATGCAGAATTAAAAATTTCTTATGGAACCTTTGTCATTCTTTGAATCACAAAGAATGGTCATGAAACACTCCTCAACATTCATGTTCTAATACCACACTTTCACGCCCCCTCCCGTCCACCATTGATCAATTCGATGATCTGCGAAGAAAGATCTTAGAGGAGATCGAACGACAGAGAAGAATCGCAATGGAAACTAATGATCACAATCTATTCCACATCTGGGAATAGATAAACGGTTGAGAATAAACCCGCAAGAATCAACGGTGCAGAAATCTTGAGTCTACGGAATCAGGGAATATGGAAATTTCCATCCCGCATTACGCATGTGGAATAGACCGTCATGGAAAGAAAATTGCGGAAGTAGATATCTGTGAAGCCACATCCCGCATCTCGCATACCACACCCCGCATGCGGAAAGGAAATTTGCGGAAGGAAAACTACAGAAATAGAGATTTACAGAAGGACCTTTCTGCATCCTACATCCCTCATCCTGCATCCTGCAAGTTGCAGAAAGAAGAGTTGCGAACGGATATTTCTTCCAAGAAACTCATCCTGTTAGCAAAAGTCTTGGGCAGATTTGATCATTCATGCCATCACCAATCCAACCATTTAAGTCCCATAACTTAATTTAAAAATGTATTGAAAGAAACATACATAGATGCATACAATTGCAATTATACAGCGGTATCAGTTCATCAACTCAACATATTAAACACATTCATCATATTTCATGAAGTGAATACCATTTGCAAAGATTAACATAGAGATACTTATCTTTGAAATAAGTTGTCCCACAACCAGCTACATCGCTGAAACATTCCACCCAACCATAGACCAGTGTGCTCATCACTCTCTCAGCAGCACTGCCACCCCCGACGTGGGCATGATTCCCACAAGGAATAAGGAACACTAATGGGATCACACATAGCCAAGAATACAACCAAACTCATCCAAGCCAACACAATTGGTTTTATCAGGATGCACACAAACAAGACAATGTACTATCGGGTTTATCACGCTAACATTGTCATTAAGGACCAGCCAAGCCAACTAACAGATGGGTTTATCAGGCTGCAAAGGAGTTGGAAACTTGAACTGCTAAGCTAGTGAGTTCAACCACTGAGCTGTGGACACCTGCACTAGATCAGGCTTGGCTCCTAAAACATCTACACACCCAACACAAGTAAGCATCCCCTTCTCTGCTACATAGTCCCTCAGGATATGCCTTCCCTTCCAGTGTTGTTCAGGGTGTGCAAAGAAGAAAACCAACCCCTCTAGATATATTTGTGAGGTTCCTTCCTAAACTAGGTTTATCAAGCTAGTTAAGATCCAATTCCACTCCAAACCATTTCAGACCGAGGCATAAATAATCACACACAACATGCCACAATGTTAACACAACAAAACAAGCATCCACTCCCTATGTGACAGAGGAGACCATTGCACAACAACATTGAAGGTTGAAACAATAGACAACAACCCAAAACAAAACATAGTTCTGCAAAACCAGTGAATGCACAATGTGCATGCATAGAATGGAATAGAGAATGATCATAATCGACCACCATGTTTTTTGGTGAAATCCAGATGATGGACTGGGCATGCACAACAAAAAAAACAAGAAATTGAAAGCGTGAAGGATGGATGATCAAAACGTCCCACTGCTCCCCACAACGTGAGGGAAGATGAAAACATGAGAGCATGAGGGGAAAATGGGAATACGTTTTCTTGGTCTATTATTTTGACACATGGCTTTTCCCCCCAAATAGCTCAAGGTTAAACATTCTCCCTCCCTATTCCTTGTGAAATCATGCCCCCGTCTCTTTAACGTTGTGACACATAGCTAGTTGTGGTATTTTTATTAGTTTGCAATTTACATGATATTCACAAATATATATATTGTGCTTGACTTAGCACCATAAACCGTAGGAATCAACCTTGATCACCTACACACAAAACATCAATCAATGGCAAGGCCTTAGCCTTGAGCTCCTTGCCATGATTCCATACAATATTTTCACCATGTACAATCAAAATACCACGAGGTCAAAACCAGGGTGTTACACTTGATTACAGACATACAAAAAATATTACATTTCAAGGGATAAAATTAGCCACCAATAGGTCAAATTTTGGAGTTATAGGAAACCATTCGAATTGGGTAAAGAATTGGAGCATGAAGAGGAAGACAAGTGTCATGAGACTCTTACTAAACCACTAAGATGAGTTGAAGGAATCCCATGGAGGGAAATTTGAACTTAGGAGGCCTCATGAAGTTAATAAAAGGATTTCATGAGGAATGAAAATAGTTTTTTATCATTTTTTAATTGGCCTTTGGCATTTTGGAGAGTTTTTGCTTGTCCATTGCACATTGATTGTTCACTCTCCTTGTTGGTGAACCAATTTCGAAAGAGTTGGATTCCTTTCCAAGTTTGTTGATGGAGGGGAAATTTAGACCTCTCATTGTAGCTTAATGAAGGTGTTTCAGTTTCTGGTTGAAGGCCCATACTTTCTAATTCCCATCTATCTCCCTATCCTCTCATTCCTTCTTCTCCATTCCCCCACACTCTCATGTTGATGGCACACTTGTTGGAGTGGTGCTTTCACTTTGCTGAGGATATTTGATGAAAAATATTGGGTATGTGATGTATGGCTTTGTACTCCTATTTCCATATTATCTGTAAGTCGAAATATCATAAATCCATGTTTGAAAGGATTGCATTCCCATGCTCTTGAATGACTAGTTTTGATGTGTTTGGCTTCCATTTTGGAAAGGTTGTATATCATATTTGTATTAGGGATTTTCTATAAGTTTGATGATTATGGGGAATCCATAAATGATGTATAAATCTGTAATTTAATGACCATATGCTCTGTAGCTCAAAATTCAAGAAAATCCACTATGAAAGGCTCGCATTCACATGCTCTTGAATAACTAGTTTTTATGGATTTGACTTCAATATTGAAGTAGTCTTATATCAGATTTGTATGAGGGATGTTATATGAGTTTGATGACTTTGTGACACCCATAGATGATGTGATACTCTATAATTTCATGTCCCTGTACTCTATGGGTTGAAATCCAAGAAATCCATATGTGAAACCTGTTATCACCAACCTTGTAGTTTCCTATGTATGGTGGATCCAGGATGGATGGTAGAGGGGCAAGATACTAAGGTGGTGTAACCAAGATTTCCTAGACTACCAAATGGATGGTTTTCATTCCAATCAAGGAAGACTTTGCTTTATGTTATCTAAGTCCAAGACAACAATGGGGGAGACCCAGATCTACTCCCGATAGGAGAGATCATACCTAGACACCAGATCATATCAAGTATGGCTTGAGGTATGTAAGGTGTAAGGTAATTGGAAACTCTAAATCTATGGAAGATAATACTAAGTAGACTAGGGCTTTGGATGAGGGATTCAATCGTATGAGGTTTGATGCAAAGTGAAATACAAGTGACCTATAGGGGTAATACTAGATCTAGGGTTGAGGTACTAGCAACTGATGAATATAACCACTACCTTGGGAAACGTAACTGAGACAGGGTGAGTAAGGATAGAGTTGGTATTGTCAAGTACCAAAGGGATAGACTCAAGGAGAGATATGACAATGTCAGATTACCTGAGTCATCAAGGAGCAACCAACTTTCAGAGGAAGGAGGTCAAAAGAGGGCTAGCACTAGGCTTAGAGATCAGTGTCTGTTGGGACTTGGGAAATGGAGTAAGTATATGCATAGGGTTAAAGTGAACCCACCTAGGATATGCCTTGATCTATGGACCCAAAAAATTGTTTGGCCTGGAAGACTCAGTTTATAGGGAAACCAACAGAAGGAGGGCTAGTGCTAGGGTTTGGAGAGATAGATCTACAGATCTAGGACAACCCGGAGACTATTATCTCAACATTGGAGGGGAGATGAGATTAGAATGGTCTGACCTGCAAAACCAAGTCAAAAAATTTCAAAAAAAATCAGATCTAGAAAAGTCAAAATCTGATGAGGGAAACTAGGATGCTGAAAGTTAGTTTTTCAGATCTAGGGCTACCTCGAAGGAACTAGCTCAGCGTTGGGGGTGTTCTGGAGTGACGGAGACTTGATATACAAAACCAAGTGATTATTTTTTGGAAAAAGTCAAATCTGGAAAAGTCAAAATTTCAATGGGGGTGATGGGGTTTGAGCAGTCAGAAAGTCAGATCTAGGGAAAACTAGTCACAATCTGGACAACATTGAGGAGGATTTGGTGAGATGGGTACCTGATCTAAAAAACCCAGCAATGGTTTTTCCAAATATTGAGCAGTTCCCTGATTAAGTATTTTTTGGAGTTTTTATTATTTAAGAGTTTTTTCTGAAAATTTGAAGAAAAGAAGGTACAAGGGATTGAGATCTGAAAGAGAAGAGATTGACCTGCAGATATTACCTTGAAATTCTTGTAGATTACTTGATGATGATGATCCCTTCCATCCCGATCAATTATGGAAGATTTGAGTGAGTTATAGGACCAACGTTACGCTCCAAGTGACCAATGTGCCCCCTATCGTGCACAAGCAAACATTAACAATATCATATTTATTGTATCATGAAAGAAAAATCTAGATCTATAGAAAAGTAACAAGATGTAATCATATATCACAATGAAGCTAATGAAAACCCCCTGATACAAGACGAAGACAATCCAAGCAAGTTGAGGTTCCCCTGCAAAAATGCTCCAGCTGAAAACGCTCTCTTATAGACAAGACAATGATCCTAAAAAAAAATATAGATCTCACACAATATTTTGAATGCTAGGAAGCAAGAGATTTTCCAATCACCACTGAAGAACATCATATGCAAAGCAGATACAGAAAATATCCATGAAAAAAGATTTTCTATTAGTCCGATCCAAGAGCCAAAGACCCCTTACAAATGAGAAGCTCTCTCCTTTAAATAGAAATGAGAGAACCAAAATCCTAACCACTTTCAAAATGAGTGGCTAAGATTAAAAGATTAAAATGTTATAATTAATGGTTGATATGAGCTCAATATACAATACATGGATCAATATAACCATAAAGTACCAAAGTGGACTAGATCACTCATAAAGAGGGTACCCCACTCAACAAGAAATCAATCAAGCACATGGTGGGTCCATGGAGCGTTAACTAAATCCCTCTGGGTGCCCCATGGCACAATAAAATAAAATAAAATTTTAATTTTTTTACTTTGTGCCTCCTTGAGGAAATCATGAGCCTCTAAAAAGCTCCAGAAAATAATATAAAAATGAACAAAAAATAGGTGTGGACCCAATCAGGTGCTGCAACTGCTGGAGAAGGTGCGGAGGACATCACTCTCATCATCATGACTCATCCCATGTCATTTCCTTTCCTTAGTAGCCCAAATCAATTTCTTCAATATCCATTTTATCATTTTTTAATCTACCTCGGGAAATGTGAACCTGCCAAAACAACCTCCTAAGGTGTCTGCGTTGTCCAACTGAGACCACTAGGATCTTTGGGATGGGGGTACTATGGTACAATCAAGGGGTGGCACCCCCTATGCCCCATACAACACCCTAGGAGATCCAATAAAAACATCTCCCTACTCAGACACATCATCCTGTGAAGCAAACTGCATCAAAAGAGTAAAATGAGCCTGACCATCTATGCAAGTGCCCGAAACTAAAAATAAACTATCTCATTAGAATCAGAGAGTCCAAATACATCTAGGTTGTATACTCATATCCTTAGACCTGACCATCTATGCAAGTGCCTGAAACTAAAAATAAACTATCTCATTAGAATCAGAGAGTCCAAATACATCTAGGTTGTATACTCATATCCTTTCCAGGTCTCTACTTGATCATCAACAATATCCAATAGACAATATAATCACCTGTAAATGACTAGATACCAACAATATAACTCAGACTATCATCCATCTGTTGCAAGTGCTATAAGGCTAAGACATCATCTACAAATCATTTAAGCAACAGTCACAACAAGTAGTAGTCATCTCATTGGTGATACATCAAACAAATACATATATAGGGTTTTATTTATTATTACTCAGACCAAACTTTCAGTACTATACTCACTTCATAGTTGTATTCAGTTTGATAGTGAAGGCAGAAGGCTAAAATTGACAAGGCTAGGGAAAATGATGACTTCCTACTTAACATCGTGACACATTGGATATGGAAGGGGAATACTCACTATAACCACCTGCCAAAAAAACAACAACACAAGGAATGGCGGTGCCTCACAAATGGTTAAGTTGTTCAGAGAGTGCTTATTCAACTTTAGGCATAATGTCTACATCAAGTTTGATCCAAGTTCATTAGGAATGTCAATTTTATTTCCATGGCCTTTTTGTCCTATATGACCCTTTGGGACTTCACCAGTTCTTAAAAGCACAGCTAATCGCAGCTTTCATCTTAGACATATTCAAATTTTTAAGGTCAACAATATTTAGATATAGCATATATTTAACCATTGCTTTTGGGACCTTTTTTTATACCCTTCAAGGGTATTTTATCATTTCATTGCACTTGCCCTTTTTTCACATATGTTAAGAAACACAGTTTTAACATTTTCATTTTCCATGGGTGCATATATAAACATTTCTAATACAAGTAGTACATGATCTTTCAGTTTTAGCCAACAACATCTCAAGTGACCAGGGGGAGTTTTGCACAGTGCCAAACATCGGGAAAACCGACCAGAATGATTTGGGAATATAATCTAACTCACCAAAGGCAAGTTCTACCACCAACTTAGAGCTGAGAGACAATATAAACAAGTAGGTTTGTCCAACAAAGGTTCTAGCGAGGAAAGGTCCTGCATGCCACAAGTCAAGTAATAAGTCAGGTTAAAACAAAACTGGAAGGTAATGGATGGGTGAAGAGAGTGAAAGATGAAGCCAACACTAGCAAGCCAAAACAAATGGTGGGAATGACTACCTCTATTCTCCCTAAGGAGGGTAAAACCAATGAGTATATATCAGGAACTTCCAAGTCTAAGTAGAGACATCAATACATAATACAAATACATCCAAGTCCATATAATTATGACCGCCATATCATGACACTACATGTTAGTGCATGTAACAAAGATGAGTATAAGAGAAATGATAACCATAACACTATATAATAAAAGTTGAGTCATAATCATGCATATAATCCATCTGAACCATCATCTGTCCAATGAGAAAGTACTGATATGAATCTGGGAATCAAGAACTGCTCTATAAATGACTAAATGGCTACATCAGTCCTCAAATTTGAGTGTACTGAGACTCAGTCCTGACATGGGAGAGTACAATTGTCCACGAATAAAATAATGATCCAAAAAAACTGCTCATCTTAGCATCTCATATGTAAAATGTTTGGCTAAAAAATGTACTGTATCTGAAAAATAGAATATGGTAGCCCAACTACTATATATGTGATAACATCTGGCTCTAGCTAGGACAAGTGCTCTGCTGAAAAGAGCACTTGAGAACCTTAGAATATTTGGTCCTCATACTCTGCTTCTGGCATCCTCAATCAATCCTTCTAGCTCTGAAACCGTTACCAAAATGTCACTGAATACCTGCAGCATGTCCAGAGCTATACCAAACTCATGGACCGGTCGTCAGAACAATATGTGTATAAAAATAAAGTACTGAAAATAAGCATGCATAAAACTGAAAGGGAGAAAAATAAATGTGATCTATAACCATAAATTTCAAGAAAAGTTTGATTTTTTATTGTGCAGGATAACAGAAATCAAAACTATACTAAGAGCTTCAAAGGTGAACTTTAGGAAAAGATGCAAGATTCTATACTACTGCAGGGAAAGGCTTATTCAGGTCCTACCTACCCTACTCTAACCAATTTAGAAAAGTGTTAGGTAAAATCATAAATCCAATGCAACCATTTGTTGAACGAATCCATGGAACTTTCTTTGTAGTTAATGACCCAACAAGCTAGAGATGGTTTGAAAGTAATGTATATGAAAATTGAAACCATTAGTAACTTGTTGTTTGAAATTCAAAGAATGATCTGGAATGAAATCATGCCAAGGATGAAATTGACTTTCTATAAACTCATCCATCCAGATACTGACAGGATCATAAGAATTATGCAAGCACACTCTTTATGGGAGGAGACAATATGACTCATGATTCAATCATTCCAAACAGATGTTTTTTTTCTCCTCTACCTTACTAGGACATTCAATTCTATTCACTCTAGAAGAAATGGGAAAATCAAATGGGGATAAGTTGTAATGCAATGAAAGTATGAATGAGATCAAGCCCGTTTGTTGTTTAAGAATGGAGAAAATATTAAATTGATCTTTATACACCTTCTCCAACGTGTCTCCAACCATCCATAATACAAAATTACAAATTGAAAAAAATTATTTATTATGGATGACTGCGAAGAGACATGAAGTGTCTTTTCCCCAATTACATGATAATGCTTAAACTCATGATTAAAGATTTGGAAAGTATCAACTTGATGAAAAGACAAACCCATACAAGAAAACTCAAAAAGTTGGGATGGGAAGGTGGATTGAAAATTTTCTCCCAGACTTGGAATAATTGATCTCAGAATTTAACGAGAGGAAAGAGCTTTTAAATTAATTCCAAGAGTGATTTCAAGATTCGAAACAAGGTCAGTATCCACACATTGAACCAACATATTCTGATTAAGGATTGGATGAAGAATTCTATTAATACTATCAGGAAAAGGACCATCATCGCAATGTTCTTGATCAAGTTCACTTACAATTGTATCATCATGTGATTGTTCTTCTTTAATCTCTAGATAAGGAAAAACATCAATAAGTTTGGTTTCAGTTTCTCTATCCCTCTTACAGGAATGCTCTTCAATCACACTATGACCACAAGATTATTATTCAATAGAAGTTTGATTAATTTCAACCTTTTCTTCTTCTGCAGTGATATGATCAAGGTCTTAATCCATATTCGGATAGGTTGGATACTGACTCAAATTATCATCAATTAGGAAATGACTATGGAGTTTCCCTTTTAAAGGCTCTTTAATGACCTCACCAATGGAAAGCTCAAATAAAAATGTTTCTTGATGGTGAATGTTAGGTTCCCTTCCATGGATCAAATTTAGGAATCTCTCTATGACTAATTCAGGTAATAATAATAGAGTATCTCATATGATTTGATTGATATACCTCTTAGTTTCAACATGAGGCTTTGAAACATTATTCTCAAAGTACTCTGTAACGTTCTTATGGATTGCAGGCACGCTCATAATTTGGAACATATTAGGAGAGGAATGGTCCAATTTAGAAAGCACATTGTCAATATATTGATCATCAAGAGCACAATCATTGCTAGACTACAACTCTAAAATTTTATCAGTGTTCCTACTCCAACTATCAATTAACAAATCTGTGAACATTTCATACCCAGTGATGGATCCTAGTGCTAAATGATCAAACCATAGTTGAACATCCCCTTGTAAGGACTATCCTAAGGCTTTCATATAAACATCTTCAATGTCTGCACCTCTGATTTCCATGTAATCCCAGAGAATATCCAAATGAATTTCAATAGATACATCTTTCCACTAAACTGGGGAATCCCCCTAATGTAATCATTTAGCATAGGATGAGGTGCCCCAAGTATTTCAAAAAGGTGAAAAGGAGAATTCTTGTCATGTTTTTTAATAGCTCTGGTTACTTGGCTATAAGGCTTTGACTAGGACTAACCTCTAGGTTCATGTTGACTTATAGGTCCACTCGAGATGGTTGGGAAATATTTATTGCATGGGTGAGGAAATTGGTAGGTATCATAAAGATTGTGATAATTAGATTCATATCCATAATCATGCTTGATATCATCCTCATACCCATAGTATGACCTCCATCTATCCCTTTCGTTTATTTGTCTTGTAGTTTCAATCATGTTTTTGGTTAATTCCTTCATGTGTCTCAAAAATACATCTGAATTCATTATGATTTATGTGATGGGTTCGCTCCTCAATGGAGTCGTGTTGTGGAGTCTCCAGGTGAGCCACGCAAAAAATTCATCGAAAGGAGATATTTCATAGGGAAAGGTGAGGTATGTTGAACCAAGGTAGGCCTCTACCATCCCCAACAACGGCGCCAAAATGTTATCACCAACCTTGAAGTTTCCTATGTATGGTGGATCCAGGATGGATGGTAGAGGGGGAAGAAACTAAGGTGGTGGAACCAAGACTTCCTAGACTCCTAAATGGATGGTTGTCATGCCAATTAAGGCAGTCTTCATTTTATGTTATCTAAGTCCAAGACAACAACTGGAGAGACCCATATCTACTCCCAACAGGAGAGATCAGACCTAGACACCAGATCAGATCAAGTATGGCTTGAGGTACGTCAGTTGTAAGGTAATTGGAAAATCTAGATCTATGGAAGATAATACTAAGTGGACTAGGGCTTTGGTTGAGGGCTTCAGTCGTATGAGGTTTGATCCAAAGTGAAACACAAGTGACCTATATGTGTAATACTAGATATAGGGTTGAGGTAATAGCAACTGATAAAGATAACCGCTTCCTTGGGAAACACAACCAAGACAGGGTGAGTAAGGATAGAGCTGGGACTATCTAGTACCAAAGTGATAGACTTAATGAGAGATATGACAATGTCAGATTACTTGAGTCATCAAGGAGAAGTCAACTTTCAGAGAAAGGAGGTCAAAAGAGGGCTAGCAATAGGCTTAGATATCAGTGCCTATTGGGCCTTGAGAAATGGATTCAGTATCTACATAGTGTTAAAGTGAAACCACCTCAAATATGCCCTGATCTATGGACCCAGAAAAGTGTTTGGCCCGAAAGACTCTGTTTACGGGGAAACCAGCAGAAGAAGGGCTAGAGCTAAGGTTTGGAGAGATAGATCTGCAGATCTAGGACAACCATGAGACTATAAGATCAGTGTTGGAGGGCATATGATATTAGAATGTCCTAACCTACAAACCCAAGTCAGAAAATTTTAGAAAAAATCAGATCTGGAAAAGTCAAAATCTGATGAGGGAAGCTAGAATGTTGAAAGTCAGTTTTTCAGATCTAGGGCTACCTAGCAGGAACTAGCTTAGTGTTGGAGGTTTTCTGGAGTGAGGGAGACCTGATCTACAAACCCAAGTGATTATTTTCTAGAAAAATTCAAATCTGGAAAAGTCAAAATTTCAATGGGGGTGTTGGGGTTTGAGCAGTCAAAAAGTCAGATCTAGGAAAAACCAGTCAAAATATAGACAATGTTGAGGAGGATTTGGTGAGATGGGTGCCCGATCTACAAAACCCAGCAATGGTTTGTCCAAATATTGAGTGGTTCCCTGATTAAGTATTTTTTGGATTTTTTATTATTTAGCAGTTTTTTTCAGAATTTTTTTGAAGAAAAGAAGGTACAATGGATTGAGATCTGAAAGAGAACAGTGTGACCTATAGATATTATCTAGGAATGCTTGTGGATGCATTGATGATGATGATCCCTGCTATCCTGATCAATTCTGGAAGATTTGAGTGAGTTCTAGGACCAACGTTATGCTCCAAGTGACCAATGCACCCCCCTATCCTGCACAAGCAAACATCAACAATATTAGATTTGTTGTACCATGAAAGAAAAAGCTAGATCTACAGAAAAGTAACAAGATGTAATCATAGATCACAATGAAGATAATGAAAACCCCCTGATACAAGATGAACACAATCCAAGTGAGTTGAGTTCCCCCTGCAAAAATGCTCCAGCTGAAAATGCCCTCCTGTAAACAAGATAATGATCCCCCAAAAAAATATAGATCTCACACAATATTTTGAATTCTAGGAAGCAAGATATTTTCCAATCACCACCGAAGAACATCAAATGCAAAGAAGATCCACAAAATATCCACAATTTTTTTTCTTTCTATTAGTCAGATTCAAGAGCCAAAGACCCCTTACAAATGAGAATGACTCTCCTTTAAATATAAATGAGAGAACCAAAATCCTAACCACTTTCAAAATGAGTGGCTAAGATTAAAAGATAAAAATGTTCTAATCAATGGTTGAGATGAGCTCAACAAATAATACATGAATCAATATAACCATAAAGTACCAAAGTGGACTATATCGGTACCCCACTCAACAAGAAATAAATGAAGCACATTGTGGGTCCATGGAGTGTTAACTAACTCCCTATGGGTGCCCCATGGCACAATAAAATAATATAATTTTTTTATTTTTTTATTTTGTGCCTCCTTGAGGAAATCGTGAGCCTCCCAAAAGCTATAGAAAATAATATAAAAATGCCCAAAAAATAGGTGTGGGCCCAATCAGGTGTTGAAACTACTGGAGAAGGTGCAGAGGACATCACTCTCATCATCATGACTCATCTAATGTCATTTACTTGCCTCAGTTGTCCAAATCAATTTTTTCAATAGCTATTTAATCATTTTTTAATCTGCCTCGAGAAATGTGAACCTACCAAAATAGCCTCCTAAGGTGCCTACGTTGTCCAACTGATCCCACCAGGCTCTCTGGGATGGGGATACTATGGTAGAATCAAGTGGATTCACCCCCTATGCCCCATATAGCACCCTAGGAGATCCAATAAAATCATCTCCCTACTCAGACACACCATCTTGTAAAGCAAAACTACATCAAAAGAGTAAAATGAGCCTGACCATCTCTGTAAGTGCTCGAAACTAAAAATAAACTATCTCATTAGACTCAGAGAGTCCAAATCCATCTAGGGTGTATACTCATACCCTTTCCAGGTCTCTACCTGATCATCAACAATATCCAATAGACAATATATTCACATGTAAATGACCAGATACCAATAATATAACTCAGACTATCATCCATCTACTCCAAGTGATATAAGGCTAAGAAATGCTCTACAAATCATTTAAGAAACAATCACAACAAGTGGTAGTCATCTCACTGGCGGTACATCAACCAAATACATATATAGGGTTTTATTTATTATTACTCAGACCAGACTTTCAGGACTATACTCACTCCATAGTTGTAGTCAATTTGCTAGTGAAGGGTGAAGGTTGAAATTGACAAGGCTAGAGCAAATGATGACCTCCTACTTAACATCATTACACTTTGGATATGGAAGGGGAATACTCACTATAACCACCTACCAGACAAACAACAACACAAGGAATGGAGGTTCCTCACAAATGGTTAAGTTGTTCAGAGAGTGCTTATTCAACTTTAGGCATCATGTCTACATCAAGTTTGATCCAAGTTCATTAGGACCATCAATTTTATTTCCATGGCATTTTTTGTGTATATGACCCTTTGGGACTTCACTAGTGCTTAAAAGCACAGCTAATCGCAGCTTTCATCCGAGACATATTCAAATTTATAAGGTCAGCAATATTTGGATATAGCATATATTTAACCATTGCTTTTGGGACCTTTTTTATACCCTTTATGGGTATTTTAGCATTTCATTTCTCTTGCCCTTTTTTCACATATGTTAAGAAACACAATTTTAGCATTTTCATTTTCCATGGGCGCATATATAAATATTTCTAATACAAGTAGTACATGAGCTTTCAGTTTTAACAAACAACATCTCAAGTAACCATGGGGAGTTCTGCACAGTGCCAAACATGAGGACAACCGACCAGAATTATTTAGGAACACAATCCAACTCACCAAAGGTAAGTACTGTCACCAACTCAAAGCTGAGACACAATATAAACAAGGAGGTTTGTCCAACAAAGGTTCTAGTGGGGAAAGGTCCTCCATGCCACAAGTCAAGTAATAATTTAGGTTAAAACAAAATTGGAAGGTAACAGATGGGTGAAGACAA
Source organism: Pseudotsuga menziesii (assembly GCA_001517045.1). Classification (NCBI taxonomy): domain Eukaryota; kingdom Viridiplantae; phylum Streptophyta; class Pinopsida; order Pinales; family Pinaceae; genus Pseudotsuga; species Pseudotsuga menziesii. Next base: position 378,988 of record LPNX010850561.1, read on the forward strand.
TGAAAGATGAAGCCAACAATAGCAAGCCAAAACAAATGGTGGGAATGACTACCTCTATTCTCCATAAGGAGGGTAAAACCAATGAGTATAGATCAGGAAATTCTAATTCTAAGAAGGGACATCAATACATAATACAAATACATCCAATTCCATATAATTATGACCACCAGATCATGACACTACATGTTAGTACATGTCACAAAGATGAGTATAAGAGCAATGATAAACATAACACCATATAATAAAAGCTGAGTCATAATCATGCATATAATCCATCTAAACCATCATCTGTCCAATGAGAAAGTACTGATATGAATCTGGGCATCAATAACTGCTCTGTAAATGACTAAATGGCTACATCAGTCCTCAAATCTGAGTGTCCTGAGACTCAGTCCTAACATGGGAGAGTACAATAGTCCACGAATAAAATAATGATCCGACAAAATTGCTCATCTCAACATCTCATATGTAAAATATCTAGCTAAAAAATGTATTGTATCTAAAAAATAGAATATGGTATCCCGGCTACTATATATGTGATAACAAAACCCTTGCAACTCCATGATATTAAATCACTAGTTTTCATATATTTGACCCCCATACTAAATGATTTCTATACTGGAATTGTATGAAGCGATTCCTCTGGTGTTTAATATTGTTGGGGAAGAAATTTGTATGTTGTATATGGTCTCTATATTTCACATCTTGATAAGAACCTTTAACTCTACCTTTCATATGTCAAAATCAGGCTAGTTATGCAATTTCCCCATAAGCAATTTCACTGAAAGATATCAAATGAATGTGGAACTCTATAACCAACATGAAGAACTAATAACCATGTGTAATCATAGTACATGGAGTCTTATATCAGTCCCCATACTCTTCTTATAAATTTGGGAGGTTTGTACATGAGTTGGGTAGCCCTTTTGGCCTACACCCTAGCGGAGATTTCACAACAATTTCCTAGTCATTTTTCCCTTTTTGTCATTAGCCCCAAATGAAGTTGCAGAGGTCTAAAGTAACATACAAAGTGTCCATAAACCACCTCAAGATGTTTTAATACAAAGCGTCCATAAAACACCTTAGGATTTTTCATACTCACCATACCATTTCCTTCGAAATTCGGGACCATTTGGTGAAAGTTGGAACCCTCGAGAGTCATAACTAGTTAAGCCTGAATTCACCCAATTTGTACGTTTCTCCAAAATTTCCAAAAAGGGACATTACAAAAAAATTATGCTCTTGGGATTTTAGGTATGGATGTTTGAGGTGTATTTCTTAATGATGCTAAAATATTGCTATAGGTCCTAAGTCTTGATTATGCAAACTATTTTTTTTATTAATTTCCCTAGCCATGCACCAAACCCGTTTTTTGTGGTTCTCCATAACGTGTGTGTGGTTTTCTTCTCCATAACGCGTGCACATTTTGCTTCTCCAAAATCTATGCGCATTTTTCTTCTCCATAAAGCATGCGTGTTTTTCCTACCCTAACCTATGTGTCATATGGTATGTCAAGCTTGGGCTTAACCAAACCAAGCATTACATAACGCAAGCACATTGTATTTTTATGTATCGTGAGCGTGTTTCCTAAAAGTGGGATTGCATCTAAAAGGTCCCTCATCTTGTTGCACACACCCAACAATGATTAAATTCACAATGATGTCCAAACATCCCATATAGTGCTCATGTTTGATGGTTTGAGGTTTCATCTGTGACCCTAAAACCCCAGTAACATCATTCAAGGCCTCAGGCCATTGATTTTATCCCTCATCCATTATGAAGACCTTGAATCTCATATTACCTCTTGATTCAACACTCATATTCCTACATGGTGGTTTGAGACTTCGCTAAGGGCCCTTGATTCCAAGAATCCCAAGGAGTTAATGTATCCTAGTTTAAGGCATGGTTCATGGTACCTGAGCCTTAAAGGTTTAATATAGAGCCTATATATTGTAATTAAATTTTTCTTTATAAAAAAGAGTTCATAGACATATGGGGTTGTGAGTTTTGTTGTCAAAAGTAATGTGTATACATCTTACACAAATATATTTAAATTCATTAGATATTTTTTTCAATATTCTCCACACACAACACATATGCATTTTATAACACATTAATATGACACTAATATGAAATCACATATAAACATTCCTCAAGCCTAGGCACCACCATGGTGCCAAACTCTCACATTGAAAAACAAAAACATATTTGCATTATAGATTTTGATAATAGAACATGTTCTAAAATACGTGATGGCCTAAATTACTAAACTCAAGTTCATGCATATACCATGGAGTTCATGTATCTACCATCAAGATAAGGTTAAGGTTGGTGCCTCATGAAAATAACAAGAAAATTTGAAGAAAACAAATTGTATAATAAACGATTAGCTATTTAAATAAAAATAAAATAATAATTTTTATAAAAAATAAATAAAATAATAGGATTTAAACTAAATTACATTTACATTAGAATAAGATAGTAAAATCTTATAAATGTAAAAACAATTCTATGATTAATTATATGAAAAACATCATTTGCAAGAGATAGTAAAATCTTATAAATGTAAAAACAATTCCATGGTTAATTATATGAAAAACATCATTTGTATGAAGAAAGTATTTAGACATATAATAGACCAATTCAAATTAAAAAATATATAAAGCATATAAAATTAAAAAATTAAAAAATAACAAATTGTATAATATTAATAAAACACATATCATAAATTAATTAATTGTAAAAAATAAACCTAAAACTAGTTTAGGTAAAGTGGAGGGTGAATAATTATAGTTATAATCAAAGACTTAGTTTTGTGAAGATAATTGGCTATTAAACAAAAGCTAAACTATATAATTTTATATACATTATTTGATTGTTAAAGTTAATATAAGCACAAAGCAAATGGTATTTAATAAACAAAAAAAATACAAAAAAATGATATGAAAAAACAAAAACAAATTGTTACTATTCTCTTTAACCACCTGTTGCAGCTGCAACAATTTCCCAAAATTCAAAAAAATTTCGGGACTCTCCTTTAACTCATTTTTGCTCAACTTTTGAGTTTGCTTGATGTTCTACGGAAAGATTTTTCTTATGCCAACGATGTTTCATTTTTTTGTTTTAGTTTTACCTTGCCATCGGAAGCGTTTGGATGTTTAAGTCGGAAATTTAGTCACCTAAATGCCCGCCGTTGCAGAGATGTCACAAGGAACCGGGTCCGATTGTTTTCTCCGATGCCTTTATTCGTTTATTTGTCTCAATCGGCTGTTTGTTGGGATCCCATTGGGACACATTGTTTCTACGTTTTTTGCAGTTGCGGATAGCACATTACGAAGTTCTCCGAGGATTACATTAAATTTTTCAACCCCGCTCTTTTGTTTCACTGATCCTTGAGTTTTCGGCATCCGCCGTTGCGGCTTTGAAAAGCATTGTCTTTCTCGCATAGTTTGATTTTATTTTTCGCGGGACCGATGTTTCTTGGTTAAAGTTGTGTTGGTTTTTTCTTCGATTTTTGCCGGTCTGCGGAACTTGATGTCTTTTTTGCTTCCGCCGTTGTGGCTCTTCATCCTTCTATCGCTCCGATGCTGCAATCTTGCGAGCTCCGATGTGAGTATCGTCCGGTTTCCCTGCCGATGCCTCGGTGGTTTTCCCATCTGTTTCATCGTCCGATGTTACGGAGGCAATGTTGATATGCTCGTCGATCCTTGCTTTTACCGCTCGAAGATCTTTTCCCGCCAAGCATAGTTTACCCGGGGTATATATATAGTGGGTCGGGCAGTCTATTATTTTATTGTTATTTTTGGACTTTCTCTGCGCTGTCATTTTCACTCGAAGTAAACCAGGATTCTCACTGTCGGTACCCTCACTCCTAGGTGGCTTCATCATGGAAGCTCAAAGGTTTTCCTCCCGTCAGTCGCGCAGCAGTGCCAGGTAGGCCCTTGTAGTCTTTATCCCATTTCATTTGATTGGACGAGTTATTTTCTTGTTTCCATGGTTAGGGTTTTTTACCTAGTTTCCCGTTTCGACATGTATATATGCTGAGGTGAGTAGTGTAACTGTTAGTAGGGGAGTTTTTTTTTGTAGTCTACATAATGTTTTCTTCTGTGGCCGGTATGGCCTTACTCCTTGCACTCGATGGTTGGGGAAACCGATGCAGACGATCATTACACTGTCTGCACCAATTTGCCCCATTTTGTGTTTGGCTGTTCAAGGAAGGTTTCCATGGCTTTCTTGGGAAGTTTCGGATTTGTTTTCACTGGTTATGTCACCCGTTTTTGCAAACCAAAACCTCAGTTTTTCTTTCAGTTCGTTGTTTAAGAGCGACCCTGTTCACCGTCGAATTCGAACCCCGAGCCAGTCTGGGGTAGTATCGCACTACTCGGTCTAAGATGGACCGTAAAATGAGCATGTACAGTGCTATCACCTGAAGCATCCCCTTTGAGCTTCTAAATTAAGTGCCTCAGGTGTTTCGTGTAACGGAGAGGTCATGGTGCCAACAGAGAGTCCGAGATTGTTTCATTTGTGACATAGACCTTGTGTTCCCACATTCGAACTTTGTTGGACTAAGTTGGTTCTAGTTTTTCGTGCATGAGCATTTGTTCAAACATGTTTTGCTTATTTTTATTAACTGCAGTCATGTTTAATGCAGACGAGGTAAAATATTTATATATTGTTGTTTTAATCTTTAAAGGTTGTTCGAAAATGACCTAGCAGAACCTAAAGCACCTTTCTGTACATGATAGGGAAATTCTTCGGAACTTAAAATGTCTAAGTGTCAAAAGAAGAAGGCTCATGCCATCGAAGAAGAACCCGACGTCGAAGTCATCACCAGAGTTGAATATATTTACGAAAACACCAAATGCATAATTGGTGTAGAGCCGGAGTATCAGTGGGGAGAAATCTACACATTGATTACGCACCGAGAGGTGCCTGACATAGGGTTTGAGGAAGAAAATACCTATCTCAACATAGAAAGATCCTCATTAATGAAAATCGCTACGAGACCTGAACTCTTTCCATGCTCTGAAGTGATTGGGTGGATTCTGCCCCGGGCAGATGTGACCACCATGATTCTGTAGAATGTTGATAAATAAGGTTATGTTGCCTATAGCCTTGGATATGTAGCCCTAGCTTACCACTTGCCAGAAGCAAAAATATATCTGACTGAAGACTGGCTGAAAAGCATCAGGATGGATCTCGTCGAGACACTTAAGAGGATGCTCATGGCTGGAAAAAACTTTAGAACCAGGCCAACTGGAGAATATGACGCCGCAAGCCTAAGAACCCCTTATAGGTTCATTGCCTTGATGCTTAATAGGATTTTTGGGAGAGCCCATGGAAAAAGTTTCAAATTGGAGTGGGTGCCGATAATTTTTTATGTTGCAACATAGGGGACCGTTTTCAATTGGGCCAATATTGTGTCCAATAGCCTCTTGGCCTGCATGGCATCAGCATTAGGAGGGGTGTCCCAAAAGAAATCAGAGTTCTACATGAGCTCCATACTGATTGATTGCAGACTATGCAATCAACCCTTCCCTAACCTGAGATGCATCTAGGACCGGGAGAGATCACCAATTTACTTAGCATACAAGCCACTGTGGGCCCATAAATACCACAACCACTACAGGGAGGTGTGTGAGCATTTCATTATGCCATTTTATACCCTTATTTTCTTAAAGGAATGTGACTGCATGTTGGAGGAGGCATTGCAGGTGATTGAAGAGTATGTTGATTATTACCTGACTGAGGATGGGCTCTATTTTAGAATGTTTGGAGGCTCTAGAGCACCCTCACTACTGCCTAAGTATGCCACAGACTATGTAATTCACAAATAGGTAGTTAGGCAAGTATTTCTTGATGGCATAAGAAGTTTTTTATTTGAACATAAGAAGGCAGCATACCCACCTTTTCCTTTCAGATTGGGGAGTTACAAATTTACTAGAGTAAAGAAGGCCGATGAATTCGTGGAGGAGTTGGAGAAGTTCCATTTTGGGGAAATGCCTTTCCACAGGAATGACTCCTGTAACAAGGTTGCAGAGCATTGCAAAGAGGCTAACATCCATTTTGAGTACACCAGCCACTGGGACAGAGAAGAGTCCATTTTTCACATTGCACTAAACATGACGGCCTTAAGGAAAAGATTTAAAAAGAAAATCACCATCAAAGGTGGAAAGGGACAGGACGAGCAGGAAAAGGCCAAGGAAGAGGAAACGAAGAAAAGAAATGAAGAAGCTCAAAGATTAGCCCAAGAAGCAGAAGGATGGCTAAAGGGAGAAGAGGAGGAGAAAACAAGAGCTGCACAAGACGCAGCCAGAAAGGCAGAAGAAGTTGCCAAGATCGAAGAAGAAGAAAGAAAAAGGAAGCTAGATGAGGAGCTGAAGAAGCAGGAGGAAGAGAAGATAAAGCTGACACAAGCAGTGACAGAACCATCAGCTTCTAATGCGGCAGACATTCAAGCCCATGACTTGGAAAACCCCGACATTCAAGATCCTGAAGTACCTGCTGCCAACACACCAGGATAGTCTATGGTCCCCACCCTTAGACTAATCGCCTTTGAACAGAAGAAAGGGGAAGAGGTACATGATTTTAATACTATCTTTTATGATAAAGAAAAGAAAAGAATAGTAAAAAGAAACGAGAGGAAGGTTGAAAATAGGGGGCTGTCTAGTAAGATGATAAATAATACAACCATTGTATACGGGACAAATAGAGACCCCAGGTTCACTATCAGAGCAGGGGCTGCATTGATCCATGCTTCAGAGGACAATGTAGATAAAATAATGATGGATCTGGAGCAGTCAAAGAAGTCTTCTTCTCAACTAAAAGATACACTGAGAATGGAAAGAGAAGAAAACAATAAGTTAAAGAGAAAATTTGAAGACATACAAAAGGAAATCAAGTCTTCAAAGGCTGAACTTGAGGTTCTCCAAATAGAGAGAAAATCTATGGAGACTTCCCAAGAGTGTCTGGAGAAAGTACAATAGGAATATCAAGAGTTGAGGGTAGAGAAGGAACAGCTGCTAGATAGGATAAAGGATCTAGAGTTGTAGAAGACTACCTTGGAATCAAATGAGAGGCAATCTCAAGGGCAGGAGGCAAAACTTCAAGAGCAGATTACCTCACTGACAGCAGCTTTAGAGGAAGCCAAAGAACAATAGGTTAGTCTCCAACCTTTCAAAGAACACGTGCTGGCACAGAGAGCCAAGATGCTTCAGCTGCAGGTGGCTATTGAGGAGGAAATATGCAGAGTTTTATAGATAGACAGCCGGTCGGAGGAAATTTTGGAGACCTCCTCATATTTTGTTGATAGATCTCAGGACATCCTGGAAGTTCTGACAGCAAGGATGGAAAGATTAGAAACCAATGAAGAAGCTCCTGCAGAGTTACCCTCAAAGGATTAACAGGCCCTTAGGTAGGACTACGACTTATTGGAGTTTGCCATCAACACAGCCGAGGAGTTCAAGAAGAATGTTAGAAAGACAAAAGGGGCATGTATAGAATTCTTTAGAAGACTTCTGATTACTTATAACCGATGCCAGGTAGAGGCTGAACAAAGAATAGATGTTTTTCCAGACCACAGCCTATTTGTGGAAATTTCACAAAAAAGGTACCAAGAAGATGAAAGAAGGATACAACACATTAAAGCTTTAAATGAACAGACTTTAAGGAATGAGGTAGATCATTCCGCAGTCAGTGTGCAGCTAAGAAGATCAGCTTCACCTGAATGCAGCTAGAATCGAAGCCATCAGGAACTAGGCTACAAAATTTGAGATAAATATTCCATTCTTGGAACCTTCTAAATTTGAAAGTATCACTTCAGAGGCTTCAGCGTGGAAGAAATTTCTAAATAATCAAGCGGGGCCCTCCTCATGAACATTTGTTCACTTTTGCAATATGTTGTAAATTTTGTAAACACTTAATGAAAGTAAATTTTGGAAAGCGAAGATTTGGGCAAGCCCAACAGTTATTTGTGGGCAGCCCAAGAGTCTTATTCTTTTGTATAAATATAGAAGACTTAGAGGAAGAGGGGGACTTTTTCCCAGTTAGATGAGTAAAGAGATATCGTAAGAAGAACTATTTCCTTTTGCAATAAAGAATTACAGTTTTTCTGTCGGAGAAAGTTTGGTGGGATGTTCAAATGCTATGCTATGGATTTGTTGAAGAGGAACTATTTCATTTTCAGCTTTTGTCCACTAACTGTGAGATCGTTCTGACTCTTACGACCTATGTTATTGTTTGAATGATTTCTGGTTTATTTTATGAAATTACCACCATGAGTAATGAATGTTGTTCATAAGCAACTGGCTATCTGATTCTGATTGTTTAAATATCTTTAATTGTTCATGTGTTTTTGGAAAGAAATATCAGCTATCTGTAATTTCTCTTTATAATGCATGCACAATATACATTACTCATTAATAAGTTACAATTTGGCTCCCTAGGGATAGGTAGATAGTTAGATTTACTTTCTTACTGTGTGTGTGATTTAGAAGCTTGGGAGTTTTAAGACGAGACTCCTTGCATTCTTTATCAAGTATGTATGTTAAATAGGCACTTGCATATCATACTTTAAGTCAAAAAATACAAAAATATATACGGTGGATCTGGCCACAACTGGTAAAACCTTTTATTTTTGTTACTTGACCTACGGTAGCCGGACCGCAAACCGGACGGATTCCCTACACCAAATAGTCACGGGCTAATTGGGAACGTTGACTGAGGAGAATCCCTTGCTATTGTTGCTTGCGATTTTCAGGTCTCAACACCACTCTTTAACTAACCATTCTTTGACTAAATAGAAATTTTAATCAAGATGCATTTAAACATAATAAGATAGAAAAACCACATAAATGAATCATTGTTAAACACTTGGATTAATCTTGTTGATCAACTCAAACAAATCCAAAATCTGAAATAATATCTAAATGTCTGTTAGATACACTTGATTAATGTTGTTAAAATATCTAGACATAAAAATACAAAATTAAAACACATATGAAAGACCATTCAATTAAAAAAACAAAAAACAACAAAACAGTGAATATTAATCCAAAAAAACTGCATGTGATACTGCACTGGACACCAGCACAAGAAAACATACGTACAGAAACTGACAGTTTCTCAAATTTTCAATACCATGATCATTAGATGAACGAACAAGTCATGTGTTTGCAAACCCTTGGGGCGGGAGAAATCACCAAATTTTTACACGACTCACCATAATATACGTAACGTTCGGACCCGCATCTCTTTCTATATAGATATAGCGAGTTAAATTTGCTCCCTGTCCACATTAATGCAGGAAAATTTGTGCGGTCATCTACTGTGATGAAAGCGAACAACTAAATTGTTGGTCAAGGAATCACAAGCAGGTCTTGTAAGAGAAATAAGAGATATTGACCTTCGTTGGAGCAAATAATGAGTGATACCGATAAGTACCAATTTTACAGAGAATAAATACTAAAAGCTGAGGACGTTGCAGCAGGATAAAAAACCATGAGATTATAATTACAACTCATAAAGGGATGCCATCCATCCACGTCAAATGTAAATCCAGTGAAGGGATCGGAATTGGGGCTCACAAGGTATATACGCATGACAATTTGCTTTCCAGTTTCACATCTTGTCCCACCAATAACACAATCGTAGTGTGCAACACGAAACGTTTTATTATTGAGGCTCCGTAAATCGCTGCGCGTCCATCTTGCAGCCTCTGAAAAGATGAGCCGGCGTATATCTCAAGTATGGAATACCAAAAGCTGCTGGATTCCACATCATGATGTGTCTTTTGCATGAAAAAAAGCTGCTGCAAAGTCAATTTATACGACCGTTTGAAAGCAATTTTCACAGCTGTTTTGGTTATTGTCCTCAAGGCTGGTTTGCTTCTTTCTTTGTCACCAGTAAACGTACGATTGAAACTCGGCAATAGCCTAGAAACTGTTCTTTCCAGCTGCTTTTGGTGAGCAGTATCAAAGAAGATTGCATATACCAATGGTTTTTCCACTGCCACTTTTTGGTGTAGAATATTAATCTCTTTTGAATTTCTCGTTATGCTTTTACTACGCCAAGAATATTAGATCTCTCAACCTCACCGATTTCAAAGAATGAATGTGTGTAGTGGGGTAGAAGCATATAAGAAGAAGAGAACGCTGCTACATCTACTTCATTGAACAGTGAGTAGGGTTAGCTCTGAAAATCGAGAAGGAAGTCTCACAAGTATAACGCAAGTAAGGTTAGGTTTTGTCACACCGGTTGTCTATGCTTCATGATCACAAGATTAGGGGTTTTGGTGTATAACCTTGGGGTTAACGCTGTTAGAACAACCCACTTCAGAATTGTAGCTCAATTCTAGATTTCGCATAGTTGACTTTGATGACATTATATTTCAATACTTTGTTCATAATTAGGGTTTTTATTATTATTTATATTTAGTTAACAAAACTAATAAGAATCTAATGTTAATTAGTTATATTAGTTACATTGATTGAATGTTAAGTATTTAATATAGGTGTGTGTAAGAAGATGATGGACCTTTTAAATGCAATTTTACTTTTAAGAAATAGGCTATATTTTCAGAAAAACACAATGCCCTAAGGTTATGTAAAGCTTGATTTAAGAGACCATTTTATAACTACAAAAAGGGTGTTTCTTAAATGTTAGCCCCATTTGCATAGCAGGAGTGTTGAGAGAGAAATTAACATAGAGGTGTTAGATTTGGTTGAGGGGAGGCAATTTCACCCCATTTCATCAAAGAAGAGGTAAATCAAGCACCTCTATCAAATGTTTTTTCCATTCTTAACATAGATTATCAAATTTTTTAATTAAAACCCACCAATTTTGGTTTAAATTAACAAAATGTAGAAGCCTTTAAAGCATAAAATCCTTCAAATTCCCTCTACATAAAAAAATTATTGTATTTTTTCTCTCCAAATATTTGTTAGACCAATTTCCTTCTCTTCAAACCATAAATTACCATTTTTTTAAATTGAAAATTTTGGTGTTAATTGACAAAATGGAGAGCCCATTTCTTAATCCAATCAAACACTATAAGTTCCTTCAAATTCCCTCTACATAAGAAAACTAGGGTATTTCCCCTCTCCAAATACTTGTTAGACAATTTCCCTCTCTTCAAACTCCAAATTTCAAAACATCAAACAATTTAGAGCTTCCATTAAAATTATTTTCCACCCTATAGTGGGTAAGCTGGTCCATTGATTTACACCTACATTTTATTTTTCTTATTACTTGGTGACTTAAAAAACAACTCTTAGTATTAATGAACCAAATAAACCATAAGGAATGATACCTATAAGACCTCTTAAGAGTCTTGACCTTCATGCCCTCAATCTAGAAATATACTTAAGGGGAAAAAACATGTCAAAATAATCACTTTTAAATTGTAAGAAATTTAAACCCAAGTGTGCATGGACATGACATCAATGAGAGTTAAGAAATGTCTAAGTAATCTAGAGAAAGTAGGAGAATGAAATGGGCCTCACAAGTCATGATGCACACAACGTAAGGGAGTCAAGAGGAATGACAAGTGGCACACTAGTCAAAATTGTGCCCATGATATTTGTCGAAGACTCATCCTAAACAAACACCATCCTAGAAGAAATGAGATAGAGGAAATGTAGTGATCATCCCATTCATGGACAGTTGTTCCAATGAGTGGTAGTTATAAAATAATGTGCATTACAAATAGATACCTTGAATCACCAATAATGTGCCTTCCTTGATCTAAGGTAGTATGTATTCCTTGCCACCAGTGAGAATTCCCCATTTCCCATACCACAAATAGAATCACCCAAATTATAGGTTTTTTTGGAAATGTTACAACCATAAACCTTTTCATTAGAAAAAGGCTATATCCTTATTCAAAACACAAAAATACAATGCTTGAATGTCAAATTTATTTCCTTTTAGCTTAGCTTCTTTATCAACATTAGGAATATGAGAATATTGAATGGGATTGGGACCATTTTTTTGTTTCTTATTGTGAAGACATTGCTTCTTGGGAGGTTTGGTACAATGCTTCTTGGGAAGTTTGGGACCTTTCTTCTATTGTGCCACTAAGGCCTTGTTGTGCATTTAACATATAAATTTAAAACATGAAAAAAATTACTAGTTACCCCTCTCACTCGTAATTTCTTAATTTTCATTTTGAGTTTTTAAATACTTAAATCTCAATCAATTTCTCATTGTAAGTTAGTTTTGCATTTTTCATTTTGAAGAGATGTCACTATATACCATGTCTATGTTACTAATTATTTTCTTTTTGAATTTTTTATTGTAGTTGCAAAGATGGACACAAATGTAGAGATCTTGATAGAGATTTTCTGCTTGAGAGGCATCAGTGCCGCTTTTAGTAGTGGGGATAGTATTTTCCCCTCACTTGCATCCATTGTAGATGCAATTGTTGACGCCATAACAATATCACATGGTGTTCTATATGATATTGCGTCATACAAGGAAAGGAAAAGACAAGAGTATGCAGACGTGATCGATTACAATGCAATTAAGAAGCTAAAAATAACAAAGGAGCACATATTTGCATTGTTTAGAGACCCTTGAATGGGTGAAATATCAAACACAAACAAACCCCACATTTTTATTGAGTGGTGCACATATCAACTATTTATAGATAATTGTATGGAAAGATGGTATGTGGTTTTTTATGTGCCACCGCATAACAATAGGGAAATTCCCCTATATTTTCTGAGAAAGAGGTACCCATAGTTTGTGTTGGGAAAACATGTAAACGCTTTTGACATGTTGGAGTTCTAAGGTGATGGTAGGGGGGATTCCCCAAAAACATATGAATGCGAGGATTCAAGATCTTAATCTCCCAGTCCCTCCAGCTCGCATAACATTACCTAGGCTAGATGTCCCACCTAGAAATTAGGTGATTCCAGAGACAGAACATGCATTTTTTAGTCTGGCACGGGACATTGTTCACCATAGCAGTGTTGTAGAGATTTTGGATGAGGAAGGGACATCTCTTCGTGGTGTAGTGCATACACCAAGTCATCATGGTGCAGGAACATCTACTAGAGGGGTTAGATCAACGTATCCTAAGCCTATCTACAAGCATCATGAGTGCACATCATGTGGCGTCCCCTATTATGGTCTTGCAATAGATGTCTCCTTCAGCGGTTTTTTGAGTGATGTATGTATATATGGTTAATTGTAATCTTCTTCAATTTATTTATATTCTCTGTAACATATCTAGTTTGAGCTAATATTTAATTTTTTTAATGTTCATGCAGTTGTTAGTTTTCTCTCGGGGTGGGCAAGGCTTTACTAGTAGCGATGCCCCGGGTAGTCAAGCCACTAATGTTCTAGAATCTTCTAGGGGATTTGATGCACAAAGTGTTGCCACACCTTCGACGGAAGCAACCATGCACGTAGAGGTAATTATTTCATTATGTCAGTTTGTTTATTCATGTGGATGTGTTCTTTTATTAATTTATAATGTAGTCAAGTAATGCTAGAGGATGTGATGCATAGGAAGCAGGGACTCGGGATGTGGTAGTTGTTGTTGAATCTTTTCAGATGGCAACATATGACACATAGGTAAGAATTTATCAATGTCAGTTTCTTAATACTTGTTAGTTTTTTAATTTCCTTGTGTTAGTTCAATAATGCTAGATGGTCTAATATTGACAGTTATTAAGCTTCCAGATGGCACATCGACCACAGGGGCAAGACATTCCATCTAGTGATTCCCTTAGCAATGGACAGATCCATGTTACACAGTCGACAACCCCCATGGATGGAGGGTTCATTTCCATATCATCTTTGGCAATATATAACACAAAGGTAAACATTTAAAAATGTCATATTTTAAATACATGTTAAGTTGTTAATCCACATGTTAGTTCACTAATGTTGGGTAGTCTAATATTTACAATTATTAAACATGTAGATGGTAGTCCATCCATAAGGGTAGGACATTACATACGATGATCCCCTTACTAGTGGACAGATACATGTTGCACAGTCGATGACCGCTATAGATGTAGCACCCATTGTCATATCGTCTGTGGAAACATCTCACATGGAGGTAAACATTTAAAAATCTAAGTTTTTAAATACATGCATGTATAACTACATGAACACTTGATGACTATAGGAATCATCCGAAAAATCTACATTGTTGTATGCATTTGTCTCTCCTCTTAGTCCACATGTAAATAAGGGTCATGTGTATCTGAGGTGGTCTACTCCTAGCCAAAGTGAAGGTTTCCATGACCATGGACCTTCCAATTCCATGGTAATGTATATCCTTTGATGATACATGTTAGTTTCTTGATTCATGCATGTATAACTACATGAACACTTAATGACTATAGGTATCATGTGAAAAATATACACCATTTTCTGAATTTGTCTCTCCTCTTAGGCCAAATGTAAACAAGGGTAATGTGTATCTGTGTTGGTCTACTCCCAACCAGAGTGAAGTTTTCCATGACCATGGACCTTCCGATTCCATGGTAATGTATATGATTTGATGATATATGTTGTTTAACTTGAAATCCATTGTAAAACATGCTATATTGTTGATGTTTACTTTCCATGTTTACCCCATGATGTTCAGGAGTGGTCTATTGTAGACCTTACACGGGTTGTTTTCTGCAATTAGTGTCGCAACTGCAATGGAAAAAAATCACATAGAGGTCCAACTATTTCAACATCTAAATACATAGTTTATTATTGTTAGATTTTTTATTCATGCATTTATACCTATTTGAACATTTTGTGACCATAGCCATTTGCAACAGCAAATCCTAGCCCCTATATGGCCCCTCTAATCCAGTCATGGTTCCAACAATGCTTGATGTTCAACCAACAACTCCATGTGATACACAAGGAATGCAATATCCTTTGTCATGTTCTATTTTTGAGGTGAGATTCCCATTAATGACAAAGTGTTTTATGCAATTTCCTTGCATATATTGATAATCACTAAATTAATTGATATATGGTTAATTTCTATTAATAATGTATTAGTGTAGTTAGCTGAAAATAATTAATATTTGATTTTCAGAATCCAAAGATGTACATTTATCCTAGATATAGTCTCCAGTGATCAACTTTAGGAAAAAACAAGAGGAAGATTGATTTTTGGTGTGTCTTATAGGATATATGTACTTTTGGATACATGTGCATCATTGTACATTGGGAGACATGTGATTTGCCAGGCATCTAAGGGTCTTCTACGTTGTGATATATTTTTGTATAAAATAATGGAACGTATAAATGAATGGTATATTTTATAGCATATTTTATATTTAGTTTCCACATGTTCGTGTGTCAATCCATAGTGTTGATTTATGTGGATTATCTCTTCCTTATGAACACACTATCTAGAGAGAACAAACTAATTTATTTTAGCATTTCTTTGAACTCATTACATGCACACTAATTGGATATCTATTAGAACAAAGGGAAATACATTTCATAAGTGCAATACATGCTACACATTTCATCAATGCACAATATTTGATTATACAGTTAGATCCAACAATTTACATATAAGTAATTACATATGAGTAACTACATACGAGTGCTCAAAGCAAGAGTTCTCAAATGAACAAACATTACCTGAAGAATCGATAAGTAAAATGAAGTCGAGAAATACAACTTACAACCTTGCTCAATAAACAAAACCAATAAATGCTCATTCAACACGAACCTCTCACAACCAACGAGACTATTCAATGAACCTCATGCACCAAATGACTAATGTACAACAACACGTCTAAAGAAACACATAATAATCAACAATATGTATATCTCTTCTCAACTATATGAAATGTATTAACCGACCTTCTCAAAGGTTTCCAATATAATGAGTATAATGTATGATAGGTTGAAAAACTCAGCATGAAATAGATCCAACATCACAGCTGATTTAGTGCCAAAATAAGACCATGTACATTAGGTCAAGAGATGCATTAACAAACCAACATATCTATTGAACAAGATTGTGACTTTAGGGGTGAGGGTGTTAGTTTAAGTCCTAATAGTTTCTTAGTAGGTTGATAAATACATGATCATCTATAGCTCAAATAGGCTACATCTATAAGTTGCTTATTTATGAAAATTTGAACAATTCCTTTCACTAGCATACCATGAACATGTCGTTGATAGAGGAATTTTTTTAGTTTCAAAGTCTAGAAACCCTTACTTGTAATCTAAACCCTAGTTGGTAATATTACACTGAGATGACTATCAATTCTTGTAATTCAATGCCATACTTTGTAGCATAAACCCTAGTTTTTGAAACCACCATAAAAGGAGGTCACCGAGCAATAGAAACATATTAAAAGGGAATCCCTAACAAGAATCCCACATCACAAGACCAATAGAATCAACGGTTCATAGATCTGAGGCCTTGTCATCCATCTGTGGTGAGTTTCAAGTCATCTCTGAACGTCATTCATGGATACCTAGTGAATTTGTTCATGGGGAAAAAAAACCATACCGAGCAACATTTTTTAATTTTTCTAGCTTTTGCAAGATTTGTTTGGCATGGATGATATGGGAATGCCACCCACTACCTCACAGTCTAGGTATTTCCAAAGTGGACCCTCGTTAGTGTTAATTTCACAGTCCCTTACTGAGAGAAACCCTAGTTTCCAAAAACACCATAGAAGGAGGTCATAGAGCGATGGACACATTGTACAAGGGGGGGCCTAGATAGAATCCCATGTCATGAGTCCAATAGAATCAATGGTTCATTGATCAAAGGCTCGATCATCCTTCTATGGCAAGTTGCAAGTCACCTCTAAAAGTCATCCAGGGACACTTTGTGAATTTGTTCATGGGGCACAAAAAAACATACCGAGCAACAATTTTGAATTTTGTCAGCTCATGCAAGTTTTTTTGGGCATGGATGATGTGGGAACTCCACCCAAAGCCTCTCGGTCTATTTTTTTCCAAAGTGGAACCTGGTTAGTGTGAATTACATATCCCCTTACTGATAGAAACCCTAGTTTTCGAAACCACCGAATAAGGAGGTCACTAGGTAGTGGAAACACAGGACAAGGGGACCCCTAGATAGAATCCCATGTCACAAGACCAACATAATCGATGGTTCATCAATGGGATTCCCCATCATCCTTCTATGGCGAGTTTCAAGTCACCTCCAAAAGTCATTCAACGACATTTGGTGAATTTGTTCATGTGGGGAAAAAAACATGTTGAGCATCAATTTCGAATTCCTTTAGCTCATGCAAACGTTTTTGGGCATGGATGATATGGGAACACCACCCATGGCCTCACAATATAGTTTTTTCCAAAGTGGACCCTAGTTAGTGTGAATTGCACAGTCCCTTACTGAGTGAAACACTAGTTTTCAAAACCGCCAGAGAAGGAATTCATCGGGTGATGGACACACAAGGAAAGGATCCCCCTAAATATAATCCCAAGTCATGAGTCCAACAGAATCGATAGTTCGTCAAATCGAGTGGATTCATCCTTCTATGGGTAGTTGCAGGTCACCTCTGAGAGTCATTCAGGGACACGATGAATTTGTTAATGGGGCACAAAAAACCATCACGAGTAGTAGTTTCGAATTCCATCAACTCGTGAAAGTTTGTTTGGTCATGGATGATATGGGAAATCCACCCACAACCTCATGGTCTAGGTTTTTCCAATGTGAACCATGGTTAGTTTGAATTCCATAGGCCCTTATTGAGAGAAACCCTATTTTTTGAAACCACCGTAGGAGGTCATCGGGAAATGGACTCATGGGACCAGGGACCCATAGCTAGAGTCCCACACCATGAGATAAATGAAATTGAAGTTTCCTCGATCAAAGGCCCATTCCTCCTTCTATGGTGAGTCGCAAGTCACCTTCAAAATTCATTCAAGGACACTTGGTGAATTTGTTCATGGGAAAAAAAAACATATCGAGTAACAATTTCAAATTATGTCATCTTATGCTATTTATTTTGGGCATGGCCTATATGGGAATTCCACCCATGGCCTCATGGTCTAGGTTTTTCCAAATTGGGCCTTGGTTAGTGTGAATTGCATAGTCCCTTATTGAGCGAAACCCTAGTTTTCAAAACCATCGAAGAAGGAGGTCACCGAGAGATGGACACATGAGACAAGGGGTCCCCTAGCTAGAATCCCATGTCATGAGTCCAACAAAATCGATGGTTCATTTATCTAAGGCCTGATCATCCTTCTATGGCGAGTTGCAAGTCACCTCCAAAATTCTTTCTCAGACACTTATTGAATTTGTTCATGGAGAACAAAAAAAAATCTCGAGAAACAATTTCAAATTTTGTCAGCTTGTGCAAGTTTATTTGGGTACAGTTGATATGGGAACACCACCCATGACCTCATGATCCATGTTTTTTCAGAGTGGACCCCGGTTAGTGTGAATTGTATAGCCCCTTACTAAGTGAAACCCTAGTTTCTAAAAACACCATAGAAGGAGGTCAGCGGGATACAGATACACAGGAAAAGGGATCCCTAGTTAGAATTCCATGTCATGAGTTCAATGGAATAGATGGTTTGTTTATCAGAGGCTCGTTCATCCTTCTATGGTGAGTTCCAAGTCATCTTTGAAATCCATTCAAGGACACTTGGTGAATTTTTTCATGGGGCACAAAAAAACATACCGAGCAGTAGTTTTGAATTTCATTAGGTTGTGCAAGTTTGTTTGGGCATGTCCAATATGGGGACTCCACCCATAGCCTTATAGTCCATGTTTTTCCAAAATGGACCCTGGTTAGTGTGAATTTCATAGTACCTTACTAAGAAAAACCCTAGTTTCTGAAACCACCATAGAAGGAAGTCACCTGGAGATGGACACATAGGACAAGGCCCCCCTATCTATAATCCCATGTCATGATTCCAATAGACTTGATTGTTCATCAATCCTATTCCTGTTCATCATTTTGTGGAGAGTTGCAAGTAACCTCCAAAAGTCATTATGGGACACTTGTTGAATTTGTTTATGGGGCACAAAAAAACCATCCCGAGTAGCAGTTTCAAATTTCATCATCTTGTCCAAGTTTTTTTAGGCATAGTCAATATGGGAACTCCACCCATGATCTCATGCTCTAGGTTTTTCCATAATAGGACCCTGGTTAGTGTTAATTTCACAGTCCCTTACTAAGTGAAACCATAGTTTCTAAAACCTCCATAGAAGGAGGTCACCATGCGACGGACACATGTGACAAGGGCCCCCCTATCTAGAATCCCACATCACGAGTTCAACAAAATTGATGATCCATCGATCTGAGGCTTGTTCATCCTTCTATGGTGAGTTACAAGTAACCTCCAAAAATCATTCAAGGACACACACGATAAGATTTAGGGTTACTTTTCGGGTTAGGGTTAGGGTTAGGGTTTCCTTTGATGGATCATCGATGGCATATATTCATAAGAAACATAGATTATCAATTTGGCTATGAGTTCTAGGAACACTCTTGCATTACCATGCATGTGAATCAAGGAAGGGTCTTCCTTCCACTATTCATTGGAACAACTAAAATGCCACTAGGTTATGCATTTTAAACCTTAAACCCTAGTTAGGGTTAGGTGTTCCCTGGTAATTAAGTTTTATGAGACCATGTTTTGATGGCTCTAGATGATATTTTTATTTAATGAGACTCCAAATACAAGGCTAGGTGTCCAAGGAATAGGTGTTTAAGGCCATTTTTTAGATTTTAAGTAGAGTAGGTTTCATAGTGTGGGGAGTTTGTCTTCTGCATTCTAAGAAGAGTGAGTAAGTTTTCTCGTTTTATACAAATCAAGAGAATGGAATTATAAGAAGATTTTATCAAGTCAGTTGAGAAATTTGGCATATTGATAAACAACATATAAGATAAATTTGGCATTTTGATAAGCAACATACAAACAATATAATAGTACAATATTAATTGTAAAACATAAATCATCATGCTATATTATAGATATTATCATACAACCAATCCCCCTGAATCATCTCTGATACTGATGGTCTCCATTATTCTCTCATACTCTCCATCTGGTAAGAAGTATCGTGCATTTGATAAATTCCAGCTAGGCATAGTTTGTATTTAGAGGTTTGTACCAATGATTAGGTTGATAAAGTGATACACACTTGCAACTAGTTTATAGTCCCTGTAAACATATCCATCCTTCTATCTTGCATTGTTGTCCTATGTAAAGTATTCGCCTTTAACAACCATCGACCTGATTGGGAAGTAGTTTTTTTCATCGTCAGTCATGGACATATTGAGGGTTTTCTTTCCCTCTATACAATGTACCAACCAATAATACCTACCCCAATGACTATCATTAGGGGAAACCACTGCTTATACGTGCCCTGCAAAATATGATAGTAGGTATATAATCAAAACATTTTTTCTTGTGAGACAAGGCGATTACTGTCCATCTAAGGACTATGTAAACAATCTTTAAATGATATGCATCATACCAGGTTGTACAATATCTAAGACATGATCAAAATATATAGAATTAGATGATTGGTCTTCCTCCAATGGAGTCAAATCAACAATTGCATGTTCATAAAGTGGAAGTGATGTTTGACCCCATCCATTAACCCAATCCAATGATTCACACCCACCTCACTCACCAGTACAACAAGGAGAGAAAAAGCAAGTGAGTTTTATAGTCCAAGTTTCAATTACTGAGTTGTCGGAGCTTCGAACTGAATGAAAGCCATGGTTTCAAGGCACACTCTTGCATTTTCATGCATGTGAATTATCTACACCGACCACCTCCCCCAAAAAAATCTATGCATGTCTTTTTCTTGTGGATTATGCTTGTATAGTTGATTCCTCTCCCATTACTGACGTGCATAACCTAACTATAGATTGAGCATCTTGAATAGTCGATTCTGTAGATAATTTAAATTCATCCCTATGTAGGGTTGTTTTTACACATGCTTCAGCTCCATCATTTTCCCATTTACTGTTCCCTACCTCAAAATAGTTCCACATATGTGGCACCATGTAATTTCTGTGCAATGAACACATCCATTGAAATATGCAAGCATTATTTAACTGACCAGCACATCCATCAGACCAAATACAATGTTGATCAATATTTATTTTCCTTCCCTTCAAGAGATCATAGAACATGATGAAGAAATGACATACATAATGGAAGTCATGACACCTATTATCACTTATGTAGAAGTGACATTTCTTTAGGATTTCTTGTTGCTCTTCACTACTATTTGGGCCATGCCTATATGTGATGTGGACCATCAAGGAAACTTGCTCAGAATGGTAATACTGACTTTGAATCAAATTTTGGGGTTGTATAGTGTAATTCTCAAAAAAATAAACCACTGAAAGTATAGTACCACGGGGACATGTATCTCTACTAATTCTAAACTTCTCATCATGCCATCGTGCCACATGGACATGACAAACATACTGTTGTCTTTCCAATAAATTCCTTGATGAAGTCATTGAATTGTACCTGGTTTCACAAAATGATATCAACACAAATTTTAACAGTAAGTATGGATTGAAAGATAATTGGAACATAAATTTAGATATAAATACTGACATGATATGTCATCAATTGTATTTTTTTGCTTTATTTCCCAGGGCCTATTTCATAGATGATGTATTTGAAACTTTTGGTGTCTACAACCATATTCCCAAGTTCACTATCACCACGCTCATGAATAAATTGGCTCAACAATGCCATTTCACTACAGTTGGAGAATTTTCCATCTATACAATCCTTTGCATAGTATGTTTTCCCTTTAGGACTATTACACATGATGTTTTGTATGAATTCTCTTCATGAAGTCAACGCTATTGTCATGAAGCAATCCTGCACATGGTCAATATGCAACACACGATGAATGTTTGAAAAATGTTTCATAGTAATATTCATATTCCACATGGTATCTACAACAACAAGTGTTATGAAAAGTATTTATTTTAACATACTAGGGCTTACATTTCTCAAAAAGTCTTCTCCCCAAGTTCAATTCTCTGTGTTCATTCTTAAATTTCTCGTATAGTTTTGTTTTTGTTATATCAAGAAGATTTTGAATATGTGGTTCACTATCCTTTGAACCCTTTATAATTTTTAGTACATCCTTCTGTTTTGAAGAAGACCTTGTGTTATCATGCCTAAAACTATGCACTTGTCCCTTTACTGTATCAATTATATTCATGTCGCAGCATGGAAACCTACCAATAGGGGACCAAAAATATATCTGGTAGGTTGTATCCATATTTTCTCTTCTATAAGAATACTTACAGATGATTTTTACATTCAAATTAACAAGTTTGGATGTAGGATTGAGAAAATGAAGGACGCTAGTGTTCTTTTTTATGATTGCTTGTGACAACGTGCGATGAGTCGCATTGGAGTATTTTGAACATGTGTTCTTACCAATTTTAATAAAGGCATCTACTAATATTTTAACTATATGAGGGATTGGTCCATATTTCTTTATCATATTTATGCATAACTTTTTCATAACAATATTCATACAACTAGATTTTAACTATGATAGAAATAATCTACATTTATCTCCATCACCTTTAGAATCAAAATATTTATTAAGTATCTGTTGAGTTTGATAAGCAATATTATGTTTAGATAGTGTACCTTCAAGGAATTGAGGAGACTTTCATCAAAATGTATAAGCTTCATATTGCTTCGGAATGTACTTGCTAATGTAGGTAAGGGGGTTGGAATTGTACCATGTAGCACATCACCAGGATGCTCTGGTGTTTTAGTAGTAGCTTGTTGCCATTAATTCTCTTCCTGGTAGTTGGATAATGGTACTCGAACATCCTAATCGATGGTCCTGATAATGTTTGCTTCTTCAACAACAAAATCCACATGCAATTGCTCTCTAATTTCATCACTTGTATAACCACAAGAGGTCATAACATTTTGTTCGTATTCATGAGCTTCGTCTTGAAATGGTGACGTATTAATTTGACATGATGTGGGAATTGAAATATCCTCTAATGAGCAGCTACACTTTAATTCTTGATTAGTTCCATGGAGTGCTTATTCATCAACTGTTGTGTAAATTGAGGGCCCCTATAGTGAATGCTTCCATCTTTCTTGTCATGAATTAATAGGATTAACCTTGGTATCCTCTATAATTGGAATATGATCAATTTCCAAAAAAAGTCTCTGATTCATCATGTCAATTATTTTCTTTTCTATCTCTTATTCAATGATTTCTTGAGGTCTCTTATTCCTTGATGATTTCTTCCTCGATTACCTATATCCTCATCACCACAATGACCAATTCAATATAGATTGTCTTTGGTTCTCCTAAATTGCAAGCTTGAACAAATGATGAAGATATTCTTTGGTGCTTTTGAATTATAGATTCTTCAAGATTGCTTCAATTTTCCTCCTCAATTATGTATATTTCCCATCAAAATATTGACGAATGAGAAAATTTGTCTTTGGTGCTTCTCAATTAAAATTAAATGAAAGTTAAATATTGAATTTTTCTCTCTCTAATTAGAAATTGTTCCTGATGCTAATTTTCTTCCACAATTGTATATATTCACCATAAACATGAAATGGTCTTGGTCATGAAAATTGTCTTTTGTGCTCCTCAATCATAGGAAAATGAGTGTTGATGATCTTATATTTGGTTCTCCTCAATGAGGAATTCTTCAGGCTTGTTAATTTTCTTCTTTCAATTATGTTCATATAACCCAACACCACAATGATCAACCATGAAATTTGTCCTCAATGTTGCACCTACATAGGAAAATGAATGACATAGATAATGTATTGTGGATTTTCAAATAGAAAGCTCATGTTCCTCTTCAAATACATTCGTTGTTACCTATTAGTAGTTTTTATAATGTAAGAATGACTTCTAGAAAGGGACATGGTGATTTTTATAGCCTTAAAAACATGCATGGCCTATTGAGACAAAAATTGATGTAGATACCATTAGGAGGATTTACCAAATAAGTATTGTTCATAGACCTTTGAAAATGGTTGGGGGAGGAAACTCAAGACGTATTCCCTAAAGGTAGTTTCTAAGGCTTGAGGTCCAGGAACAAGGCATCGAACTTGCACATAAGACCTCCCTATGTGATATTGTGTATCTTAGAGAGAATATGGAATTGATTAGAATGATTTTAGAACTAGGACCAGATCCATAGTCATGGTTGATGGAAGAAACCTATTCCTTAGGCCCTAGAGGAATCCTATAGGCATATAGGGTCAAGAACAACACCTCAAACCAATACACATGATATCTTAAGGGCATCCTCAACCATTAAGTTTGGATATGGCCATGATTAGGAATTTTTTAGCATTAGGTATGGAGGATAAGGTGTTAATCATGGTTGGCAGAGAAATATTTGATTTTAGGTTGTAAACTAGATTCTAGGCTCAAGGTCCATGAATGACACCTTGAATCACCATAGATGACCTCCCAAGTTGGTATTTTTCATTTTAATGGAGATATGGGAACCATTAGAGGTTTCTAAGTACTATGTATGTGTCTTTAGGCCTTAGACATAATGAGGGGAGGAAACCTAGGACTTATCCCCTAGAATATGCTTCTAGGAATCTATAGCCAAGAATGATGTGCCAAACAACCTCAACAGATACTTCCATGGTATCATTTACCTTGGAATGAGGATTTTAGTTCCATTAGAAAATTTTTAGCACTTGGTCCTTAGGACCTAAAGTAGGTTGTTACCCATTTAGGGTAAAAATTAATGCCTCCAGGCACCACACATGATGTTGAAAGGGAATCCTTTGACTCGTGATGGGGATATGGACTCCATCATCATTTATTAAGCACTAGGTATGTGTCTCAAGGCCATGGACATGGTGAGGGGAGGAAACTAGGGGATTAGACCCTAAAAAAAACTTTGAGGCATATAATCCTAGGAAGGATTCCTAAAAAAATCATACATGACATATCATAGGTATATTTGGACTATGAATATGGATGTCAGTGGAATTATGTGTTTTTGAGCAGTAGGTATGGGACCTCCATCACATGATTGAAGGGATATGATGGTGCCTTAGACCATAACAGAATATTTGAGGCATCCATGTTAATGAAAAAAATCCTTGAAGAACCACACTTGACCTACTCAAGGCATGCGTGGTATCCAAGAAAATATGTGCATGCCTTTAATAGGTTTTGAGAATTAGATATGGGTATTAAGGCCTCAACATGGTAAAAGGAGGAAATCCAAGACTCGAATACTAAATGAATATTTTTGACAACTAGATCTAGGCATGTCCCTTACTCACTATATTTCCATGCCTTACTCACTATCCATCCCTTCATTTTTATTTCCATATATCTTTATCTCTATGTGTGTGTGTGTGTGTGTGTGTGTTCCTCCCCCTCTCTCTCTCACAACCTCCCTCTATCTCTCTCTACCTTTATGTGTGGGTGTCCCTCGCTCACTCCCCCTCTCTTATAACCTCTCTCCACATTCTTTATACCTACCTCGCTATCTCTCTCATCACTATATTTCTATCACTCACCTGTCCACCCTCTTTCTCTGTCACTCACTCCTCCCCCTCTCTCTTCCACACAATCTCTCTCTCTCTCTCTCTCTCTCTCTCTCTCTCTCTCTCTCTCT
Source organism: Pseudotsuga menziesii (assembly GCA_001517045.1). Taxonomy (NCBI): domain Eukaryota; kingdom Viridiplantae; phylum Streptophyta; class Pinopsida; order Pinales; family Pinaceae; genus Pseudotsuga; species Pseudotsuga menziesii. The sequence continues at coordinate 404,586 of LPNX010850561.1, forward strand.
CTTTCTATCTATGTGTGTGTGTGTGTGTGTGTGTGTGTGTGTGTGTGTGTGTGTCCCTCCCATCCCTCTCTCTCTATCTCTATGTGTGTGTATGTTCCTCCCTCATTCTGAATCTCTCATAAACTCTCTCCACCTTCTCTATCCCTCTCGCCTACCCTCTCTCTCTCAACTTGTATCCCTTCCTCCCTATATATTTTCCTCAATCTATCCCAATCTATGCCTCAACCCCTGTACCTCACTCTCTCTCCCATGTCATATTTCTCTATATATCACCCTCCCTCTTCATTCTTCTCTCTCTCACAACCTTCCTCTCTCTCTATCGCTCACCCATCCACCCTCTATCTTTGACACCATCTCTCTCTCTCTCTCTCTCTCTCTCTCTCTCTCTCTCTCTCTCTCGCATTCTGTCTATTCTGCCCCCCTCACACATACACCTTATATCCCTCCCTCACTATCTCTTTCCTTAACTCTATCTCCATCCATCCCTCATTGTTTCCCCCCCTCTCTCTCTCTCCATCCATCCGCAATTTAACTTTCTCCCTCTCCACCTTTTCTTTACATCCCTCATTATCCAAACCTCCATCATTATCTGCCCCCACTCCTTTAATCCTTATAACTCCATGTATTTATCCCTTCCTCTCTACCCTTCTATTTAACTCACTTTCTCTCCCTCACTCCGTATTCATCCCTCCAACCCCATTGATCCCACATGTTAGTGCTAGAGTTATAACCTTATGTTTGTTTGTATAGTTCTAGAGAAACCTTATGCTTGATTTTGTAGCCCTAAGCTGTTATTTATCTTACAAATTTTAGTTTAGTTATAAGTTGAATTTTGGCTCATGATTTTATGAAATCCTTACAATACTTTTCTTCATTATAATTTACATGGTTTTTAGTCATTTCATAGATTAATTATTTAAGTTACATGTTAGATGTTAGAAATAAAATTCCAACAACAAACATTAAAAGATTGAACAATCAAACATTGTCGAAATGTCCAAAGGGTTTTTCATGGTTTTCAAGGCTATAATGATGGTGAGAAGTGGCTCAGTCTCGAAAAAGTGAACCTATTCATATCATCATGAGATTTGATAGACCTGAAAACATCATTAAGTGGAGATCAACATTGTATCAAAATCAATTCCTTTTCATGAGCTATTCTCAACACTTGGTATTCATATGAAATGCAACCATGTTAATTTATAGTCTTTTGAAGAGCTGAAGTTACAGTCCTAGCACACAATTGTTACCATGAAGAAAATGAGGGGTAATTTGCATAGGTTTGAACCAGTCGAAACTCAACGGGCCAAAGAAAATCCACAATGTGATAAGTTGCTGATGAATGCAGTTTGGTTTACCTATTTTGAGAAAATCACAAGGTATAATGTTGAGGTTTCTCGAGAATTTTCCAAGAAATTCACTAGCACAGGGATTGATTTTTCTAGTATCAGTTTTGAGGTTTCAGAAGCTTCAATAGTCAAAGCTACTAGGTTATGTGTAGATGGGGATAAGTGGTTTAAGAATTTCCCATTCGAATTTCACATGAAATGTTCCTTCTTCCAAGTCATGAAACCCTAGATTGGAACAAGGGAATTAACAGGGATGCATTAAAAGAGGAATGGCGACAGGTAATAAGCATCATTAATCGATCTATAACTTGTGAGGATTGTTTTGGAACGATATTTTAGTATCACTTACGCTTTATCCTTCACGTGGCGGGGGGTATCAAAGCTAAATATATCCTTCTATCTTCTCAAAAACCTATCCAAAATGGTAGTCCAGGTAAGAAATCATCCAGACTATACTTCCCACAGTATTTTCCATAATGGTCTAATTAAGTTATTGACATTCAAAGAGTTGGAAAAGAAAAAGTGGACCTGGACACATTTTTTATTTTGGTCTGGATTTAAGGTCGAAAATCCAGAAGATGCATAAGAGCAAGAAAAAATAGAAACCTCGATGAAACTAAGGAGTTACAGTAAGAGGAAGAGTATAGACAAAATACATCTAGGCTTTGAATATGTAGACTCAAAGGTTGATTTAGATGCTGATAAAATGGTGATGACTACCAGAACCCTTTGTTTTGTAGAAGAAATTTTGGTCATGTAAAGTATGGGAACGACATGCATAGCAGAACCCGATCTATAGTAATTAAGAAAATGTATTCTTGTCTCAGAAATACTGAATAAATAAAATGGCGACCAAATACCAAGCCTATAAACAAATTTCATTTAAATATAAAGAAACTTATTAACCCTAGGCTTCAAAAATAAAATATGATTGAAATTGAAGAAACTTCCAGTGAAGAAGACACTCAATATAAGGAAATCGAGGGTATGATATCTCAATATCTTGAGAGTATTGAAGAAAACATTAGATCAATCCCTTATTTACTAGTGAGGAAGTTTGTGTTTAAGGTTAAAGATATTATTTCATAGTTGAGCAAAGGAACAAGTAAGAAGCGCTCAGGCAAGGAAGAAGAAATGGAATACATGTAGGTTCAAGATCCTAAACATTTATTTGAGTGACAAGTGGTTTCATTGGTTGAAGTTCTGGTTGAAAAACATAGGAACAAAGAAATGGATATTCTGGATGAAATAATACATACTAAAGAGGAAACAAAACATACAAGTCTGAGAAAGGATCTGCATCATTATAAGGCTCAAAACACACATTTAAATCAACTTAATGATCAACTAGTGAGTGCAAATCGTATGATAAGGAAAGATATTGAATAAATAAATTCAAACTATGGAGAATTGGTTTGGGTTATTGAAGAAGCAGTTAAGAGAAGAAATATGGCACAGGAAACAAACAATAAATTACTCAATATTAACCAAGAGTTACAGGAGAAAGTGCCAACTTATAGAGAAAGAAATCAGTTGACTTCGGAGGAGATCCTAAGCATTATATGGTCTGACTATGCTCAAAGAAGCTACTCGTAAGCCATGGCATCATGGAAATATAAGTATTGATTATCTTCATGGAAAATTTTGAAGTCAATATGTCCTAAATTTATTGTCCAGTTGGCAACATGTGGTATGTGTTTAAAACTTCTTTTACTGATGTAATTAAAAGTATCTATTTTTAGACTCTCTCAATCCTATAATTTTGAATCTACAAATAGTTTCTAGATAAGTTTTAATTATAAATATAGAAATTTAAATGTTAGTAGAGGTGGGTAACATAGGGTCCAGAGAGAGGATTTTTGCATGTACCAAGTCTGGAAAAAAAATGTTTAATTTGTAAGTATATTTTGGAGATTATATTAAGTATGTAATATGAATTATGAGCCACTTTGAATTATGATTAAATATAGATACAAATCAATTTTTTTGATATAGTTATGTTCATGACCTTACATGTGATAGTGTTTCTATCCTTTGTACTAATTGACATTCTTATGTATTTGTATATATTTTATCGAGAATGTTTTTCTTCCTAAAAGTAATTTTACTGTGTATCTGTAGCAACTATTTGTTGTCATATATATTGTTTTTAAGTTGGCTTATGTATAACTATTGTTTGTAATTTAATATAGTTGTTATATCATCCTTTTATTGTCTCTTACAATTACTTAGATCAATATTTGTTTTATATATGATTATTGGTCATTTCTCTAGTATTTCAATTCCCTTTATGTTATTACACACCAAAAAACAAAAGATTTAAAACCCATAATTTTAGTTTTAATGTCATGAGATGTCTGGGATTTGTACCTTTGTAGTCTTCTGGCGTCATTGTCGGGGAACAAAGAAATGAAAGTAGATCTTTCCTGGGTGCTTTTAATTCTGATTATGGAAGGTGAACAAAATCAGAGATCGTGTAGACTAAATTTTCACCTGTAATTCAACAATCATCACAGTGACTTCCAAGAGAATAGGAACTAGGGAACATCCTTCATCTCCTTTACATCCAGTTATTCCAGATCCAGAGAAATCGTTGATGGAATATAGAAAAAATATTAATTCTACATCAAAAGGTACTCATGAGTATAGATCAGTTTCTGAAAAATCAAGTGAATTTTTTCAATCATCTTCTTTCTTAAAGCTACCAATAGCTAAAGAAGAAAAAAGGAGCAAAGAATTATCAATCCTCATTCCTGAGTTTTAGAATCCTAGTCAAGTGGATAGTTTTAGAGTTTATTCTAATCCTTTGTAATATTAGGATGTAAAGATAGATATTTTGAACTCTAAAAAGTTTGATTATTTTAAACCCTTTTCATCACTTTATACACCTCTTACTAGTATAATTCCCATTAGCCAAGTAAAGGTCAGTTTACCAATTTATTAGATTCAGTCATCAACTCTACAGGTTCAAGTACCTCCCCCACAGGATTCTCCAAATATGGTAGCTCAACAACCTAATAGGGTGTATTCCATATTAGCAGCTATATATGCCCCATTAGTCTTACCCTAACCTCTAAATGCTCTTCCTAGTGGAGACTACCAGAAGTATCTACCAAGATTCAATGGTCGAGGAGAGGTTACAACATAGAATCATTGGAATGATTATTTTAGCTATGCTGATAACCAAAATATAGAACATCGGGATTTGTGGATGTGAGTCTTTGTTCAAAGTTTAGATGGAGAGGTAAGGAAATGGTTTAGAGAATTGCCTCCAAAGTCCATTGATGGGATAAATTATTTGGAAGAAGTATTTATGAGACAATGGGGAGATACTAAGGATTATAATTATTATATTACTGAGTTTGGATGCTTAAAGAGAAAACAAGGGGAGACAGTTACTGATTTTACTAAACGTTTCAACAAAATGTATAGTAAAATCCCTGCAAAAATCAAGCCTACTAAAACATATGCAAAGCTAACCTATGCAAAAATTGTTGATGTTGAATTATCTCTATTGCTAAGAGAAATAAGAGCCATTACTTCAGTAAACATGCAAGAAGCAGCTTTGGAGATAGAATCAAATTTGATGGCAGCTAATAAGTTAAGAAATAGGTCAGATTACCATGGATAAGACAAGAAAAAGAAAAAAGAAATGCCACCGTCTACTTCAAGGACAAAGGTAGCAGATAGTAAAATGGATTATATGACCAAACTCATTAAGAATCTATCTACAAAAATCAGTAGGTTGGAAATGGAAAATAGAAATCAAAATAAGCATGTTCAAGATAATGATAATAAAAATCCCAATCAGTTTAGAAAGCTATTTAATCCTAGTTTTTTTTCCTAAAGACATGAGGAATAATGAAGACCAGAAAATACAGCCTCCTCTTCAAAGCAATGTGATACAGGGTGATGAGCCTTATGACATAGATGAAATGGAAGTTTAAGACTTAGATACTGATATTGATCAATTGGATGATGTGTCTTCTTCTCATTTGTTAACTAGATTTTAATACCCTTATGCAAAAATGGTCGATTATCATGAAACAAATAATTTTGAACAAGGGTCATATATGCCGGAAATTTGTCAAGAGATGCAACATAAGTTATATGGTCTCAGATATGGGATAATGAAGGCAACACGGGGAAAGAAGAATGCAAAGAATGTTCCTTCAAAACAAGGATTGTATCTTGAGAAGAAGCAGGAACTACAAGGAAGTAGAGATAGAGTTGTAGACACATAATAAGTAGGAATAAATTCTACTAGTTTCAGTCTGGAGCATGAGCTTGGAAAGATCAATATTCCTATTCCATTAAACGAACTGATTAAAAATTAGTCATATAGAGAGCCTACTTCAAAATACTAAATTCTCCAGCTAACTCTATCCCTTCAAATGTGATTAATTTATAAGATGAGAATCCGACTATTATTTTTTGTCACAAAACATTTGATCAACCAAATGATAAATCTGACTACCCTCCTCCATTTTATATCACTCTTACAATTCATGAACAAATGTTGCATAACTGTCTCCTAGACTCCGGTGGTTCACATAATCTCATGCCTAAGGCATCCATGGAAGCTTTAGGGATTAGTGTCAATAAACCCTATCATGATCTCTATGCTTTTGAATCTAGAGCATTAAAATTTCTTAGGGTCATTCAATATCTTTTGGTCATCCTTACATAGTTTCCAATGAAAAGGGTACTCGTGGATGTTGTCATAGCTGATATTTCTCCTAAATTTGGTATGTTTTTGTCCAGACCATGGGAAAAGAGGGTAGGTGGAACCCTACAGATGGATATTTCTTATGCTACAATATTGGTATTTGGAGGTGAGTATAGAACAATTTATAAAGAAGTGCAACTTGCATATTTGGTAAGTGATAATAAAAATCCTACAAATCATCCAATCTTTTCAGTTCAAGAATATTTTGGGTCTTGCATGTTACATTTAAATGATGATACCACAGGTATTTTACAAATTTAGAAATATCATACATCTCAACCTAAAATGGAAATTCAGGATAGTTTATGGAAAATTTATTTTGATGGTTCATCATGTAAGGAGGGGTCAGGAGCAAGTATTGTGCTTATTTCACTCGGAGGAGATATTATTTCTTTAATGTATAAGCTGGAATTCCAAGAAAACAATAATATTGTTGAATATGAAGCATTAATTCTTGGGTTAAAATATGCAAAATATCTAAACATTCAACAACTTATTGTATTTGGCGACTCTGAATTGATTATTCAATAGTTGAAGAATGTATATCAGGTCAAGCAACAATTATTAAAAGTATACCAAAATGAGGTATGGGATCTGGTTGATAATTTTTTCCTATATTTCAATTTATCTTTCATCCCAAGAGATCATAATGAAACAACATATTCAATGGCCTTAGCAACAGCTTACTTTAAAGTTCCAAAAGTGTCACGAATCCGGTATCCAATTGAAGTAAGCTACAAACCTTCAATTCTAGACAATATCAAACATTGGAGAGTATTCCATGATGATCTGGAGATTAAGAAATTTTTAGAATTGACAGGTGAATTTTCTACTTATGTTATTGATGAAGATGAAGATATTGAAACAGATCAGATTCCTTATCTTTCAGAAAATTCAATTTCTAATCATAATATCATTGAACTAAAAGGAAATTTCATTCCCAAATGTTTAGTGCCTCTTGAGAGGTTATTTCCAAAATATAATACCTTAACAAATCCCACTATGCAGTCTTCTGAAGAGAAAGTTATCAGCTGCAATATTGGTACTGAAGATGAGCCTTAAAATGGTAAAAATTTCTAAGGCACTCTCAGGTGAAGAAAGGAAAATATATATCAAAATATTGAAGGAATTCGTAGACATATTTACATGGTTTTGTGAATGTTTGAAGACATATGATACCAGCATAATTCAACACAATATTCCATTAAAACCCAATACCAAACCTTTCATATAGAAGCTCAGGAGGATCAATCATGTTTTGTTACCAGTTATTGAAAAAGAAGTTAAAAAAGGTTAGATGCAAAGATTATTATTCCTCTCAGATATTCCACTTGGGTTTCAAAATTAGTTGATGTACATAATAAAAATGGTGAAATGAGGCTTTGTGTATATTTTTGAAATTTGAGTAAATATTCTCTAAAAGATAACTACCCATTTCCAAAGATTAATCAAATTTTACAGAAAGTGGTTGGTACTTAAAGGATGCCAATGATTGACAATTTTTCAAGGTATAATCAGATTGCAGTACATCCAAATAATAGAGAAAAAAAAACTTTCACTACTCCTTGGGGAATGTTCATGTATGACAATATGCCTTTCGTTCACATGAATGTTGGGGCAACTTTGCAGAGGGCTATGGATATAGATTTTGTTGGAGAAAAGAATAAATTTGTGCTAATATATATGGATGATATAATTGTGTTTTCTGAAACTGGTGAGGCTCATCTTAAACATCTTGAGCAAACATTCCCAAAATGCATAAAATTTGGATTGTCATTTAACCCTAAAAAATATCATTTTTCCATGCAAGAGGGAAGGATTTTGGGGCATATAGTTTCATCTATTTGAATTCGGATAGATCCTAAATGTGTAAAATCCATTTTAAAGATCAGTATTCCCATAAATAAGGACATTCAATCTTTTATTGGAAAGTTAAATTATGTAAGATGGTTTATTCCAAATTTTGCAGAAATAATCAGGGAAATCACAGTTATGTTAAGGAAAGATAAAGAGGTTAAATGGATAGTTGAAGCCGAATCATCATTTGAAAAGATCAAAAAATCTCTCACTAAAGCTTCAGTATTGGTAAGCTCGAATTTTTTAAACGATTTTTTTACCTTTTCCTTTACTTCTGTAAATAGCATAGCAGTTGTACTTTTACAAAAAAATTCAAAAGGTCTTGAACAACCCGTTTCTTTCTTCAGTAAGATATTGAGGGATTCTGAACTTAAGTATAGTACATTATAAAAACAGGCATAATTTTTATTTATATCCCTCAAGTTTTTTATAATCTATTTGTTGCATTCAAAAAATTTAGCATATGTACCCAACACAACAGTTAAGGAGATTTTGACATAGCCTGATAGTGAAGCAAAGAGGGGACATTGGATAGCAACAATTATGAAGTATGATGTTGAAAGCATGCCTAAAAAAATGGTTAAATGGAATGGCTTGGCTAAAATCCTTTTATATTCAAACTGTCAAGCTTTAGGTCTTCATTTTGGTCGAAGATCAGTTAGTACAGGAAGGATTACTAGCAGAACAAAATAAGGAACAGATTCATGAAAGATACATTGATTCTTTATGGCATGGTAACATTGTTTATTTTATGTTATACTTACAATGTCCTCCTAATTTGACTAATAGTGAATGTATATCATTAAAACTCAGGGATATGAAGTATGTTTTAATTGACAAAGTGTTGTATTAGAAATACCCTAGGGGATGTTACTGAAATTTTTGGACATGTCTGAGGTTGATTCATTTACTGTAGAATTGTATGGAGGTGGGTATCAAGGTCACATGCATTGAAAAGAAACAACAAATAAGATTCTAAGAGCATGCTACTTTTGGCCCACCCTCTTTAAAGATGTTTATTTTTAGGTGAAATCCTACATTGAATGCCAAAATTTCATAGGGAAACACAAGTTACAATCTCTACATTTAAAATCCATTGCAAGTAACTCTCCTTTTCAAAAGTGGGTTTTATATTTTATAGGTGAGATTCATCCTCCTTATAGCGGCCAACATAAGTGGATTTTAACAACCACTGAATTTTTTACTAACTGGGTGGAAGTAATTCCCACAAGAAGAGAAACACACAAAGTCATCATCAATTTTCTTTAGGAAAATATCTTAAGCAGATTTGGTTGTCCTATGGAATTGGTGATTGATAATGCTCCAACATTTAAGTCTAAAACCATGGTCATTTTTTGTGAAAGGAATGGCATCATACTAAAAAGCTCTACACCCTATTATCCTAAAGGGAATGGATTAACAGAGTCCACAAATAAGAATATTGTTAATAGTATTAAAAAGATGTTATCTCAGAAAAAAAGATCTTGGGATACTACGCTGAAGTATACTCTTTGGGTAGATCGAGTGACTACCAAAAAAACCATTGGAACTTCCCCTTTCTAGCTTGTTTATGGTATTGGTGCAGTATTTCCTATCCAAATAATCGTTCCAGTAATTAAACTAGTGAGGGACATTAAAAAAGAACCAAAACAAGTAAATAGAATAATGATTCAAATAGTTGAATTGCAATAAGAAAGAGAAGCAGTGATAGGAAAAACTGAGATTTATAAAATAAAATTCAAAGAGAGATTTGATAAAAAAGCCAAAGAAGATACTTTCCTGGTAAATGATATGGTACTTAGATGGGATGCACATAAAGATGAAAAGGGTAAGCATGGGAAATTTGATAACTTATGGTTTCGACCTTTTAAAATTTTGGGAAACAATATCTTTTGTGCTACAAAACTTGGAAAGTGAAGAAATTCCAAGCCCGATTATTGGACATTTTCTCAAACAGTTTTACACCTACTAGAATTAGAGGAGAGCACACTTCATTGTATATATCAGTGAATTTTCAAGACTTCAATAAGACTCTAAACCAATGGATTGTACAAATATGTGCATTCTGATTTGATTTCATAAAGGTTGATTTCAATAGTGTTCAGTTTTAGTCAAAGGCATTTGTCCTACGCCTTCTTGAACCCTCACAGGGAGATTTCCATCCCTAGCGGGAGCCAAATGTTAGTACTTGAGTTGTAACCTTATGTTTGTTTATATAGTTCTAGAGAAACATTATGATTTCTTTTGTATCCCTAATGTGTTATGTTATCTGATGTATTTTGGTTTAGTTATAAGTTGAATTTTGGCTCATGAGTTTATGAAATCCTTACAATACTTTTCTTCATTATAATTTACATAGTTTTTAGTCATTTCATAGATTAATTATTTAAGGTACATGTTAGCTATTAGCACCAACATTCCAACATCAAACATTAAAATCTTGAACAGTTAAACACTGTCTAAATGTCCAAAGGGGTTTTTACGATTTTCAAGGCTTTAACGATGGTGAGACATGGCTCAGTCCTGAATCAATGAACATGTTCGTATCACCATGATATTTGACAGATATGACAACATCATTAAGTGGAGATCGTCATTGTATCGGAATCATTTCCTTTGCATGAGCTATTCTCGACACTTGGTATTCATATGAAATGCAACCCTATTAATTTACAGTCTTTTGAAGAGCTAAAGTTACAGTCCTAGCACACAATTGCTACCATGAATAAAATGAGTGGTAAGCCACATAGGATTCTTCCAGTCGACACTTAATGGGCCAAAGAACATCAATAGTGTGCACAATTTTCAATGAACATAGGTTGGTTTACCTTTTTTAGAAAATTACATGGTATAATGTTGAGGTTTCTTAGGAATTTTCCAAGAAATTCACCGACACATGGATTGATTTTTCTAGTATCAGTTTTTAGGTTTCAGAGGATTTAGTCGTAGAAGCTATTGGGTTATCCATATATGGAGATAAGTGGTTTAATAAGTTCCTATTTGAAGATGACATGAATATGTACCTTCTGTTAGGACATGAAACCCTAGATTGGAACAAGGAAATTCATAGGGACACATTAAAAGAGGAATGGTGACATGTATTAAGGATCATTCAACAATATATAACTTGTGAGGAGCGTTTTGGAATGATATTTCGATGTCACTTATGCTTTCTCCTTCATCTGGAGGGGGTATCAAAGCTAAATCTACCCTTTTATCTTTTCAAAAAACTATCTAATTTGGCAGTTTAGGTAATAAATCATATAGACCATACTTCCCAAAGTATTTCCATCATGGTCTAATTAAGTTTTGATTTTCAAAATGTTGGAAAAGAAAGTGCGGGCCTGGACACATTTTTTATTGTGGTCGGGATTTAAGGTCGAAAAGCCAGAAGATGCAGAGAAATAAGAAAAAATAGAAACCCTGAGAAATCTAAGGAGTTGCAGTAAGAGGAAGAGTATAGAAAAAATACAACTAGGGTTTGAAGATGTAGACTTGAAGGTAGATTCAGGTGCAAAGGAAATTATGATGACTCCCGGAACCCCTTGTTTTGTAGAATAAATTTCAGTCATAGAAAGTAGAGGATTGACAGGCGTAGCAGAACCTGAATCTATAGTAATTAAGAAAATTTATTCCCATCTCAGAAATACTGAAGAAATAAAATGGGGACCAAAGACTAGGCCTACAAACAAATTTCATTTAAATATGAAAAATATTCTTAACCCTGGGCTTCAAAAATAAAATATGATTGAAATTGAACAAACTTCCAACGAAAAAGACACTCAATCTAAGGAAATCAAGGGTATGATATCTCAAGCTCTTGAGAGTATTGAAGAAAACATTAGATCAATCCCTGATGTACCCGTTAGGAAGATTGTGGATAAGGGTAAAGAGGTTATTTCATAATTGAGCAAAGACACATGTAAGAAGAGCTCAAAAGAGGAACAAGACATGAAATCTATGCAGGTTCAAAATCCTGAACATTTCATTGAGGAAAAAGTTATTTTATAGGTTGAAGTTATGGTTGAAAAACATACGAACAAAGAAATGGATAGTCTGGATGAAAGAATACAAACTAAGGAGGAAACATAACTTACAAGTCTGAGAAAGGATCTGTGTCATTATAAGGATGAAAACACACATTTAAATCAACTTAATGATCATCCCATGAGTGAAAATCGTAAGATAAGGCAAGATCTTGAAGAAATAAATGCAAAACTATGCAGAATTGGCTCAGGTTACTAGAGAAGCAGTTTAGAGAAGAAATATGGCTTGGGAAACAAATGAGAAATTACTCAAGAAAAACCAAGGGTTACAAGAGAAAGTGCCAACTATAGAGAAATAACTTGGTCGACTTTGGAGGAGATCCCAAGAATTAGATGGTTTGACTATGCTTGCATAAGTTGCTTGCAATATATGACATCATGGAAAGATAAGTCTTGATTATATTCATGGAAAAATTTGAAGTCAATATGTCCTAAATTTATTGTCTAGCTAGCAACATATAGTATGTGCTTAAAACATCTTTTACTAATGTAATTAAAAGTATCTGGTTTTAGACTCTCTCGATCATATAATTTTGGATCTACAAATAGTTTCGAGATATAGTTTAATTATTAATATAGAACGCTAAATATTAGTAGGGATGGGCAACAGAGAGTCAAAAGAGATGATTTTTGCATGTACCAAGTCTTAAATTTTTTCTTAAATCTGTAAGTATATTTTGGAGATTATATTGAGGATGCAATATGAATTATGAGCCACTTTTATTTATGGTTAAATACATATACAAATCATTGTTTTTTATATAGTTCTATTTGTGACCTTACAACTAATAGTGTTTCTATCCTTTGTACGCATTAATAGTCTTATGTATTTGTATATCTTTTATCTAGAAAGTTTTTCTGCCTAAAAGTAATTTTACTCTGTATGTGTAGCAACTGTTTATTGTCATATATATGATTTTTAAGTTGGATTATGAATAACTACTTTTGTAATTTAATATACTTGTTATATCATCCTTTTATGTCTCTTACGTTTACTCATCATTATTTGTTTTGTATGTGATTATTAGTCATTTATCAAGTATTTTTATTCCCTTTCTATTATTACACAGTAGAAAACAAAATATTTAAAACCCATAAATTTAGTTTTAACCACATGAGATGCCTAGGATTTGTACCTTTGTATTCTAGTGCAAAATCCAATACTAACACCACCTCCCCCCCCCCTCTCTCTCTCACTCACTCACACACACACATAACCTCCCACTTGCTCTATCTCTCACGCATCCTCCTACTCTCTCTCTCTCTCTCTCTCTCTCTCTCTCTCTCACACACACACACACACATCCCTCCTTACCTCCATCCATTGATCTCTCACTCTTTCTCCCACAATATCCCCCCCCTCTCTCACTTTATCCACATCTCTTGTTGATGTATTTGTAACTTCAGAATTTATTCACTTGTATATCTTATGTATTATACCCCGATGTTTATTCCAGGAAGTATCTGTAATGTAATTGAGTCATGTAATGCCCCAATGTTCCGAATGGGAGATTCAATAATATAAACAAGTCATGTAAAGTCATTGAGGTTGACCCTCCATTGTAAGTCAGGAAAATATTCCCCACAATTGAGTTAAGGTTAACCCTCCTTGTTGATCGGAGGGAAAAGTCCCCACAGTTGTGGGGAACTAGGGTTATTAGACTCTTTAAGAGAATTTGGCCCTGGTAAGTAATTGTTAAGTGAGACCAACTTGTTGGAGTGGACATTAATTGAACTAAGGAATATAAATAGACAGGGAGCCTCTCTATTTATCACACACACTCACTCACTGGGGTGGATGAGTGAGAGAGGAGAAGCTCTCTCAAGTGAGAGAGAGAGAATAGCTGTGGAGATCATATTTTATGTCTTTGGTTTTTACTGCTGCCATTGGTGCTCATTCTATCTCTTAGGAATTTGTGGGGTTTTCTTCTTTATGGTTTCCCCGAGGAAAATCTCTTGTGTCTATTATCTCTTGTAATTGATTGTTGTGCATGTTATTCTCTCAGTTAAGATCCTAAGATCATATTGCTTAAATGATAAAAATCTAACACGGTATCAGAGATAACCTGAGAAGAAGGAATTATGTAGCTATAGAAGCTAGGGCTTGTTACTTTTCAGGTATCTCTCCATAATCCATTATCAAAAGGAGGCTAGGATGAACCTCCATTGAAGGGCGCATCTTACTGTCGAAGTAGAATTTGATTCCAGACATTTTTAGTTTTGTTGCGGGAAATTAGGGATTTTTACAGCAGAGGAATTTTGAGTGAGCCTGGAATAGGATTTCTCTCCTCCTCAAAATCTAAATTTAGAGACTAAGGTCGAGATTTTTGGTTGGGTAAAAATCTGGGAAAGTCAAGCCCTAATTTGACCCCAGTCCTGAAAAACCCTAAAATACTAAAAAGGGTAGCTTTGGTAGATTCACTATATCTTGATATTGGAGAAGGATCAGGTGCCAAAAATTTCACATTCTGAAAATAAAATCTTGATGTACACTATGTAAAAGTTTCAGCCTCATATTCTCTATATTATGGGAGATATGATTCCTCCAATTCAGGGTTCCAACCTCTTCCAGGATTCATCCCTAAACAAGACACCTAGGGAGAATTGCAATATCTTGAGCTACAAATATCTAAATAAAATTTCGCAAGATGTTCCCGATAGGGCACGGACTTTAATTTCTGTGGTAAAATTTTCAGACCCTGAAGGTGAAACAGTGACATGTGGAATTCTGTACAACTTTGCTATGCTGAACAATCCTAAAACAAGTCACCTTGGGAAAAATATCATAAGTACCGATTGGTGAAACCGATTCTGGTAAAAAATGTGGTGTGGGAAAGAGGAAAGATGAGGTTACCTCGGTATGAAATTTCAAACACAGAGGAGTAGTAAGTTCAGAGATACCAAAGAAACAGTATCAGGCATTTCTGTAGAAGAAATTGGAAAACTAGGGCTTCCTGTTCTGGGAGCTTCCCTCCACTGTTTTCAGAAAATGAGCACATTGGAAAGATCATCTTGAAGAGGTATATCTTTCTATACAATTAGATCTAAAATATTTGAAGTTTTGAAAATTAGGGTTTCTCTAACAAACCCTAGATCAGCCAGCTCTGAAACCAAGATGGACACCTCAAATCAGTAAGATCTAATCTTTTGCTATTTATAGTTGAGGTTCTCATTTTAAAATGACTAATCACACCAGATTGATGACAATCTTGGTAAGGTTGAAAAATTCCAAGCATCTCAGTATTGGATCTCACTGGTTCTTGAAGAAAATGAAATTAGACACCTACATAAGTGGAAAGGTTCTAGTTCCAGAGGGAGATGAGGCTAAAATCCTTACACAAGAAGAACTTGGTCAAGGCCAAGAAGATCATTTCTGATTCAATTACAGATTGCCTTATACCACAAGTGTCTTCCCTAAAGACACCAAAAGAGACGTTTGATTCCTTGATCAAGCTATTTGAAGGAAAGAACATAAATCGGAAGATGAATTTGAGAAAACAATTGAAGAATGTGAAGATCCATAATGCAGAGACCATACAGTCATACTTTACAAGGGCCTCTCAAATTAAAGAACAACTTGAAGCGGTAGAAGAAGAAGTGGATAATGCAGAAGTTCTGATAACCACCTGAATGGCCTCCTAGGATCATGGGATTCATTCATTCGAGTAATGTATGCCAGAAGGAAGTGATTACCTTCAAGGGACTCTAGGAAGGGTGAACAGAAGAAGAAGCTCGACTCATAATAAGAGAAGAGAAGATGGGAGCAACTGAAGATCTAGCTCTTGTGATTCAAAGAATATCGCTCAAGCGATGAGGAATATGAAGAACTCAATTCTTGAAGAACCTCTTATCCATATTAATCATTTGGATAATAAATGATGTTGTTATGAATGAAGAATATGATGAAGCTAAAAGAAGGATTCTGCCCATGAAACAAATAAAGATAAGTATTCAATTGTCATTTCATGATATTTTTTTGTTATGCATTTGTTTATATTCAGTTGATGTATTATGCATGATAGAATGTTTGCATTAATGACAGAATACTACTAATATGCATGTGATGGGTAAGTAGCACATGGTGCTATACAAATCTCCATTGCTACTTATATCGAATGAAACCTCTCTGTTGACATATTAGATTAGTGCACAATCTCAATGTTGTCCCGGTAGAGATATAAGGAATCTAGAAAGTTTCCATGAGATATGGATGAATGTTGTATTGGCTAAAATAGTTGCATGATTATATATTTATGCATAAGAATTTACCATTATGAATATGCATTATGAAATGTTTCTAACCATACAACTGATGCATTTGTCTTGTAGGAAATATCATGTACAATCACCTACAAGAAAATAAGGATGAGACTTGTTCTGAAGAACAAGTGACAACAGTTCAAGAAAGAATCCAATATGAAGAATAATATGACGATACTTTCAAAGAAAGAAGAAATCTTAGACACAGTGCAGTTATGTGACATTGTTGAGCGACATCATTGACGCAGAGCCTTCCATCTATGAAGAAGTAGCCAAGAAGAAATGGAAGGAGAGTACAAGTTCAAGAAGAATGATGTCAAGTATCGATACCTGAAGGGAAGTTCGTAGTTCCATCATGTAGTAGATGGAAACATCATGGGATAGAAGGAAATATTTGTAGCACGAGGATTCTCACGGAAAGAAGGGATAAACTACGAAGAGACATTTGCAGCCATTAGAAGTTAAGGCACATGACAGGCAGACTCATGTGTGCAAATTAAAGAAGGCCTTGTACGAGCTCAGAAGACACCCATGGGATAACACATACATGAGGATCTTTAATATCACCTAGAGTGATGAAGATCTTAACCTTTGCTACAAGGTTGAAGATGAAATCCTATAGAGGATGACAAGCTCACAAATGGGTGTGACAAGAACTTTTGAAAAGGTTCAAGATAGAGGATATTGGTATCGAGTGACCCTAGATGGATACATATAATATTAGTAGCAGAGGAAGCTACTTGTCACTACAGTATAGAATGTTTCAATGCATAGAGTATGGAAGACAGAGGGAGAATGATGAAACACTTTAGAGGGAGTGACTACAGAAGATCTTGAGGTTCGACATGGTACGACAGGATGGACAGATTAGTGATGACTCTAGGATTTACTGAGAGTAAAGAGGATTCCAACCTTTACCTCAAGGTTGAAGGTGGAAGACCAGTGATTCTCTTGTTATATGTCGATGACTTGTTCCTGAAAGAAAAGAGGAACTCATTAAAGTTGCAAGAAGGAGACTTGATTCCGAGTTTCAGATGAAGGACTTGGATATGATGGACTACTTTCTAGGCATGGAGGTGTGGCAGAATGTGGATGGAATCTCCTTGGGACAAGGGAAGTATGCAATAGAGATCCTGAAGAAGTTCAAGATGATGTGTTGTAAGGCCATGACCACACCTATGGCATCAAACCTGAAGTTACTGAGTGTTACTTCATCAGATTCGGTTGATGCCACGATGTATTGTCGGATGATTTGTTCCTTGATCTACCTGATGAATACAAGACCAAATATTTGCTTTGCTGTGAACACATTGAGACATGTTCACCTGATGGTTGCAAAGCATGCAGTGAGGTACTTGAAGGGTACCGTTGAGTATGGGCTCAAGTATGATACGAATCTAAAGATTAACCTAGAGGGTCATGTGGATTCGGATTGGGTAGGTAGTGCAATTGATAAGAAAAGCACTTCCTGGTGTAGTAGGAAGTAGTCCTGCGTGGCACTGAGTACAGCTAAGGAAAAATATGTTTTCACTTGCTATTTGAGAGGTAGTATGTTTCTTTTGAAAACTACTATTTGATTTGGTTGATCTGACTTGCATTTTTGTATGATGCATAAAGGAGTAGTGAAGCTCTAGTATGTGATCTAGATCGAGATCTCTTGAAAGAGGGAGTTCTAGCATATCCGGTGAGACAAGTTGTCTGAGCATAAATCCTAGTGAAGCTCGTAGATTGCTCAGACATAATCAGTCCTGTAGGTTGTCCTCGGATGTAATCAGTCCTGGAAAAGCTTGTAGGTTATCCTTGGATGTAATCAGCCCTGATGTGATTCTATGGTAGAAATGGCCAAAGTGAATTTTGAGTACTTCAAGGAGAAGCTTGGTGTTCTCCAGATCGAGTTTCCCTCCAAAGGGAATTGATGTGTCCGTTGGCCTTTCTGACATGGTGGAAGGATGAGCTTCACATGGTCAGATGTAAGTGCAGAGATTCTCTCATGTGATTGTGGGTTGTGTTACCACATGATTAGTGCAGAGATATTCTGATGTGATTGTGGGATGTGTTCCCACATGATTAGTGCAGAGCCATTTTGATGTGATTGAGGGATATGTTCCCACATGATCATATATAAGTGCAGAGATGCTCTGATGTGATTGTGGGTTGTGTTACCACATGGTCAGTGCAGAGATATTCTGATGTGATTGTGGGATGCGTTCTCACATGATTAGTGCAAATCCATTCTGATGTGATTGAGGGATGTGTTCCCACATGATTGGATGTAAGTGCAGCACCTTTCTAACATGATGAGTTCGGATGTAAGTGTAGATCCTTTCTGACATGATGAGGTCGGATGTCAGTGCAGCGCCTTTCTGACATGATGAGGTCGGATGTAAGTGCAGAGCCTTTCTGACATGATGAGGTTAGATGTAAGTGCATAACCTTTCTAACATGATGAGGTCGAATGTAAGTGCAGAGCCTTTCTGACATGATGAGGTCAGATGTAAGTGTAGAGCCTTTCCAATAAGATGAGGTCGGATGTGAGTTTTGGACCTTTCTGACATGGGTTTTGGATGTGTTCCTCCCGTGGTCAAATGTGAGTGCTGGGTGGGCCTTTTTGACATGGTTCATTCCATGGTCAGATATAAGTGCTAAAGACAATGAAGACCTACATGGAGGCTAGGCCCACAACCAGCATGAAAAAGGGTTGGCTCTGAAGAAACTCCTGTGATGAGTAGAATTGAGAGATAGCACCATTGATGATGACCCAGTGATGATCCAACAGTGATGATCCAGACTTGATGATGATCTAGTGATGATCCAGACCAAGTGATGATCTAGACTTTATGACAATCTAGTGATGATCCATATCAAGTGATGATCTAGACTTGATGATGATCCAGATCAAGTGATGATCCATACTTGATGATGACCCAGTGACTATCTAGATCAAGTGATGATCCAAACTTGATGATGATCCAGTGATGCTCCAGATCAAGTGATGATCCAGACTTAATGAAGATGACTTGACGATGAAGATGACTTGAAGATGAATATGACTTGAAGATGAATATGACTTAATGATGAACCAAATGATACAAAGAAGAAGAATTGTGCTGATAAATTGTGTCAAGAGAATACCTTCCTAGTTAAGAGGGAGTATGGATGTATTTGTAACTTTGGAATTTATTCACTTGTATATCTTATGTATTGTACCCCAATGTTTATTCTGGGAAGTATCTGTAATGTAATTGAGTCATGTCATGCCTCGATGTTTCGATCGAGAGATTCAATAATATAAACAAGTCATGTAAAGTCATTGAGTTTAACCCTCCATTATAAGTCAGGGAAATAGTCCCCACAATTGAGTTAAGGTTAACCCTCCTTGTTGATCGAAGGGAAAATTCCCCACAGTTGTGGGGAACTAGGGTTATTAGACTCTCCTAGAGAAGTCGACCTTGGTAAGTAATTGTTAAGTGAGGCCGACTTGTTGGAGTGGACATTAAGTGAACGAAAGAATATAAATAGAGAGTGAGCCTCTCTATTTATCACACACACTCACTCAATTGGGCGCATGAGTGAGAGAGAGAGAATAGTTGTGGAGATCATATTTTCTGTCTTTGGATTTTACTACTACCATTAGTGCTCATTCTATCTCTCAGGACATTGTGGGTTTTTCTCCTTTATGGTTTCCCCAAGGAAAATATCTTGTGTCTATTGTCTCTTGTGATTGATTGATGTACATGTTATTCTCTCAATTAAGATCCTAATATCATATTTCTTAAATGATAAAAATATAACATCTCTCTCTCTATATTGCTTCCTCTCCCTACCTCCATTTATGCCTCTTCCCACTCATAGGTATCTCATCCTTGTTTACCCTCTCTCTCTCTCTCTCTCTCTCTCTCTCTCTCTCTCTGTTTTCAATTTATCCCATCTACAACCCCCTATGTCATTATGACAACTATTATCTCTTTCACCACATCACATTCCCCTCTCTTCAATTCCCCCCTCCTCCCACCTTTGTCCTCTAAAAATCCATATTCCTCCTCTAATCCTCCATATACACCTTTCCATTCACCAATCCTCTCTCTCATTAAACCATCATCCACTTCCTCCCCTCCACATTATCCCCCTTTGTCTCTTAAGTCTCACGTATTGCTTCTAACCCTATATGTCTTCAACACCTCTTATCCTTCTATTAGTGCTATCAATCCCCTCTCCTCTTTACCCCTACAACCCAAAATGTTCCAATTCCCTTAATCTCTTCCCACTTAAACTTACAACATCCTCCTAGGCCCTTGACCCTTCCCCACCCCCTCTCAACTATTAACCATCTCCACTTGAAATTTCAACATCCTCCTAGGCCCTTAACCCTTTCCCACCCCTTCTCAATCATTAACCATCCCCACTTGAAATTACAACATCCTCTTAGTCCCTTGGTCGTTCCCTACCCCCTATCAACTATTAACCATCCCCACTTGAACTTCCAACATCCTCCTAGGCCCTTGACCCATCCTAACCCCCTCTCAACTATTAACCATCCCCATTGGAATCTTCAACATCCCATAGGCCCTTAACCCTTTCACATCCCCTCTCAACTATTAACCATGCATTTGATGTCTTGATTAATGTGTAAGGATTATAAAACTACATAACACACACTCATTTTGTACTTATATAATGCACACACATTATGTAGTTATATAACGCGCACACATTTTTCAGTTATATATATATGTATGATACTAGGGGAATTGACAACTGAGGATTGTGTTGGTACTTGCATGACACGGGGTCCACGGATCCATTCCCGCTACCACTATACCTCTAGGTGCCCAACAACAACCCGCAATCATGGGACACGGGTAAGCCCGGGTGTGATTTGAACTTGTGACCTCCTTTACAACATGTGACTTCATATCAATTGAATCGCCAATGAGCCACACCCGTGCGGGCAAAGCATTTTCCAATTATATAACATGCATGTGATTTTCAATTCTACAAGGGAAGGAAAGGTAATTTGAATTTAAACATAACGCACTTTCATTTTGTAATGCCTAAACCATGCCAATTCACTTGCTCACATGTCACCATAGTCATATGTGTACGGTTTGGACTTTGCTTCGGTAATGCCAAACGTGTGCTATGGTAAATGATAAACCATAGCTAATTGGGCATTTTTTCCATTTTCTAAAGAAGCTTGTGTTTACCCACTCGTCAGAGTATGCTACACACAATTATTTTAACAAAATCTTAAACATATATAGCATTTTTTCTGCAGATTCTAATTATGTATTTTTTATTTAAAAATACTATGTTTTCCTATTTTTTTTTCAATTTCTATTATGTCCTAACTCCTTAACTCAAAAAACATGACAATTAGTGTTTTTCCATAACTTTCTCAATATTTCATTATTTTACAAAATAATTGCATTGTGCATTGGAAGAAACTAACCTCTACATTCTATAAAAAAAACCATTTCATGTTTATTACATTAATACCTTCAAAGGATGCACCCACAAAAGACATACCATTTTCGAGGAATGACCACTTAGATAAACCAGCATAGATCCAAATCCTAGGCTCTATCAAGCGCCGAGAGGGATCAAATCTTTGGAGGTGCAGACCTCTTCTTAAGTATTGCACTCAACTATCAGCTTTAATGTGATTCATACCAAAATGCACCTCTTTTTATTTAAGGTGCACAAATAATATTTTTATTATTAATATTTAATACTATTTATGGCTGCATATAATATTTTTTATTATTTTTTATTTTGTTAGGAAAGAACATTAGAACATCTCCCCCATACATAGTTTTAAAACCATGTGCAAGGCCCTCCTAAAATCATGGGTTGTTTAGGAGGCCTTGCACATGGTATTAAAACCATTTTCAACTACCACCCAAACCATGTACAATAAAACCATGGGTTGTTTAGGAGGCCTTGCACATGGCTTAAAAACCATTTGTAAGGCCCTCCTAAACCATGTACAATAAAACCATGGGTTTTTTTAGGAGGCATTGCACATGGTTTTAAAACCATGTGCACGACCAACATTTCTTTTTGCCAATAATTCAATTTTTTATTTTTTATTATTTTTTATTATTTTGTTAAGTAGAAACATTACAACATCTACCCTATATTGTGTTGTTTTTCTCACCGACATTTTTTATGGCCGATAATTAAATTTTTTATTTTTTTATTATTATTTTGTTAGGTAGGAATATTACAACATCTCTCCCATATTAGGTTGTTTTTGTGGCCGACATTTATTTTGGAATATAATTAAAAGTTTTGTTTTTTATAGCCGACATCTATGTAATGTTACGTAACATTACGTAACGTTACATAACGTTACAAGATCTCCCCCATACTAGGTTGTAGAGCGCCTCTCGGCGCAATAAATAAAAAATTACTAAATTTATTTTCAAAAAATAACGTTGCACTAGTGCTATATGTTCTATACGTTCCTTCCAATTTTTGTATCCTGAAATCATTATTTAGGCCCTCCAAAGGTTGCACCCACAAAAACATATACCTTATCATTTGCCTGAAAATAGAAAGTGTATGTTAGAAAAAAGGAAATTTGACATAGTTATAAAAAAATTTCAATAAAATATTCGGAAACATAATTCAATTGCCTACATTTCATGTTTTTTACTCAGAGCAAGATATTTTGTGTAAGTATCTAAAAAGACCAAGTTGAGGGATGCCTGATTTTTCAGTTTTCTATTCCATATGACATGCCAAAAATGACACTCATTAGCTTGCACTCACCCATATGTAATTGACATTATTTAATAAATAACTTACGTTCATATTGGGTAAGCAATGTTATAGAAAGTGGGTTCATATTGGGCAATTGAATACTCTAAAAAACAGAAGTAATATATTTCTTAGTATACAATCATCTAAGAGTATTTTTAATATATTGAACACATAGCCATATTAGAGGGCTTATAATACCCTATCCATATTAGGGGGTTGGATAAGGTATTATGGGGGCTAATAAGTACTCTATTTTTTAAGTTAGTGTGAATTCCGATTACTATTTGAATACATGTGATTTGTGTGTGAAGGTGTTGCACATACAATTGTGTTTTGAGTTAGAGTGGTGTTTGAATATGTATGATTTGTTACTGAATGTGATGTGAAGTCAATTGTAATGACTTTGTATGAAATCAACCTATGTTCAAGGGATTAATTGGAAAGATAAAGCCTGAAAAAATCTATCTATACATATACAAAAACTTAATGATATACAATTGTTAATAATACAACTTAAATTGAGAATGTAGTTAATAATACAAGAAAACAAGTTTTCCATATAAACTCCTAAAAAATGTCTCAAGGATGTGAAAGTGTGAATGATAGCAATAATACAAGAAATTAAGTGTGCAATGTGGGAAGAAGATGTCAAACATAAATAAATGCATTGAATGATTCTCATGGTTGAGTGTGCAACATGGTGAATAAGTTGTCAAATAGAAATAAATGCATTAATTGGAAAGATAAACCCTAAAAAAATCTATCTATACATATACAAAAACTTAATTATATAAAATTGTTAATAATACAACTTAAATTGAGAATGTAGTTAATAATACAAGAAAACAAGTTTTCCATATAAACTCTTTAAAAATGTCGAAGGATGTGAAAGTGTGAATGATAACAATAATACAAGAAAATAAGTGTGCAATGTGGAAAATAAGATGTCAAACATAAATAAATGCATTGAATGATTCTCATGGTTGAGTGTGCCACATGGTGAATAAGTTTTCAAATAGAAATAAATGCATTAAATGATTCCCATGGGTGAATGTGCCATGTAGTGGTTAAGATGTCAAATATAAATAAATGCATTAAATGATCCCAATAAGATATATATATATATGAAAGTTTGGCTACATGAAGTTACCCTTTACAACAAGGTTGAGTGTGCAATGTGATGAATTAAATGTCAAATACAAATAAATATATGTATGACAATTTGGCTACCAAAAATCGTCAATAATACATAAGGTTGTGTGTAATGTGATGAATAAGATGTTAAATATAAATGCATTGAATGATCCCACGGTCCACTGAAAATTGTGTGAAAGTTTTGCTACATGAAATTGTTAGTAATGCAACAAGATTGAGTGTGCAATATGATGAATAAAATGTCGAATAAAAATAAATGCATTGAATGATCTCATTGGTATATGTATAAAAGTTTGGCTACATGAAATTGTCAATAATACATGAAGGTTGAGTGTATAATGTGATGAATACAATGTCAAATAGAAATGAATTCCCTAAATGATCCAAGTGAGGTATGTATGAAAATTTGGCTACATAAAGTTTTCAATAATGCTACAATAAATGCATTAAATTATTTCATTTAAATATATAGGAAAATTTAATTACATAAAATTTTGAGTAATACTATAGTAAAGTGTCATTAATATAAATTAAAATAAATCCATTTAATAATCCATTCCATTAAAATATGTAATGAAATAAGGTGTCATTAATATAAATTAAAATAAATCCATTTAATGATCCATTCCATTAAGATATGTACCAAAGTTTGTTTACATGAAATTGCCAACAATATGGTGAAGGAAACCCTCTTATTTATGAGATAAAAAATTGATGCAATTAATGAAGTCTAAAAAAACTGTATACTATACCCTTTTCTACTTTATATACATATAACTATAACAAATATATTTAACCAAGTGCATTGATATAATTAATTGGAAATTAATTTATTCCATTGATATGTGTGTATTTCATTTCGTTGAATATATACATGAATTTACGTAAATGTACTTAATATTAGAATATAAAGGTTTGGGTAATCAAATATATGTATGAATGCTTACACGTCACGTCACATTAATAATTATGTTGCACACTTTATCTTGTTTAAAACTCAAAATCCACGTAAATTTATATCTTAAAATCTGATTTTCTCTTTTTAGTTTTTAATTATTGTTGCACGTTGGCTTAAAGGATTAGTCCTGAGGGCTATGGTGTCTTACACAATTTGGTCGGAAAGGGATAATGACAATTTTGAAAACATAAAATGGTTTCGTAAATGGTTTTAGTGTGATATCATTGTACCTTTTTAAAACAAAGATATAATTAATTATGTTTTGGAGAATAAATTAAGGATATTTAAATTAAAGTTTAATTTTAATTATTATATTTGTATGAATTTTCATTGAATTTAATAATAATAAAAAGTATTAAATAAGTTTATATATGATTATGAAGTTACTTTTTTTGTGATGAAATTTTATTAGAATAATAACTTTTAATTATTTAAATGGTATTTAAGAGTATCTAGACTATATAATTTTAACAATGTATATTTGTAATTTTAATCGAAAATTTTTTCAAAA
The DNA here is from genome assembly GCA_001517045.1 of Pseudotsuga menziesii. Taxonomy (NCBI): domain Eukaryota; kingdom Viridiplantae; phylum Streptophyta; class Pinopsida; order Pinales; family Pinaceae; genus Pseudotsuga; species Pseudotsuga menziesii. The sequence continues at coordinate 430,216 of LPNX010850561.1, forward strand.
AATAACTTTTGAATAATTAACTTACATTAAAATTCAAGAATAGTTAAAGAAATTATCAAAAATAGTTTAATAAATATATTTAAAAAAATTGGTAAAAGAGAAAAAACATAATAAGTTAAATATCCAAAAAATATATATATGGATTAGATATGATTGTATTTTCTAAGAGTGCTAAAACAAATCATTTGTTTATTAAAGCTTTTTTAAATCCAGTGATGATTTTTCCAAAGATAAATTAGTGATGCTTTTTCAAGTTAAATTATTGTCTTGTTATTTTATATTCTATTCTTTTATGTTTATGTTTCATTATTGAAGTTTTATTTTCAAGTGATGTTTTTCCTAAATTAAATTATTGTTTTGTTTATTTTATATTCTATTTGTTAATGTTTATACTTCATTATTATTGAAGTTTTATTAGTAGTAAGAATGACCTTTGACTACTTATCCATGTTCTATGAATGGTAAATAAGGAAACCATTAACCTTGTGAAACCATGACCTTCCTAACTTTAGGGAGAGATTTTGCATATGTCTCATGATCACTTGAGCTTAAGCCATTGAGGCTTTCTATCTAGTGAAGTTACTAAAGATAATAATAATGTAATATTTAGTGAACAATTTTTAATTTCCTACCATATTCTAATACTTCATGTTCAAGTTGAATGCAAAACTTTAAATACCCTCTTATGCTGAAGAAATAGATGCTAAAAAGCTTTATAATTAGTTGAAGTATCTAGACGTGTATTTCACCATGCATAAAAGAAGAGAGTAACACAATATTTCTTTTTATAATTTACAGACATCTAATGATCCTTTACTCATAGGGGGTTCATTAATTGCACAATACTATACCACACAAGTTCATATTGTAAGGTTTAAAAGTCTATAAAATGAAAGAAATATATTGTCTAGTATATAGAGAACAAGAGGTATCCTTAATATATAAAAAAACATACAGATATTGGGAGTGGTTTATAATATATCAAGGGGGTTGTTTGAATAGGTAGTTTTAGACTTGATTGTTCCTCACCTTTTAAAACCCACAATGACGTATTCATTCTCCTTAGATACTCTTCTTCTTCTTTTTTGTTTGATGTCGAGAAACTACTCAATGAAACAAGAAGCTCTAATGTCTATGGTAATTTATATATTTTATCAAGCATTGCAAAGCTGAACATATCCCCCAACTCTCCCATTTTGAGCTTCTACCTGTATTCTCCCTTTAATTTGGGACCCAATGAAATAGAGGATTTGATCAAAATATTTACTATAAATTGAGAATTTGACCAAGACATGAAAATGTTAACTTGTGAAATTACTATGTAATGAATCTCTATTGGGTTTAAAAAACAAAGGGTCATAGGAATTTGCACCTATAGCATCTAGAAATTATTCATCCCACCTAGAAAGGACTGTGATGTAGACATTGATAAAACAATGACTCAAGCCTCTTTGCTAATAGTCACTTTCCTTGGTTTATTCTTTGAAAAAGTGAAGATCGGGAATGATTTAGGTAGTTTTAATCCTTTTATTCTCATTGGATGAACCAACTAGTGTTGTTAAAATCTCCAATAATATCACATTAGTTCATTGGTTCAATTAAAGTAAAGAAGAAGAAAAATGAAAAAAAGGTAACCTATTAACTTTGCATAATCCTCAACCAAAGCTTATAAACCATACTAGGAATAGAAATTAAAAAAAAAACATATTGAAAATGACACAAAAAATGGATACCTAGTATATCTAATGAAATTAATGGGATTTTAAATGTGAACAATATATTGGGAGTGGGGCTTAGCAAAAGGATTTTGTAATGTATTGTTTTAATATATAGTCAAATGAGGGGTATTATTTAATATCCCATGATCGCATGTGCTATGTCATAAGTTCATTGAGGGAATCCTCCATGGAATACTTTTGTGATAGAGTTATTTAAATAATTTGTGGTTGGGAAAGAATCCCATCGTTAACTAAATGGGAATGCTTAAAGGAATTGGTCAAGTCACAATTCTATGCCATAGGTTATGAAGAGGATCAACTAATGATACAATATGTTCAACAAGAGCAAGGAGAACATGTTCAATGTTAAACCTCCAAGTTTTAATAGCAATTCATACAATATGTTCAACAAGAGCAAGGACAACATGTTCAATTTTAAACCTCCAAGTTCTAATAACAATTCATCATGTTGTGTATCACATAGGAAGAACCTAGGGTAGTAGTGAAGTACCTTAGAGTCGTACATAGTCATATATGGAGGCACTTGCATCTTTTGAGTGTTAGAAACATAGATGAAATGAGATATATTGTATAGGCCATGAAAAGTGGGAAACAAAATAATAACACCAATTTCATTGAGATTAAATCAATAAGTAAGATTCTAGACTTAAGAAATTGTAAATTTCAATATTGGACTGTGAATATAGATGTGTTTAAAGTGTAGAATTGGATTATGGAAGTTTGAATATTTATTTTCAAAAATGTGAATTTTGATCCAAAAATGTGAATTTCTATGATTCCAAAAGTATGAATTTCAAAATTTTAAAGGGTGAATTTTGATTCTAAAGTGTGAATTTTGATTTCAAAATTATGAATTTTTATTTTGAAATTGTGAATTTTGATTTTGAAATTGTGAATTTTAATTTTGAAAGTATGAATTTCAAAATTGAAATTGTGTATTTTGATTATGAAGAGTGAAATTTGATTTGAAAACAGTGAATTTTGATTTCAAACGTGTGAATATCAAATTGATACAATGTGTATTTGGATTTCAATAGTTTGAATTTACTTTCTAATGTGTATATATCTAAATTCAATTTTAATTTACAACATTTTATAGTTATAAGTGCATGCATATCACTATGGCATACATTGTTAACTATATCAAGACTAAATATATGCAACAAAGTAAAAACAAGTGATGACACTCATTGCATTATAGAGTTGTTCTTTTTTCATAAATATTTAAGGCAACATACAATAAGATTCCATATAAACAAAATAATGGCTATGAATTAGTTAATTTTATTGACTTCCTCGCCTTAACTAAAAACACCATAACTTTCTATTGTGGAAAATTTATTCACAAAACCTACATCCTAAAGTCATGAGAGTATAATATTTGGGAGCAATAGTTCTAGAAACTAACAAAATAACAATACAATTTGCAAGTGATTAATTAAGTGACGAAATCATGGCATTCATTAGAAAAACAAAGAGGATATTAAAAAGCTCTTTCATCAACACACTATTCCATTATATTCCATTAAATACATAAGAATGAATCAATTGTTACATATAGGAAATTTGAATTGGTCTCTATTGCATGATAACCTATTTAGGTTTAACTAGGGCTCAAATGCCCTTAGTTATCCATGGAATCTCTTAGAGGTGAGTTAACAACCTCATAACTAACATAAGTGGAATGTAACACCTAAAAGTAAGGGACAACTATATGATTAACTCATGCATATGTCGAATCTGCAAAAAAGACTCAGGAAGGATGCTACTAGCCTAGAATAGCAAAGAGAGGTGATTAAAGTTCTTGATCAAGGGAGTAAACTCCCTAGATTCAATCCACAACTATAACATGCAATGTAGGACCCTGAATTCAAGGAAATAATCCCTAAATGAATGAATGCATTCTAAACTTCCAAAAATAGATGTTGAGGATCACTACCATGATCTATAAATAGTATATTACTCCTTTGATGCTAGGGAGGAAGCTAATTCATGGCTAAGATGGTCAAATTGAGTGGAATTTTGACTATTGTAATCATGAGACAAATATGTAAGTCCCTAGGTGAGAGATTTGTACAATCGACACTACTAAATTTGGGAAGTTTATGATTTGAGTTCCCACTAAAAGCAATATTCCATTTCTTGTTTGTCCCTCTAAATTTTCTCATGTATTATGTGATGCACATATTCTCTAGAACCCCTCTTTCTCTTTATGTTTTGAGATATTTATTCTGGTTCATGAACAAAATAAAATCATCCTCTAGAATTGGTTGACTCTTCTACACAACAATGAGCTTGGATTTAGTTTGATTATTGTAAACCCCATCATGAGGATTAGGTCCCACCTATGGATTTGAAGACACTTATACAGTCTTAGAAGAAGATAAGCGTTGTGGAATATTGGTATGCACCTCAACACCTTTGGCTGCAGGAAGTTCCTCAAAATGGGTAGAAAAAACTAGAGATTATGTGGATTTACTTCCCCATTGGTTTAAAAGGGCCATGAATACAATAGTCCATACCCTCTATGGTTTTAAAGGGCTCTCCACCACCATCAAGATAACCTCCTACATAATGATACTAGATCCAAAACCTGAAATCGAATCATACAACTAAATAGTATCCATGGGATCTTTGTTTCGAACATCCCTATCTATCAAGAAGGGCCAAGTGTGAAGAGCCTATATTCCATTGAGATAAGTAACCACAAACCACTTATGTTTCAAATCAATCAATAAGATAAAATTGTAAATAGGGCTATGATCTCAAAATTTGCTTCATCTATAATAAAATTTCCACTAATAGAGAGTAATAGATACAAATCAACCTCTTTCAAATTTAATTCCATCTTACGAAGGATATCTCAGAGAGGGGCCTCTCACACTAAGTCTACTCACTTTCCCTACAACATCGCCTACAACAGAAATGGCTTCAGTGTTGTCCCTACAACTCCCATATATGCAATTGTGATCCATACATTTTTTGTATGGTCCATTTACTTCTTGGTTGTGGAAGTTTTCAATCACAAAAAGATCATGGTGGGAACTTATCTCACGAACAAACACAATTCCTTCCTTACCCGACAACTCTATGCATTTACTTGTACTGTAGGGTTCTCTCTCCCATGGAATCTCTCTTTGTTCTTTCATTACAATGTACTCAGTTGATAATCACTCCTTCATATTGTAATTCTAATAAAAAACAACTAAAACCAACATGTTACTTACTCAATCATCTCATAAGTAGAGTGTCCCTTTCAGGGAAGACACATCAGTAAAGACAATAACATTTAGTTTAGACCAATGTCATTCTTTAAGAAGCAACACAAAAGGAGGGGAAAAATGTTAGATACAAACACAATCCTTGTCTGCACTAGATTTTTTGTATTGTTCATATAGAAAACGACTTAGAAATTGAGTTTTGACAAATGCAATAGAAGCATATTATTTTAGGTTCACTCTACTTTCAAGGAAGTAATAAGGCAATATTTTATGTTTCTGATTAGGTTACAATCACAGGTTGGATTTAAAGCTACATTTCTAACTTCTTTAGGTTTACTTTTATTGCAATACCAATAGGGCTTAGCTGCTCATAAATATCAACTAAGTTTTTTAATAAACATGTCATTCAAGTTTATCAGTAATGATGGACATTAAACATAAACACATTACATTACTTTCCATTAAAACAAGGATTGGTGAACTAACACATATCACATTTTCATTTTATAGCATACATGGTGACAGTTCTAACATTCTCACGTAATGTGCTTCATAAAAATTCTCATGCACATGTGGAGTTTGAGAGAAAATGGTAAGACACTTTAAATAACAAATTTAGGCTCCAAATATCAAATATCAAACAAACCTATTGCATGAGGAAAACAACTGAAAAAATTTGATAACTTAATAGTTTTCCACAATGCAAAGATAAAACAAAAATGACATCACCTTTGAACAACATGTGCCATGTTTTTTGCTTCAGTGCTAAATTTATTGCAATAGATCATTCTTGGTGTTGTTTTAGCAGTTATTGTAAAGCCACAAAACATATTTTAATCTAAATATCTTTTTGTGCACAACAATAATTTCCTAATCATAATTATTTTTTAAGTTATGATTTTTTCATTTCCAAAATTCCACTAAAGAAAATTTAAATACACTAATTAATATACCAAAAGGAAAAGGAGAGAAAAAAACTAGTTGGAAATGAAACAAACCATGGTGATAGATTCTTCAAAATCATATTTTTTTGTGACCTACCACATGCCCTCTCAAATCCTCTAATACATCCCAAAACATATTCAAAATCACTTTCCTATCCAATGTATCTATATCCCTAAACCTTTCTTGAGACCCCAAAGATAATTCTCTTAGTTTGTATTTGAAATGAGACAACTTTTACAAATTGAAATAAAATCATTAAATTGCACATAAATATGTTTCATGTGATTCATCGAAGTCCTGAAATTATTGATCATACTCTCATGCTTTCAACCCCAAGGTTCCAAATCCAAAATGCACATAGAAAGGGCAATGTTGAGTGACTCAAAGTGTAGTGGGGATTTCTCCCTAACTACATGAAAAAACACCTACCCTAACTTGTCCATAACATAGGGTAGAGTTCAAGAATAATAACGTGACACAAGAACAACATTAATAATATTTTTTTAGGTTTTTTCAAATATATTCTAACTAATAAAAAGAAATAACAAATAAAACACCTTTCTTTTGAATTTGGGCCACCGTAGCCATCCGAGGAAATGGTCCCGCATCTCCACTGTTTGGGTGTCTAGTCTCTTCCACGAATGGTTGTCAAGTGGGGAATGGATCCAAATGGGTACGGAGTGAACTCAATGTACACCATGGAAATGGTATGGAAATATATGGGAATAATGGCATAAAAGTGTATGGTGTGACTGAGAGAAAATGGGAAAAAACGTGTTTTGGGGGAGTCCTTCACAATGTATTTATAGGATGGTCCAAGGTTTTTTGACCCTTGGTATTTATATATGGTTTTTTACCCATTCTCATTTTTAGGGTTTTTTGGCCCTTTTTGGAGAGAGTGGGGAGAAATCACAATAAATGATCAACTTCCCTTCATTTATGGGGAAGGAATAATAATGTTTTGGACCATATTTAGTGGAAATATAATTGTGAAGGTCAAAATGGATGAAATAATTGAGGCAATATGATGTATGACTATGGTTTAGACCATAAAGAGCTAGGTGAATATTTTTTGGTGTTAACAGATTGCCCCCTGGTGTGTGAGGGAAAAAGATCAGCGTATGTCCAATAGACATCATAAGATCAAGGGTAAATGGTGACAACGGTGGAGAGACTGGAGAGGACCATGGAGGAGTGGAGTCTCCTCATTCGAACTACGATGGCTTTTAGTTTGTATTACTTCTAAAAAATGGATGAGGTACAAATAATCCTAGACATGTATATGGAAGAGGAGGGCATACCCATGCTCGTAACAATGTCTCAAAAAATAAAATGGGGATCAAGGCTCAAAAAATGGGAGACGATAAATACATATACAACTGATGATACATAATGGTGGCCTCAATGGGAGGTTGAGTACAAATACTGATTTGAAGAACTGATACATAGGAACAATGGAATTCTCATAGAATGCAATATCATAACAATTGATGCTCTGTTGGATCTGGAGGTGTACACATCTATATGGAATCAATGAATGAGAGTCAAAATATCTTTGGTATAATATACAACATTAAGTATTGGATATACATAGAAGCATGACACTGAGGGGGTTCTGAACATTGTCTCCAATGCAACCTGGAAATAAAAAGGGACATGAAACTGTATGGGTCCCATAGTAGACTCACCAATGTACTAGATTTGGGTGAAAAACGAGTTATTTGACCAAATAATGAAGGAACCAATACCCTGTATGAATCTCAACTGTGCGATGATCTAGCTGAAGTCGAGCACGTGAGACACAACCAACCCAAAATGAATTAATGAATCCTTTCAAGTGATCCAAGGAACTCATAAATGAGGTGGATGAAACCAAGATATGGGGACCTCTAGGTCTATCCTCTGGAATAGATGTGTTGATGTCAACAGAGGGAGACCTGCAACTAACAAGGAAATGATGTTTCCTTGATAGAAGTGTGAGGGGGATAACCATAGATGTGGAATAGTTAGGGGAATGAGACACTGAATGGAGAATAAGGGAAGGGAAGTACGAGGGACTCAAACTTTATTTCTGCAGGTATGATGGTAGGGATGACCTAGAAGAAAATGAAGCTGCCTCATGGGAAAGGGATCATAGTTGTAAAACCGGGAAGATAACTGCAATGGGAAATACTAGGGAGTTAAATGGACTAGTGATATCTAGGGGATCCAAGGGAGACCCATTGCAGAGTACTCTGAGAAAAGGAAAACCAATGGGGGAAAGTGTTTGTTGTTCAGGAAAACACACCCTTGTAACCTAGGATCTCTAGGGTTACCAACTTACTAATCTATACTTGCAGACAATCAGCTATGGATAAATTGGAATAGGAATAGGAAGAAAACTTTGCAAACCTGGTTTATGATAGTTGATCCAATCCTTTTCTTCTCCTCTTCTAGTTTCTTCCACAGCTTTCAAGGTTTCTCCAATCACCTGCAAAGAACAAGTTCTTCCTGCAAATATCCTATATATATATATATATATATATATATCAATGGTTAATGAAAAACATATTCATAATAAGATTATAAAATAATTCAATAATCAACATATACAAGAGTGCACAATATTGGAAGAACTTTCTTTATTAATAAACAGAGAATGGTGAGATTACAACCCAACTTCTGAAATAAGTACTCCTTATGTAAACCAAGGACATTGAGTTCTACTACTCCAAGATGTCCAAAGGCATACCACCAACATTATTTTTCTCTTCCATGAATGATTGATTGACCCCATCCCTTGTCCTCTATTTATACATGAGGTAAAAGAGAGGTTTCGAAGGTTAGGATTATTAAGGCCTCAACTGATCTCTACTAATCGTGATTTATATTTTTTTAACTTCAAATTAAGGTACACGAGAGTATTGATATAGGAAATTCATGTATGACATGCTCTGTGCTTTAAGGAAACCCGCATGTGCAATGTACATGCGAGTTTCAATGCACATAATCGTGTGTGACATGCGGGTTTCTGTGCAAATAGTCACGTTTGCAACCCTAATGTCCAAATAAAAATATATTCAGATGGTCAAGAGATGATGTATCATCATTCATTCCCATTTATAGTGTTTTAGCTACTTCAATCCATTTTGTCCTTTTTTGTCCTGACATATTGGATGTCAGTACGCAGACGGAGAAGTGCCATTTTACATGATAATAGATGCACCCTAATGTGTGAGGTCATAGGGAAGCGATGGTTGGAATACATTACAGTCTTTTAATATTGGAGAACTCAAGTGTCCAAGGCAGTAGAGGAGATACATGAAACATATACATATAAAATTCATATACAAAATCATATACGAGGATGACATGTTCAATATAATGGAACACTAGCTCCTTTACAATATTTGATTACATCATATGATACGGGTAACAAGACCAAATATATTACAAAGGTGGGATCGAAGCCACAATATACAATGATGAGTCTTCAAAATATGAAAGCTATGTAACTAATCATAACATAATCTTGTTCAACTTAGGTTATAAATGTGAACCTAAGGTCTTCATCCAAATCCAAAGGACCCAGTACAAGCCCTACCATGTGAATAGATTCGTTGAAGTCAAACATGGAAGGAACTCAACAGAATGTCAAAAAATGAGTGAAACTGACAACTGAAGAAAAGGAATTCACCAATAATGGTAGTGAATCCTAATGTACCATAGTCAAAACTCTAGGTATTCATCTTTAGGAAGTGTTGATGAGAAACCGTATTGTGATGAAGAAGGAAATGGATCCTCCAACATATCATAAGAGTGACTAGGAACTGGATATGGGAAGGTAGACACAAGTAATACTCAGATAGGATAATGATGTGATCAGGATAATAATCAGATGAAGGGATAGATCCTTGAACAGTGAGCATGACACAGAGACGACCCAAGGCATATTTTAACTTACAGATAGGACAACTAGATTTATCTGTCATGTAGGAAACATGATCAAATTCCCCATGTATAAAGGACAAGTGGAGGAGTAAAAACTTGAAGTAAGAAACATGATTATCTGAAGGTTCAAAGAGTGCCATGTTCAAGGAGGACATGATGCCATTGTTTATAACCCAAAGAGAGTAATTCTTCCTTATCTTTCCTGTTAAATTTTAACAATTCAAGGAAAGTCAACTCAGGTCTCTTGTAACGTCCCCAACCTCTGACCGACGAAGAGGATGCTACCGATTGCTGATATCTATCTGGGAAACTAGCCCCATGAACATAAAATGAAATTGTTTGAACTAAACATCCATAAAATGCATAAACTATTTATCATATAGCAGAAGAAAACTACTTCCCATTCAAGCATTTAGCATGTTCATCATTTTCATTAAACAACAAATACAATTGCATAGATGAAATACACAAGGATACTTATCTTATGGATAAGCTCATCCTACAACAAGCTATGTCACTGCAATGTTCCACCCAACCATAGGCTAGTGTGTTTGTTAATTTCTTAGGAACACTACCACTCCGATCTGGGAATGATTCCCCAAGGAAAAGGGAACTAAGTAGGCTCACACATAGCCAAAGATATGTCAAAAATCAGTCAAGACAAAGCTAGGTTTGGGTTTATCAGGCTTCCAAGGGGACACAACAACACATAACCAAGCCAACAAGTTGGTTTTATCAGGTTATTAGGGGGTGGAAGCACTGTCTGCTAAGCTAGTGGGCTCTCTGAAGAACTAAGGATGCCTTCACTAGAACTAGCTTGACTCCTAAGACATCCACACACACCCAACACAAGGAATCATTCCCTTCTCTACTGCACAGTCCCTCGGGGCATGAATTCCCTTCTAGTTCTATTCAGGGGGTGTAGAGAAGAGATCCATCCCTCTAGCTCTGTCTATGAAGCTCCTGCAAAACACTAGGTTTTTCAAGCAGACTCCTTTCCACTCCTACACAATCCAAAGACCAATTGCATACACAACACAATACACCATTTATGGGTTGAGGAAAATAGTTCAGCCACAAAATTAGTTGCCAAGGAGGGTAACAACAACCCCTGATAGAAATTCAATTTTCCAGGAATGTTTTGGCCCTAATGTGGCCAAAAAATGAATTCAAACACAACAAAGAGAACGTGGTCTCTCCTCCAAATCGCTGGGCAATTTAAAATGATTTGTAGCTTGGAAATCAGTGGGGAAATACAATAGAAACGTTGGGGAAAGAAGCCCAACCACATAGCATTACCAAAAATGAATCCACAACCCAGGAGAATGAGGAAATGACTACCCACGTGAGGGGAAAACACACCCACAACAACTCAAAAATGAAATTCACACATAGGGAATTCCCATCCACTTGAGAGAACCCCAATGTAGGTGAATGATGAAGATGAAAATGCCCAGGAGCCCAATCATGAAGGAGAGGATACCACAGGAAAAATCGTGGAGGTGAAAACAACTCCCAAGCTTCCCCGCATGAGCAAAAAAATGAAGAACGTGGATGTATATCCCAATGGCATGCATTTTTGGGTGTTTACTTGCCCCAAAAGTCAAAATTGATTTTCCCCAAATTCGAATTTCCTACCCATACTCCTCCCATCCCCATGCAATAACTACTTCAACCAATTTCTGGTAGAATTAAATGATTGGGTGAGTGAGACAAGAAAGGTAGTTGACTATTTCGTAGGTTCTCCCTTTGACATTTGGATTTTCCCCATTAGCCCCAAAGGTTAAATATTCCCCCCTCCTTATCCTTAGGAAATCATGCCCCCATCTCTTTTAATGTTGCATAGACATAGTTGGTTGTGGGTATTTTAATTAAAATACATATTTACATGATGCAAAAATTATAATTTGTCGGCTTAGCACGCTGTATACCATCGGCAATGATTTTAATCGCTAGAACATAAAATGTTAAATCGATGGTGGGGATTTTTCATTTAGCTCCACACCATGATTAATTACTATATATCCATCATATACATTTTTAATGCAAACTGGGTCAAAACTGGGGTGTTGCATTCCCCTCCCCCTTCAATAGCATTGTCCTCAGTGCTTTACAAAATTGAACAAAATGCTACACTGGTATCGCCTCAGTGCTCTGCAGAATTGAACAAAAATGGATGTGCCAATCGCATGGCATCCTCCAGCTCCCATGTAGCCTCTTCAGGACCGTAGTGCTCCCATTACACCTTTACCTGCCCTATGGCTCAGTTTCGGAGCATTGTGACCTTCCTGTTGAGGATGCACATTGGATCAATTTGGAACTCTCCCTCGGGTTCCACCTGAATCACATCCCAATTTATCACATGGTTAGGATCATGTACATATTTCTTAAGTAAAGAAACATGAAAAACATTATGAGCTCTAGTACTAGCATGCAATGCAAGTGTATATGCAACTGGCCCTATTCTTTCAAGCACTTCAAATGGCCCACAATATCTTGGTGACAGCTTAGTACAAATTCCAAGCTTCAAGGAACTCTTCTTTGCCCTCACTCTGAGGTAAACATGATCCCCAACACTGAACTCTCTATTCACCCTATGCTTATCTGCATAGCTTTTCTCTCTGTCCTGGGATGCTTTTAGATTCTGCCTAATCTCAACAACCTCTTGCTCCATCTCCTTGAGCAATAATGGACCAAGCACAACCATGTTCACTGGATTATCCCAAGTAACTGGTGTCCTACACCTCCTTCCATACAAAGCTTCATATGGACTCATCCCCAAGGATGCTTGCTGTCCATTGTTATAAGCAAACTTTACCAAGTGTAAGTAAGCTTCCCACTTGGTTGGTTTGTCCATCACATACATGCGAAGCATGTCTTCAAGCACCTGATTCATTCTCTCTGTCTACACATCATTCTGAGGATGGTAGGCAGTGCTGAAGTTCAACTTTGTACCCAAATCTACAAACAACCCCTTCCAAAACTTGGAAGTGAACTTGACATTTCTGTCAAAGACTATTGCCTTAGGAAATCCATGCAATTTGAAAATCTCCTTCATCGAGATATTTGCAATGTCATCAGTCTTATGTGTAGACTTAACTAGTATAAAATGTGTTGCCTTTGTCAACTTGTCCACCACAACCATGATGGAATCATGTTGTCTCCAAGTCATTAGCAATCCTATAATAAAATCCATGGAAATAACTTCCCATTTCCATTCTGGAACTAGAAAAGGCTGCAACAAACCTGTTGAGTGTTGATGCTCAACCTTTACCTACTGAAATTTCATGCACCTTGAAATATATTCAGCCATGGCCTTTTTCATTCCTGGCCAAAAATACTGCTTTCTAGCTGTAGCAATTGTCTTCTGATATCCTGGGTGACTAGAATATGGAGCTTGATGGATTTCATCCATAACAACTCTCCTCAACTCTGCTACATTTGGAATATAAATTCTTCCTTTATAAGTAAGAAGTCCATCTTCTTCCAATTTATATCCCTCATACCTCTTCTCAAGACTTTGTTGCTGTAATTTGTCTTTTGCCTATTCATAGAACTCATCTCCAGCAGTATGATTAACAATCTGTTGTCTCAAATCCAATTTGAAACTACTAAGAGATGCCACATGCATTTCCTGCACCTTCCTACTGAGTGCATCAGCTACCTTATTCTCTTTTCCTTTTATGTGTTTGATTTCAAAATCAAACTCACATAAAAAATCTAGCCATCTCGCTTGCCTAGAATTTAGAGTAGGTTGATCAAATAAATACTTCAGACCACAATGGTCTATCCTTAACTCAAATCTTCTTCCCGTCAAGTAATTCCTCCACATCTTGAGAGCATGTACTATGGCTACAAGTTCTAAATCATGAGTGGTGTAGTTCTTCTCATGCTCCTTCATTTTTCTTGACTCGTAACATATCGTGTGGTTGCCTTGCATAAGGACTCCTCCAATCCCTTGTCCACATGCATCGGTACATACCAAAAAATATTTATCTAGGTCTACAACTTTCAATACTGGTGCACTGGTGAGAATATTCTTCAACTGCTAGAAGCTTTCTTCACACCTTGATGTCCATTCAAACTTTATCCCCTTCTTTTGCAAAGAAGTGATGGCATGTGAAACTTTGGACAATCCTTCAATGAATCTCCTGTAGTATCCTGCAAGTCCCATAAAAGATCTTACATATGTCACATTTCTTGGAGTAGGCCAATTCATAATGGCTTCAATATTTTTAGGGTCCATAGATATAACCTCTTCTAAGATAATGTGACCCAAATACTGAATTCTATCTCTATAGAAGTCACACTTGCTCAGCTTTGCATACAACTAATGTTCCCTCAGAAATTGCAATGTCAATCTCAAATGATCTTCATGCTCTTCCTCATTCTTAGAATAAATAAGAATGTCATCAAGGAAAACAAGAACAAACTTTTCCAAATACCTGCTGAAGACACTATTCATAAGGCACATAAATGTAGCTAGTGCATTTGTGAGACCAAATTGTACCACTACAAACTCATAATGTCCATACCTTGTCCTGAAGGTTGTCTTATGAATGTCTTCATCCTTGATTCTTACCTGATGGTAACCAGACCTCAAGTCAATCTTGGAAAATGCCTTTGCTCCTCTCATTTGATCAAAGAGGTCATCAATCCTAGGCAAAGGGTATTTTTTCTTCACCGTGACTTTTTTCAGCTATCCGTAATCAATACACAACCTGAGTGTACCATATTTCTTCTTTAAAAATAGAACTGGTGCTCCCCAAGGAGACACACTAAGCCTGATATACTTCTTCTCCAACAATTCTTGTAGTTGCATCTTCAAATCTAGCATCTCTGGTGTACTCACTCTGTAGGGTGTATTGGACACCGGTGTTGCTCCTGGCACAAGTTCAATTGTGAAATCAATGTCCCTCTTTGGAGGAAACCCTGGAATCTCATCATGAAACATATCCCTGAATTCCTATAACACATGAAATTCTTCCAACCTAGGAGTTCCATTCTCTGTTGCCTCCAAAATATGAGCTGCATACAACTAACAACCTTTCCTATAGAACTTCTTCAACTGCATTGGTGAAATCTGCCTCACAGAAATCACCTTATTCCTTTCACAATCCTTGAGTTTCCTTCTTCATCCAAGCACTCAAAAGCCTTATTAAAATAGTCAAGCTTTACTCTGTGATCTTATAACCAATCCATTCTGATGAGAACGCCATAGGAACCAAGTGGTAGAACATTCAGATCTACACAAGTGACCAATCCATTCATGACCAATGGACATTTCTCTACCACTTCGCTAACCTTTCTCTTAGTTCCAGTGGCTAGCTGAACTAACCAATATTTGTTATGCTTTACTTTCTTAAAATCACAAATCTCCACTACTTTAGGGGTAATGTATTTGTGAGTAGAACCAGGGTCAATCAAAATAGAAACATATTTCTCAACAATCTTACCTACAAATTCAACCACAGTTGACTGGTGATCTTCCTGGCAATCCTCCAATGCTGCATAAATCCTAGGGACGGCCCTTGCTACTTGACCCACTGTCTCTGCTTCTTGAATGGTGTAAGATGGCCTTGCACTCTCATTCTCGAGTGGAAAATTCCTGCACATGTGGGGTCCTCCACATTTCCAACATTGGAGAGGTTCCCTGTTATGCTGTGGATCTCTAGGCTTTTCTCCCATCACTCTAGCTGGCTGCTTCTCAGCTTGTGATGGTTGCTTATGCTGATTCCTAAAGTTAGAAGGTTTGAAACCTTTCTTCCTTTGGTCATACTTCTCATTATTTTTGTCCTTCCATGTCTTATGGTAATTAGGTTTACCTTTTCTTTTCTCATAGCAATACTTAGCTTTCCTTATTTCTTCTTCCAGAGTTCTAGGTTCGTAAAAATCAATTTTGTCTTTGTAAGACTAAGGTAATCCACTCAGGAAACGCTAAATTTTCACTTTTTCATCTTTGATGTACCTGAAATACCTCAATATCTCCAAGAACTTGTTTGCATACTCTTCCATGGTTTGTTGTCCCAATATCGGCTCATGGAATTCTTTAATCTTGTCATCATAGTACCTATCAGAGAGGTACTTATGCTTGAAATACTTCTTGAATTTTTTCCACACAATTCTTCTTTCATTAACCTTCTTTACTTGTCTGTGGTGTTCCCACCATATGGATGCTCTTCCAGTCAAATTTAATATAGCTACCCTTGCTTTCATATTTCTAGTGTAGTCTTGAAATTGGAAATACTCCCTCATCCCAAGAAGCCAAGCCTCAGCTTCTTGACTAGTCTTGACCTCACCATTAAAAGTAGGAGGCCTTGCATTTTTTAATTCATCTCATGAATTAAGTTTGTAACGTCTCCTCCTCTTATTCATGCGAGATGGAGAGTTTGAATCTCCACTGGGTTTTTCAGAATCAGATGACCCACTAGTAGTCCATTCTAGAGTATTCCTCCTGTCCCTAGAAGCCCTCCTTGAGACATGGGACCTTTTATGGGAATCTCCCCTAGCACTACTCTTGCTTCTTTCTAGATTAGTTGTCTGGTGCCCATAGTTTATCTATCCCTGGATGTCTGTCAAACTCTACAGTATAGCTGCATTTATCTGATTTTGATCTTCTTGAGACTTAAGCATCCTTTCATTGTCTTCTCTACAACTTTCCAAATCCACCCTTAGGCTCCTCATGGTGGCTGCGAAATCTGGGGGAGTATCTTGAAATATTCTCCCATTGGACTTTGTATCATCATTTCCAACTATGAAATTTTCTCCCATAGCATCTTCCTCGAACTCATAAGGGTCCTATGCATCATTCATGTCATCGATTCTCATCTTGGCCCAACCAAGAACGAATTTTTGGAACTTCTCTATGCGGAATGTTGCCTTTGAAGGTGACTTTAATTCTACAAAATGTGTTAATAAACACAACTGTTAGCTGCATAACAATATCATGAGTTCATAATTACTTACTTGCATTTGGAAAATACTACATTGACAACTTTGTCAAATCATAGAATGCTATTTTCACCAAGAACGACAGTCTAAGGGGGACAATGGTGGTCAAGGGGGCTTTCCCCCACTGCAAGGCGGGTTGAGGGCAGTGCCCTTGCTTCTTTTTTTTTGTAAATATTTGATTTTCACTGCCATTTTTCACCATTTCTGCACCTCTAAATCCCACTGGAATCTTGCTTTTCTACTGAAAAATCCCACTGAAGAACTCATATTTTTCCATCCGATCAGATCCCTTCCCAACAAGTCATCCAATGTATTGGGTCACTGATGACAATTTTTCTGACACCTCGACGGATTGATCTTCATTTCCCTTCTGACACTTATCGAATCGATATTCCTCTGTCTTCTGGCGTATTAGCTCGATCTTGCTTTGTCTTCCGATGCATCGACTCAATCTTCCTTTGTCTTTTGACGCATCGACTTGATCTTCTTTTCCCTTCTAATGGTTCAGTGAATCGATCTTATTTTTCCTTCCGAGATGCCTCGGAGAGTTTCTCCTGAGAGACATTGAAAAGTTATCTGAGATGCCTTGGAGAGCTTCTCCAGAGCGACATCAGAAAACTTTTCCCAAGATTTCCTATACTTAGGAAAAAATTTGATTTTTTCTTCTCCTCTTCCTCTTTCTACCACCATGTCAGCTCCCTTCATATTCTCTCATCCGTAGTCTCAGCAGCCCTTCGGCTAACTGATCCAACATATCAGATAGCTTCAACAAACGTCTTCCGATGATTTTGACACCTAAAAAATTTTCAAAATTTTTCTCTTCGTTTTCCTTGTTGGCTAGGTCTTGGGTTGTTAGTTGATGTATCGACTCATTCCAGGCGAGACCATTAGTTCCACCCAGCTGAGACCTTCAGCTCCTCCCAACCAAGACCCTCAACAAAATTCAAACTTAGAAAAAAAATTTCAAAATTGTTTCTCCCTACTTTGGTTCCTTTGTCGGATGGACTCAACTTAAGTCATTCGACATATCGGATGGACTCAGCCCAAGTCATTCGATATTTTCCATACTTAGAATTTTTGAAATTATCCCTTTGTTTTACATTTTTCCTCTGCTAGGCAGAGGGTAACCTTTCCTTTGTCACTACTTCTTCATGGCCCATTGAGGCCCATGCTACAACGTGTTCTATGATACCACACTGTAACGTCCTTGACCCTCCGATCGACGAAGAGGACGCTATCTATTGATTCTATCTACTCAGGAAACTAGCCCCATGAACATAAAATGAAATTCTTTGAACTAAACATGCATAGATGCATAAACTATTTATCATACAACGGAAGCAAACTACTTTCCATTCAAGCATTTAGCATGTTCATCATTTTCATTAAACAACAAATACAATTGCAGAGATGAAATAGAAAAGGATACTGATCTTATGGAGAAGCTCATCTCACAAACAACAATGTCGCTGCAACGTTCCACCCAACCATAGGCCAGTGTGCTTGTTAATTTCTCAGCAACACTGCCACCCCCTAGCTGGGCATGATTCCCTAAAGAAAAGGGGAACTAAGAAGGCTCACACATAGCCAAAGATATGACAAAAATCAGTCAAGCCAAAGCTAGGTTTGGGTTTATCAGACTACCAAGGGGACACAACAACACATAACCAAGCCAACAAGATGGGTTTATCAGGTTATCAGGAGGTGGAAGCACTATCTGCTAAGATAGTGGGTTCACTAAAGAACTAAGGATGCCTTCACTAGAACTATCTTGACTCCTACAACATCCACACACCCAACACAAGGAATTATTCCCTTCTCTGCTACACAGTCCCTTGGGACAAGACTTCCATTCTAGTGCTATTTGGAAAATTCAAAAACAATTTTTAGCTTGGCAATCAGTGGGGAAATGCAACAAAAACGTTGGGGAAAGAAACCCAACCACATATCATTACCAAAAATGAATCCACAGCTCAGGAGAATGAGGAAATGACTACCCACGTGAGGGGAAAACATGCCCACAACAACTCAAAAACAAAATTCACACACGTCAGGGAATTGCTAGCCACTTGAGAGAACCCCAACATGGGTGAATGATGAAGATGAAAACGCCCGGGAGCCCAATTGTGAAGGAGAGGATACCACAGGAAAAATCGTGGAGGTGAAAAAAGCTCCCAAGCTTCTCGGTGTGATAAAAAAAATGAAGAACATGGATGTATATCCCAATGGCATGCATTTTTGGGTGTTTACTTGCCCCAAAAGTCAAAATTTATTTTCCTCAAAAATGGGTTTTCCCCAAATTCGAATTTCCATCCCATACTCCTCCCATCCCCATGTAATAACTACTTCAACCAATTTCTGGCACAATTAAATGATTGGGTGAATGAGACAAGAAAGGTAGTTGACTATTTCGTGGGTTCTCCATTTGACATTTGGCTTTTCCCCATTGGTCCCAAAGGTTAAATATTTCCCCCTCCTTATCCTTAGGAAATCATGCCCCCATCTCTTTTAATGTTGCCTAGACATAGATGGTTGTGGGTATTTTAATTAAAATGCATATTTACATGATGCAAAAATTATAATGTGTCGACTTAGCACGAATATACCATCGGCAACGATTTTAATCGCTGGAACATAAAACGTTAAATCGATGGTGGAGATTTTTCCTTTAGCTCCACACCATGATTAATTACTATATATACATCATATACATTTTTAATGCAAATGGGATCAAAACCGGGGTGTTACATCTCTCTTCATTTTTGACAAGCTTGAAGAGGAGAGAGAATAATGATTGATAAGGTTACCGATTCGTTGATTTTACGAGCCTGAACTAGTACATGCTCATTGGTGTTTTCATATTTTGAGAGTCTGAAAACTCCGAAGAAGACTCCAAGGGGGTTCTTTTTTGTACTTAGTTGGTAAGGTCCGAAAAAGGGGTAACTATCACCAGACCGATGCACCTTGAAGAGCGACAGATATCCTGAGTTTAACGTGTGTGAAGGAAGGAAATATCACTCGAAAAGATCCATTTGGTTATGAGAAATGGGGCTTACAATAGTAAACTCGATGCTTTGTTCTTTAGGTTTTTAGCGCGCATGACAAAGACATAAAGTACGCTTGAAATATTTTTCATGTTTGGGTCTAGAGCATGAAAAAGAGAAAACTAAGCTCATACTAGGTGTTCCTTTTCCGTAAATTTAGTCCCTCAGGTCCGGAAAAGTGATAAACCTATGCCTGAGAGTAATCTTCTCCATTCTGAAGAAAAGGGAGTGCTCCTTTTTTGTAACTATTCCACATGGTCCGAAAAAGTGATATACTACCACCAATGTGGATGCCCGTTCATTTATTTTTAATGAGTATGATCAAACAAGTTTACTCGGTAGTCAAGTATTTTTTGAGGAGTTAGATCTGGGCCTAAAGAAACTCTATAAGGGTGAGGAGCCTTATAAATAGGGAGAGCTTGTAAAAAGAGACCAAAATGAGGATCAATTTGTCATGAAAAATAGCTAAGAAGGCTCCCACAAACCTACCACAATTGCAGCATGAGTACCAAAAGACAACAAAATGTTCTAAACTAGAGTACTCATGAAAAAGAGGTCCTATCCATGGAGGATCAATGATGTAGACGAGGAAAAAAGTGGTTAAACACCATAATCTGTGGTCAAAGAGGTGATCCAAGGGTTAAAAATGGACAAGGTATAGATGCAAAAGTACATATGAAGGACAAAATCCTACCCTAAATAATGGATAACGACTTTTCAAAGACTTTGAACCTGCTACAATGAGGAAAAAAGACATGGTATTAGTTCATTTATAATAAAAAAATTAAACTATAGACTATAAGTTAAAAATTTTGAATTTCAAAAATATAAATAAAACATACCATTTGACATTTTTACCCAATTTGGAAATTTTTCACCTTTGACTTGGATTTCTTGGCGAGGACAAACCGGTGGACAATTTCAAAATCCGCAAGTGTCAGGTTGGTTGGATTTCCCCTCTCCTTCATTTCATCCACTCCAAATTTCATTTTTTTGAAAATTTTAATGTTTTGGGCCGGCCCTAGGAAGGATACATAGTACACGTGGGTAGGTGACTAATACCGCCATGTCCACACATTCTACATACGACCTGCTCGAAGGAAACTCACATGTGACACGTGACATGTCTAAAGGATAGTCGCATGTTCTGTTTGACATACAAAAGTTTATGACTTGGCCAAAATTGAAAGAATTTGATGGATTCTAATGATCAATAGTGGTCAATTGGGCATGTACAACATGGTGTTAGAGTGGAGGGAACGAGAGCATGAAGACATGGTTCGAGATGCTCTATGGGATGCCTCAAATTTGCAAGCATTATGGAAAAGTGGTTTACTAAAGTTCTACTGCAGTTCTCCAATGAGGGCCAATGTCTGCTTGCTTAAGCATTTGATCAGTTATTGGGATCATGAACTAGGTGCTTTTGATCTTCAAGGGGAGATCTTGGAGGTAACTGTAGAATACATGTGATTTATTACAGGGCTATATCGCAGGGATATTCCTATGAACCTCAAGGGTACTGGTAGGGGTGGTGACCCTATGAGTGTCCAGTACTAGGTTGACACCTACTGCACACTAGGTACTCAGAAAAAGGGATCATGCAACCCTATTATTCACATCACTAGATTCCCATTACAAGTAGTGGTGAGAAAAATAGTGCGGGTTACATGATCATCTTCATTGCATCTAGCTACTCAGACACAGATGAGAGTTGCAGTGGAGTATGTGCAGGGTACTATTTTTTACTGGTGTTCGGGTATGATCCTAATCATGAGGAAGCAGCTCTCTGACTGCAAGAGACGACACCGAAAAAACTTCGGATATTCTAGCATATTGGTAGCATTCTTCTTTGAGAGAGTTCCTTCCATCAGCCATACAGTGCCACTTCCAGCATTTTCTCCTCACTAGCCTAGACTGACTAGGTGGGGAGAGGTCTTCCTCTGTCAAGGTGGTGAAGGATTTGTCTAGAGTGTATATGACAATGACTTTTATGTGTGGTGGGAGTGGTAGTTTCCAGCTCTTGAGCAGTTTCTTTACTCCAGATTGGATTTTCGAGGAGACAACAATCGCTTTCTCCCTCCAGGAGGAGTTTGGGGAGAGCTTGGTATTTTTCTTTTTATTTTTTTATTTTTATGAGTTTTCATCATTAAATTATATACATATGTATAAGAATTTTAATCCATTTTACATGTTTTTGAAATGAATATATTGGACATGTACTCCCTGATGGGAACCCTAGGATGATTGTGTGGCCCATACAGGGTGGGGACCAAGGTATACTCAGAGTTCTCAAGGGAAAGATGGCCAGGATGACCCAGGTGGTTCCCACCATACACATTGAGCGGATTCCTATTGTCATGCATGAATTTCGTAGTAGGGATTCCTCGCACTTGGATACGCCTATTAAGGAGGGTAGCCAGGGCCGTTCTATTTTATAGGGAGGTCGAAGAGGTTGCTACAACTGATGATGCCAAGGACCAATCCTAGATCCATGGGAATTTTTATGGATTGCGATCCATTTTTTTGTATATTTATACAGTTGTGACTAGATCTTTGGATCAAAAACTTGACCTATCTATGGACATATTTTTACATATATATATATATATATATATATATTTCCTGGATATTTACATGTGTTCCAAATGTATCTATTATGTATATTTTATAGAATATTCGTTAAGTTCCAATCTAGAAAGTAGTTCGCATATGCATCAGTTATTGTATTTTTATTTCGTGGAATGTGATTAAATGAAATATAATCGAAATTTATTTCAAGTAATATAACCTGCAAAAACTAACGTAACAAGGTAGGTTTCGCACCTGATAAGATTCATTGAGCTGGGAAACCACCAGTTGAGATTCAAGTCTGACCTCCAACTAGGTGATGCCGCGTGACAAGGCATCCCATAATAACTCAATAAAATCCCTGTACTCAGCCACATTATTAGTAGCAAGACCTAAGAAAGCACCTCCAGATGCAACTAGCTTCCCTGAGGGTGAATAGATGACCCATGTGGCTGAAGCCAGGTTACAAGTATGACGATTAGTGCAATCCAAAAAACCTATGAACCATTTTGCTGACATCTGTAACAAACAATAGATGGTATAAGAAACACTAACCAGCTAACTATTGTACATAAAAATACATACAATAAAAATACAAGAAAAAGTACCAAGCCTAGCATAGTACTTCTTCAAATAGAGCCCATTTCTAGGCTCATGAAGCTTATTTCCATCAAAATCAATTAACTCATACGCCCCTTTATTCAATACATTTGACACAATGTAGGGACCTAACCACATGGATTTGAATTTCCTTGCCCCTAGGGGTTCTTTGTCATGATCCTAGAGCAAGACAAACTCCCCTTCAGAGAAAATACTAGGCTTAACAGCTTTATCATATTGGTTTTTAACCCTATTCTTATGAGCTTCATTTTTCATTAACGCATCTCTGCATCGTTCATCTAGATTTTTCAAATGTATCAAATGTTATTCTAATTTAGTGGTTTCATGGAGTATATGAATAGCTATTTTAAGCGATGGAATTTTGCATTCAACCGGAGTGACTGCTTCCACCCCGTGAACGAGTTGGAAAGGTGAAAAACTCATGTCAGTACTGGCATTAGTTTGGTATGCCCAAAGTGCAGGATATAGCATAATGTGCCATTTTGACCGGCTTGCATTGATGGTATGCTTAAGGATGGTCTTCAAGGTCTTATTAACTACCTATACTTTACCATTCTCTTGCGGGTAGAAGGAAGATGAGTGATGTTGCTTGAACCCTAACATAGTAGTCAATTCGGTCATCATGTTATTATGAAAGTGACTGCCATGGTCAGTGACAATCTCTTTAGGAATACCAAAATGAGTAATGATCTGGTTAAACATAAAGAAATTTTTTGTTTCTCCATCAGCTTTGAAAGTAGGCATTGCCTCCTCCCACTTAGTAAAGTAATTTACAACGACAATGATATATTTGTGCCCTTCAGCAGAAAATGGGTTTCATGCCACGTAATCCACACCTCACTTAGTGAAGAGGCCCACCATGATGACGAGAAACAATGGAGTAGGATGTGACCACATTTTCTAGGTGTAGAGCTGACAAGGATGACACCGCTTCATAGCCTCCACGCAATCTTTAAATATTATGGGCCAGAATAATCGGAACGTAAAATCTTATGGGTCATTGCTAACCCAGATAAATGAGCCCCACATGCTACGCTATGGGAATCATTCAGGACATGCTCTACCTCCTCGTGGGTGAGGAACCAATGTAAAACTAAGTCTACCCCTCTATAGTACAAAGTATCCCCGATAAGAAGGTAGTTTTTAGCATGTATACATAGTTTACATCGCTCTTATCTCAAGAAGACTGTAAGACACTTCAAAGTATGGATATATATAAGTATATCTCCATACCAGAGATCAGAGGTGGAAATTAAAAATATGTACTCATATGGGAATTTTCCTCTTCAACCACTACATTCTCTTATGTAGGAAATTCTGCAAAAACTAAGGACTTTTAGATTTGGCACACTGAAAATCCAAGACAAATTCTTGGAGAATGACTATCCATTTATTGAATTTTCCCCTGATTATGCGTCGATAAAAACATATTGAAAGGGATTAACAAATACCACTACTGTAGTGGTCCTTAGTAGGATGTACTGATGTAACCTTTGCACATCATAAACAACTGCTAAAGATAACTTCTCAACGTGGGAGTATCGAATTTCAGGACCAGCTAATGCCCGACTGAGATAATAGACAACATTCTCTTGGAGCTTGTATTCCTCTTGGACCAATACTACCCCAATGGCCGACTCTGACGTAGCCAGATACAATATAAAGTCTCGAGAGTAATCTAGTGGACATAATAAGGGAGCCGACAACAAAGCTTTTTCAATGCCTCGAAAGCAATTTTTGTGGTTTCATCCCATACAAATGGAGTGTCTTGTTTCAATAGGTGCATGAAACATTTCTTGATCTTGGCATAGTCAACAACAAAATGTTGAAGGAAATTAGATTTTCCCTGCAAACTATGAAGTTGGATGATAGACCGAGGAGGAGGAATATTTACAATGGCCTATACTTTTAAAGGATCCACCTGAATTCCTTTATTTGACACTATAAACCCAAGTATCCATCCCGACTCGATGCAAAAAACACACTTGTGTGGATCCAATCATATTTTGTAATGCCTACATCGTTCAAAAATTAAGCAAAGGTGATCTTGATGGTCGATCCTCTTACGCGAATGAGCAGGAAAATCATATAGGTACGACTCAACAATGTTCTTAATGTCATGGAAGGAAAAATTCATTACCCGGTGAAATTTGAACCCAACATTTTTTAAACCAAAGGGAATTTTTTTGTACGCAAAGGTACCCCATGGAAAAATAAAAGTCATTTTGTGTTGGTCTTCCGGCTTGATTTGGATTTGATTGTATTTGGAAAAACCATCCATAAACGAAAAAACTTCACTACTCACACAAGCATCAATGATTTGATCTATAAAAGGCGTGGGGTAATTGTCCTTGGGACACACTTTATTTAGTTCATGAAAGTCACTACATACGCGTATTATCCCTTGTTTCTTATTAATAGGAACGGGATTGGATACCCATTTCATCAAAGCAATCAGGTAGATAAAGCTAGATTTCATCAACTTTTCCACTTCAGCCTTAACGGCTGCCACTTTGCGCGAATTAATAAGTCTAATCTTTTGCTGAACCGGTTTAGTGTCAAGACAGGTTCATATTTTTTGCTCTACAATCGATGGATAAATTCTTGGCATCTCCTTGTATGACCAGGAAAACACATCGTGAAACTCCTTAAATAAGGAATTATATACAGCAATCTCCTCCGAAGAGAAGTTTGCACTGATATGCACGTTTTTGACCACGTCATTTTTTTTGAGATGTTGATAGGGATATTAACAGAAATATTTTCCATTTTCCTCTCAGCAAAAATTCCCTCCTTTAGCAAAGGATTTATTGGTAGATCAACATCTTCCTCTAGTCTCACGTGGAACTCCTGGTTTTCGATTCTAATCGGCTCTAGAAGAAAGTAGGATCTATGATGAAGATCTTCACAAATATTATCTCTCCCATGCATGGCTTCATCCTGAGGTAAAACCATGTCTAAGCAGTCATCTAAATATAAGGAGTTTTCTGTCCAAGCATGTAGATAAGCTTCTTCCAACTCCTCTGAGATTGAAAAAGGAGTCACAATAGGATCAACAGTGGTGTCAATGATAGCTTGATAAGCCACTTCCACTGCCAATAAGGGCACCTTAGGTTCATAATGGGAAGGAAGGACCCAAGGATCTGTTCTATCGACAACCGTTGCGATAGACTTCCCTACATTGGTAGAACCTTGATAATTTATAGGGGATGGGATATCAAAACTGCCCATTAACAATGGATACATTCCAGCCCCCAAGATCTCATTAGTTGGCATAATCTGATCAACCAAAGGCACATTGGACTCATTAGTTTCCAAAGGGTCCTTCTGAGTGAAACTGAGTTGGTCAATAGTAACCAACTTCCCGTCGTGCGAAAACAAAACCACCTGAAAAATAGCTGAGGAAATTGCACACATGGTGCAAGTCCAGCTTCATCCAAAAAGAAAGTTATATTACAAAAGGAGCATCAATCACCTCAACTTCAATAGACACTGCTTTCCCTGCCAGCTTAATACCAAAATCTAGTAGGATACCATGCGGGCGGAAACACCTCCCGTCGAAAGCAGTAAGCAAGGTATTTGATTGAACTAGCTTCGAGGAACCTAAATCCTTTCGACAAGAAAGAGACATAACACATGTGGAAGCGCCTCCATCAACAACTATACATCCAATGGTTTTCTCGCTGTGAATGACATCTACTAACAAAGCCACATGATACAGTAGGAGCATCTTAAAATCTGATGAATTGAACTTTTCCATCAAGATAGAGGAATCCATACTGCCTAAAGCTATTAAAAGGGCATCCCGCTGAGCAGGACAACTCTAAAGAACTTCTAATGCAGACATTGCACAAGGAGCTTAGGCCAAATATCCCACCACGGAGTAGTTAGAAGCATCCCTAGAGTTTGGATTGTGAAATTCCTTTTTAAGGACACCTTTCAGTATTCTAGGCATTGGGTCAGCAGGTTTCTCGATCGTGAGAGGGTTAGAGGTTTCACCAATAGACTTACCCTTATCAAGAGCCTTCGTCTCATAGTTTTTATTTCTTATCTGGATCAAGGCACTAGATCGTACCATGTTGATATAATTTTGATCAGGAGGGGCACTAGGAGTTCCCCCGAATACTTTAGAAGTAGAAGTTGCATTCTATCCTTGGGGAATTGGATCCTTAGGATAGCCAGTTGTTGGTTTTTAAGAAACTTCTAAGATTGGTCAATAAGAGGGAGTTGATGAGGTAAGTGATCTCCCTAACACAAATTACAAGGAAAATTCACTTTCTTATTATCCTTCTTACCCCCATCAGCATTATTCATGGGTTTAGGCTTGTTTTGATTTCCCTCACCCTTGTTCCCTTTCTTCTTTTTCCCACTGGGCTGTTGATTTCCCTTCTATGAAGATTGTGCAAAAACATTTTCATTTTGCATGGAGGGTCAGGTGGCAGCCTTTGATTCCTCCACTGTAGATAGCTTCACTGACAACTCGTGGAGTTTTTTTGGCCAATGACTCTACAATGGAAGAATTAATTGAATCGACCACACCATTGGCATGGGGTCCAGGCTTGGGTTTCTCTGCACTATTTATAGACCGCGGTTCCTCAAGTATAATATCATACAATATCCCAGACTGAGCATAAATTAAATCTAACTGTTGGGTCCTGAGGATGGCCTCTTCTTCTGTGGTTACCCCTGAGGTGGATATGTCCTTAGATATGCAAGGTTGTAAATATTTTAAGAACCAATCTAATAAGAATTCAGGGGGATAGTGACTTTGATAAGCCTCTTCCATCTTTGCCACTCTTGGATATGATCTGATATGTGCATGTCTTTGTTTTGCCAAAAAGTCAACAATAAATCTGTCTCAACATCATACCAGATGGGAAGCTGGAAGTGGTTAAGAAATGCAGTTGCTAGGTCAAAAAAACTATCATAAGCAGTAGAGGGAAGTTCAATGTACCATTTTGTTGCTACATGAGTCAAGGTTCTCTGGAACAACCTCAACCGAATGGAATCATCGTTTAATGAGTTCGAAGAGCACCATAAATGAAAAGTGGTTATATGGGCACCTCGATATTTGCCAGCTTTTCCTTCAAACTTTGGGATGTCTGAGGGTAACTTAATTGGAACAGGTGGCCATGTAGCACTATGTCACACCGGGCCATTCATCTACTTAGATAATTATGGCAAGTTCAAAGTTTCTAGGAAGGGAAGTTTAGGCCTAACCAGAGCTTGAAAAGTTCGAGTCTAGGAGGTAGAAGGACCTGCCCCTGTTTGCCAAATGTAAAGGTGGGGTTTCCCCCAGCTGTCGGTTCTGAAGTAGTTGTACTGATTTGAAAGGGATTCCACCCAAAATCCAGTGGATTACTTGTGTGTGGTGCACTGTAAGTGGTTTGAGCTAGCCTAGATGAAACTGGGGTCTGAAAGATAAGAGCAAGTATCCCTTTGCTAAAAAGGGAAAAAGGAGAGCTCGTAAAAGGGGCTGAAACCGGTGTCTGGAAACCTTGGCCATAAGCATTTGTATTTCCAAACTTCATGCCCACATATGCAAGTGTCATACCTACATAAGGAGTGGATGGGGGAATGTGCCCCCCATTCCATGGGAAACCCTAGAAAAACAACGAGGATCCACTTGTACCACTCTAAGCAATGTGCATGAAAGAGGGTGAAGCAAAAGGTGCACCGGGAATCCCAGTGACAACCCCACTAGAATGACCTACCACATTAGAGGAATTCAGTGGTTGAACCACTCGACTGCTTGGTGATAAAGGTGCAGTAGGTGCATTTGGTCTTGGAGTACCAACCGGGGTAGGTGGCACTCCTCCATATAAAACGGCTGAAGTGGGGGTAGAAATACCCTCTCCAGGGCTAGCCATAATGCTTCTCACAGGAACACCAATAACAGGTGAATCAAATGGAAGAACTTGGACGATCACAGGATCGCTTAAGTCAGCAAGAAGCGGGTTAAAATTCCTTGCAAACTCATAAGCTTGTAAGTCTTTGATCTCTAATGTAGTTTTTTCAACCTGATTAGTCCTAAGTTCCAATTCACCTGGAACTTCACTAACTCCTACTAGTTCAAATGAACCGTCAGCACCTAGTCTTTGCCATTGAGGGGGCGGTGGAGGGTTCACTGCATCAGATGGAGGAATTTATTGCAACCTTCTTGACCTATGGAGATGTTGGTCCTCCATAGCTAAAAATTTTACTCATACACACCTAAAGGAAAACTAGGTACAGAAAAACCACACAACACTCACTAAGAATTTCCTAAAGCCAAACAGACAAGCAGGTATAAGATATGCCTTCCAAAATAAATTTGATGGATGATTACTTGGAATCCCTGTAGATGTTCTTAGGCACAAGCAAAGGAATCACCCAACCACCCTCCCACACCTTCTACCAGGGTTACCTTCCAATCCCATCCAAGGTAGACCAGAAATAGCCTTTCGATATACCTGTGTATGATCCCTAATGTCAAAGAGACTAAAGGCTACCACAACTACATTGAGAGTTTAAGGGGACAGTCAAGCGTGATTCGTATTCATGGGCAAGGTATCAAATCCTGAAACCTTGTCAACACCGAAACCGTACGGGATGCAAGAATGGTATTGACAAGATCCCCAGATGTGTAAAAATATTGATCTACGTTCGAACAAAGAATCAAAGGGCTATCTCCTCAGTCCAGGTCCTCACGCAACCTTGTGCTTAACTCCTGTGTGAGAGTATATTCCTAGGTGAACTCAATATAGAGGAGGATTTACCTAGTGATTAGCCAACTACGTCTGAAGTCAAATACTTATGGACAGTTAAAAATCCCTAGTCCACAAGTCTAGCCTAAGCTAGTTGATGTAAGAGCCTAAAAAAAAGAAACTTACTAATAATTTTTACTTATGTCGTTCTTTTTAAATGGTTGTTATTATTCAGAGGTAATGGCGTGAAACTTGTATGGTGTTATGGACTCTACAAAAGAAAGCAAAAACTAATGTAAAAATGAAAATTTCAAAGCAAATTGCAACTAATATGCCAATTTTTCCTTTTCTTTTCTTATAAAATGAAAGCTAATGAATTTAAACTAAGCACGAGAAACTACAAGAATTTATTTTTTATTTTTTCTTGAAAATAACAAAAAGCTCACTAGATGCAACGAAATGCAAAAAGTATAAAATTTTGTCTTTTCTTTTCAAAAAAATTCAAAAATTATAAATGCAACTAAATGCAAACTTGGGTAACTTTGACCAATCTGAACATATACCAGTGAATGATGTAAAGCAGATCCCAAAGAAACACACTTCAACCAACAAGAATAAATGGAACAAACCCTAACCTTGGTGGAACTAACAAACTCAAAAGATTACTAGATCCACAAAAAGGAGAATGCCAAACTCAGACTACAAACAACTGTGCAGAGCATAAAGTATTAACAAGACTTGATCACTGATCTAGAACACAAGCATTCAACCCGAAAG
Organism: Pseudotsuga menziesii; assembly: GCA_001517045.1. Classification (NCBI taxonomy): domain Eukaryota; kingdom Viridiplantae; phylum Streptophyta; class Pinopsida; order Pinales; family Pinaceae; genus Pseudotsuga; species Pseudotsuga menziesii. The sequence goes on from LPNX010850561.1 coordinate 460,698, forward strand.
CCAAGTAGGAGGACCAACAACACTCACAAATGAATAAATTCAAATACAAAGAACCCAAGAACTTGAAATATCAAGCATAGTGTGATGTATAGACCCAAGACTTATAGAATCATGCCAGAAACATAACCCTCACAAACATTCAACAGGCCACTAAATAGGGACAAGAAAAACCCTATGAACCTAAAGAAATCCGCAAGAAACATGCGACTGTTATAAAGACAACCCGCGTGTGACACACGACTATCTAGAATGTAACCCACGTACAAAAGGTGAAACACACGATTGTCAACAAGACAAATCGTGTGTACTGCTAAAATTTTTCAAAGAAAAATATACTAGTAGACAGGCTCTAAACATGCCAAATTACAAATCAAAGGAAAAAAGAAGACAAAACACAACCATAATAAAAAAGAGTCAAAGACTGGTCAGGGATCCTAAAGGAAGGACCCACAGCAGGCTGGACTCCCCAGTGGAGTCGCCAGTTCTGTTTTTCAGGAAAACATGCCCTTATAACCTAGGATCTATGGGTTACCAACTTACTAAGCTATACTTAATTGCAATAGGAATAGGAAGAAAACTTTTCAAACCTGGTTTATGACAGTTAATCCAATCTTTTTCTTCTCCTCTTCCAATTGCTTCCACAACTTTTAGGGCTTCTCCAATCACCTGCAAGATCTCCAATCACCTATAAGAACAAGTTCTTCCTACAAATATCATATATATATATATATATCAATGGTTAATGAAAAACATATTCATAATAAGATTATAAAATATTTCAATAATCAACATATGCAAGAGTGAACAATATTGGAAGAAGAACTTTCTTTATTGATAAACAGAGAATGGTGAGATTACAACCCAACTTCTGAAACAAGTACTCCTTCTGCAAACCAAGGACACTGAGTTATGTTGCTCCAAGATGTCTGAAGGCATACCATGAACATAACTTTTCTCTTCCATGAATGCTTGATTGACCCCATCCCTTACCCTCTATTTATACATGAGGTAAAGGAGAGGTTTCGAAGGTTAGGATGGTTGAGACAGTTGAGATAGTTATGATTAAGGGCTCAACTAATCTCAACTAATCGTTATTTATATTTTTTAACTTCAAATTAAGGTACATGTGAGTATTGATGTAGGAAAGTCGTGTATGACACACTCCTTTCTTTAAGGAAACCCGCATGTGCAATGTATACATGAGTTGCAATGCACATACTCATGTGTGACATGTAGGTTACTGTGCAAATAGTCGTGTGTGCAACGCTAATGTCCAAATAAAAATATATTCAGTTGGTCAGGAGATGATGCATAATCAGCCATTCTATAGTGTTTCAGCTACTTCAATGTAGTTTGTCCTTTTGTGTCCCAACATATTGTATGTCAGTACTCAAATGGAGAAGTGCCATTTTACATGATAACAATGTTGGAATATATTAAACCCGCTCAATACTTAGGATAAAATATTTTGATTAATTATCTACCCACTAGCTTGATTAGTTGGCATCCACTTGCACTTTAAAGTCAACAGATGCCATCTATACCCCAGGAATGATTTATTTATGATTATGGGTTAATCTTGACCACTTTATGGACATCTAGAGTTGGTAACTGCGCTTTACTATAGATGTTGCTTTATTATGCTTTATCCTACTTTTATGTGGATAATGTAAATCTAGTTAACTAGGAAATTGGTTTCTTTTGTTGCCAACCCATCCTTCATGAATTTCTCTCCATTTTCTAGGAATAGCATGGTCTTCCATTACTCTTGATAACTCACTCATTAATTTTCTAATTCGTGAGGTCCTTGACTGATTTGGGAAGTGCTTTAGCCACCTATGGGGGGTTATCATATTTTGGTAAGTCATCCTTTTTGAGCTTTAGGAGTTGTCTCCATACAACTCAATTTTCATATGAGGTATGTACTATTTATGTACACTATTATTAATCATTATTCAATGGAAGGATAAACACCAATATTCACCTCTTCATTCATGTGATTCAGTCTCTTTTCTTCTCTCTATTTTTCTTGTGTATGCTTGTGAGAATTCTTAGTAGCAAGATCTATTTCCTGTGCTTCTTCTTAGAATAATTTCTCATAGAATTGAAGCTATTATTTCTACATGGTATCAGAGAAGCAAGGTTGATCAAGTTCTACAGAGTTGAGGAGCGCAACCATTCTCTTATCCCTCTCTAAAGAAGAGCTTGTATATCTTACAATATTTTCTCCTAGTTTGTTTTGTAGGTTGCAGAGAGTTTCTTCTTGAGTGCATCAACTAAGAAATATGGATTCTTCCTCAAATATAATTCTTACTCCCTTAAACTACCATGAATGGAAATCCAAAATTGGCATTCTATTGCGTAGTAGGGGATTATATAGAGTTACTCTAAATTTGGAGAATGATCCCAATGTTCTGATTTAGTCTCTGATATATCATAATTAGAAATATCAGATCCTTTCTTTAATAATCCTCCTCTCAGTCTACTAGATTCATCTACCAAAAATTGTGATTTTTCACTAGATACTGACTTATATTTGAGCAGCTCTTCCTCACAAGCTTATATATCTAATTTAGAAGATTATTTGCAGGCTGATATCTATGTCATGAAACAAATCATACCACCATACATACCATCTATGATTAATCCTAATACTATACAAATCCCAAGTTCACTAGTTGATTCCTCATTGGTCTCTTATGCAGTGATACTTACCTTACATGGTTTGAAGTCTTGCCTATATTTTAGTGGTTGGTTATCAATGATCTTAGTCATCTTTAGACTGATATTAAACATGTTTGGATTTGTTCTAAACACTTATGGTTCATATCTCATGTCCATCCATCATTCATATTTTTACACCTATTAGTTTTCCCCAGTTGCTCATAGTTTTCCTAGTCTATCCCTATATCCTCATGGAGTCACTGAAGCCTTTGTATTTGTCATTCCATATGCTAATTTTTTTGATATATAATAGTTTTATCAGCCTCATATCAGATCTGGAAAGGTGCTACATCATATTGGAATATTGACATGTGATTTACATCACAATTTTGCAGCTATTCAGGGAATTGAGTGTTTAACAAATCGTCTTAAATTTTGTGCTCTTTGGGAAGGAGTATTCCTAGATCTCTTTTCCATTTTAGATTGTGTTTGTATATCATAGTTTGATAGCAGAAATAAGAATTTAGATAATTCTCCTACTTCATCAATTGATAAGATGCAAGGAGTCTCCCCTCTTCCTTCTTGCAGGTTCTACACTCTAGCACATGATCATAGAGTTCATGATTTCTTCACCAAGTCTTCCATCCACAAGCAGTTCATTCAGCTCATTAAAGTGAAGATAAAGATATGTTGAAGACATATTATTTCAAATTTTGTGCCTTGTCCTTTCTTGAGGGAGGATTTTCCCCATGTGGGTTTTCCTCTTTCCTCAGCTTTTTGGACATGAATAATTGTTAAAGGGTGACCATAGCCTTGTTGTTGGGCCCTACATGCATCCATATGCATGTTTTTTTTGACATACCATCATAAAGTCAGACTTATAGGGGGTGTTGGAGTATATTAAACCCACTCAATACTTAGGATAAAATAATGTGATTAATTATCTACCCACTAACTTAATTAGTTGGAATCCACTTACACCTTAAATTCAACACATACCATCTATACCCCAGTGGAATATGGAAAGGAGAGGGATCTGAGAAAAGAAGGAAAGATACGACCAGGCATAGGGAGGTATGCAATACTTTCCACAATGTAATGCTAACCCTTATTATTATTAATTGTTATATCAAATTTGGAACGTCTAACATAATTCAACACTTTCTTAGGCTGTCAGACACATCAAAGGTCACAAAGGAAAGACTAAAAAAAATTGTCCAGCACAAGCTTGGGCCTGGTGTTTATTCGAATTTGGCGGCACAAATTGTAAGTATAAAAAACCTGATAATGCATCCAAATAATAAATTGTAAATTATTTTAGTTTTGATGCGGCGCAAAATGTAAAATTAATGAAGTTATGCAAATATGTAGGACAACCGATTCAAAGACGTGCCCACTCAGGAAGACTTGAATCTTGGGTCCAACGCGGCTATGAAGCTGTTGTTGAACGCTGAAAAAGCTTATCTAGGAAAACACAGCTTCTGGTGATCCATCTGATGCATAGGTATATAAATCTATATAGTTTAATGAAAATTTATTACTTGTCATGCAATATATTTGTTATAAACAATTAACATAAAATATTTATTTTGTTTTGAGCAGGAAAGAAGTGACCCCCTTGATGTCGATGATGGAAAACAACCAATCAAAGATCATGCTTTGATTCCTGGTAATGAATTTATTCATATGCTATAGTTTTATATAGAGAATTGCAGATGGTGAACAATAATTGTACTTCTCCATATTTCAAATGCAGAGCATGTAGAGGGTCACACTATACAGGTTGAGCCTGGCCAAGAAAGTGAAGAACATGATGTGGCCACACCAGGTAAAAAATCACCTTTGTAATGTTTTTTTAAATAAAATACTTGTAATTATAAAATCAAAATAAATTAATACAACATTTTTGCATTATTGCACCAATTCCAAACCCCTTACCACAAGATCCACGTGGCGAGCAGTCTACTAGGGATACATTAGAACAAGTTGATGAAGCACTAGGAACCGAATGGAAAATTCCAGAAGATGCACTTCTTGTTCATTTTGTAAAGAGAAGAAAACTAAAAAAGAAGTGACTGAAGAAATATTGAGTAATTATTTTTTATAATATAATGTCATGCATGGTTTTTTCGGCTAATGAATGAATGGTTTATTGAATGAATGAATGAATGGTTTAATGAATGGTTGAATGAATGAATGGTTTAATGAATGAATGGTTTAATGAATGGATTAATTTTTTTTCAAGTACATGCATCGGGTTTGGGGAATTGAGAGTGATGTGAGGGGGGGAAGGGCATAAGAGCTTCCACCTTCACGTGGTTGGCCCTGTTTAGTAGAGAATATTAAATTATTCTCAAAATAGAGAGGATCTCAATGAATGGTAAGGAATTGTCCATTTCTTTGAAGTATTATTTTCATAAGCGCATGCATTCCATGACTTATAATATTTCTTCTGGTGTATATAATTGTAGTGTTGAAATTTTACTATTGCTATTTCACTCATCCCTTGGAACTTGTTACATATAGCCTTGGTAAACATTTTAATATTTCAGAAGGAAAATTGGTGTTTCGATGTGATCAATGGTCTTATATACTTTGTCATGGTGTTCTCCATGTTTCCTTAGGTGAACTCTTGTTACCAATTATTTTACTTGAACATTATTGTAATTTGCATTATTGAATTAAAAATATTCATCAAACGTAAAATGTTAATTCCTAATGTTATTTTTATTCATTGAGACAAACTACTCAGACTGTATTTTTTAGGTTCATTTTGTTATTTTCATAAACAAGTAAATATTTATTTGAGGGGTCCTAACATGAAATTATTCGAACAAGAAATATTTGTAGTATGTTGAAAAATGTTTTGAAAGGTAAAGAAAAAGTAGACATTGTAAAGCTCCACAAATCAAGGGAAGTTGTACCAAGAAACTATAAGTATCGACAACATATGAGTATAATTTAATGGACACGGATAAGAGCAATGATGCATTATCATGGCATACTTTTAAACTGTAGCTTCTTTAAAACATTTTTATTTATAGCTACAAATTTGCATCTTTTCATATTTCATTTTTATTGTAAGAGATGCAGTTAGAAACATAAGATATTTTACTCACATATTTTTCTTTGAAAAAAAATCTACACCATACTAAAGAAAACTGGTGAAAGAGTGAAATGCATTCATACGGAAAATAAAGGAGAAAACATTGAGTATAGAAGTTGATAAGATGTTTAAAATGTTCCTTGGATATAGGGACTGTTGTATATTCTAGTGTATGAATGTGGTGTATATTCTAGTGTATGAATGTCTAGTTTCATTCTCATAGCCAATACTTGACTAGAAATACTAGCACAATATATTCATAGAGATCCAACAAAAGATGCAACTTTCTTCACTTACAATGTTTCCCTTTATTGAGTTATGGTTGTCCTTAGTTAACTCACAATTTTAAACAAAAAGTTTCTTATCTGATAAAGTGCAAATTTCCCATCCCAACTACATATGTTGTGTAAATATAAGCATGTTGTCCTTATGACCGACCAACTGCTGATATGTTGTGAAAGTATATCCATGTTCTCATTGTGATTGACCCCTTTTAGTTGTTGCATGTGAGTTCCTCATTCAATGGACCTATTTGAGTAGAGACAATTAATGCTTTCAAGTTTTCTAGAAGAAATATTGGATGGCATTGACATTATGGAGGCCTCTCTTAAAATAGGTTTGGTTCAGAGAAGCATATATGCAAATATGTGATTTTCTACAACAACAATGTGATTTCCAATATACATCATCCAACCTTAGCATTCCACTATAATATCTATTATATAGTTGCATAACCTATTGGTGGGATTTCAATTTGAGAATTTAATAGTGTTGGTATTTTTTGGTGATATCATCATCAATAGTCACACTCATGGATTATTTGGAGCATTTGTACTACCTCTACAACAAGGAATCTAGGTTTGAATTTACCAAGACTTCCCTAGAATACCCAAGTCATATTATTTTTGTAGATGGTGTCATACTAAGCCTAAAAATATTCAAAGCATCCAAGAATGGCCAATGCTTATGGCCCTTAAGAATTTGCGTGAGTTCTTGGATTTAGAAATCTTCTAAATCTTTGTAAGAAACTTTCCCAGAAGATGTCTAAGTGTGGATTCACCAAATATTCATTGGAATACATTGGAAATATTATATTTGTATAGGGTGTTCATATTGATCTTGTAAAGATTCCCCATCCAAGAATGGTTAGTATCTAATCCCTTTAGTTGTGTGGGTTCCTAGGTTACACAAACTTCTATAAGAAGTTTGTGAGAAACTACTCCATACTTCCTAGGAATAGGTTGAACATACTATATTTGTATAGGGTTTTCATATTCAGCATGCAAAGGTTCAAGCCATTCATGAATGGCCTATGTCTAACGCCATTAAGAATTTATGTATGCCCTAGGTTAAGGAGGTTAGCTAGTTAAATACTTGGTTCATTGTCTTTATTTTATTTTAGTATTAGTGCGTATATAGGAGTTTCTTTTGTACTCCCAATTTTTACTTGCACTGAAATATTGTTCTAGTCACACTGACCTACTTTTGTGGTGATTTGTTGGACATCCAAATGATTTTATCTTATTTACTAATTCCCATCCATCGATGAACCTAACCAAGAAAGATGCATTTTACTACTCAAATGAGGAACATCAATATTTCAAAATAAAATGATGCACTTCCTTCAAACCCAAGGCTCGTGAATATTGATTTCATTGATCACGCCTTCAACATATTTGATAATAATGTCTTTAAGTTTGGAATGTATGCAATTCTCTCATGGGATAATGAACCCATCACCTTTTCCAATGTGAAGGTAAATGATAGAACAAAACACATGTTCACATATAACAATGAAATGTTCCCCAAACTTCATGCAATTCCCAAGGGGTGCAAATTCTTCCTCAATAATATATTTATCAAAACCCCATCTCAATTTGAACCAGTTTTGAATGAAAGGAACTCTTAAGGAGGAGTAACATCAAAATGGATAGATCAAATAAAGTCTTATGACTTTGAGATCATTTATACAAAGGGCCATAACAATGTGGTATAAAATTATTTATCCTAGTAAAATAAAACCCCATTTTATATGCCATTTAAATTAGTCATATGAATTATGTCCAAGACCTTGTTTAAGCCCACCTTAGTGATCCTACTACAAATCAATTTCAACTATACATTCTTACACTTTAGGCCACGAGGAATGGTGTCCTTTTCCTAAAAACCCTATATTCTTACAATTGTCCTCTCTACTTATACAACAAGCCATTCAACATGTGCATACATCCCCCTCCAAGAAAAAAGGATTTTCCATTAGCAACAGTAGTTGGTGTTGTTGTTTCCCATAAGATTGTCAGATGATGTCCTAGAACCTTGTCCACCTTTCCACATTACTCAAAATGTTCAGGCATAATAATAGTTTCAACCTTATGTTATATGTGACATTTCTAGATTTAACTTTTATAGAATGGTAGAATGATTATAGTATATGCTGCATAAATATTACATATGGATTGTTTTACCATATCTGACTTTCATTCTCTTGTTGCAATTTTCTTTTGAGATACTAATTCTATTTCTTTTTGTTGTATGGTCAATGCAGGTGGATGTTGCACCTTTGGAATGGAAAGGTTGGGAGTTCATAGAAAGTATCCTTTTGCAACAGGATGATTCAAATGGGATCAAATAAACTTGTGAATTAATCCCACAATCAAACTACATGCTCCTAGAAAGTAGTGGAGGGTTTAATATTTTAAACAACTCTAGTGAATTGTCATCCTCCACTAAAGGGAATCTTCCTTTTTAGAAGGCTCGCTTTTTGGGTGGTCTGCCCAAATATTTCAGTGGCTTAGACAAGACTTAGAAGCTAATTGAGACATTATTTGCATACTTGGACGTAAGTGTTTTGTGAAGTCTATATTTGCAGCTTTGAATAAACAAGAATCATTTAGAATGTGAATACATAGATAAATAAGAAAAGAAAACAAATGGATCATTGTCTTTATTTTCTTTTTATGTTAGTGTGGATATAGGAGTTTCTTTTGTGCTCCCAATTTTTACTTGCAATGAAATATTGTTCTAGTCACAGTGACCTACTTTTGTGGTTATTTGTTGGACATACAAATGATTTTATCTTATCTACTACTTCCCATCCATCGTTCAATCTAAACAAGAAAGATGTATTTTACTACTCAAATGAGGTACAGAAAGCTTTCAAGACAAAATGATTCACTTCATTCAAGCCCAATACTAGCGAATCTTGATTTCACTAATCATCCCTTCAACATAATTGATCATACTGTCTTTAAATTTGGATTGTATGCAATTCTCTCATGGGATAACGGACCCATCACCTTTTCCAATGTGAATATAAATGATAGACCAAAACACATGATTACATATAACAATTAAATATTCCTCAATAATATCTTTATCAAAAACCACATCTCAGTTTGAACCACTTTTGAATGAAAGGAACTCTTAAGGAGGAGTAATATAAAAATGGATAAATCAGCTAAAGGCTTATGAATTTGAGATCATTTATACAAAGCGTCATAACAACGTGGTAGAAAATGGTTTATCCTAGTAAAATAAACCCCCATTTTAGATGCCATTTAAATTAGTCATATGACTTATGTCCAAGACCTTGTTTAAGCCTACCTTAGTGATCCTACTACAAATCAATTTCAACAAGACATTCTTAAGCCTTGGGCCACGAGGAATGGTGTCCTCTTCTTAAAACCCCTATCTTCTTACACTTTTCCTCTCTAGTTATAGAAAAATTCATTCAACATGTGCATACATCCCCCTCCAAGAAAAATGGTGTTTCCATTAGTAATACAACTTATGTCCAAAAACTTTTTATTTATATATGTTTTTATATGGTTGTAGTTTCCCAATTATAAAGGAAGAACTCAAAGCTATAATAAATAATTGTTAAAAGAAGTTTTAAGGTTCCATTTCCTCTAAATGGCTTACAGTTCTTTCACTAGACAAATCTTCATCAAATAGTAGTGTCTATTTAGCAGCAATAGTTGGCATTGTTGTTTCCCATAAGACTATCAGATGTTGTCCTGGAACCTTGTTCACCTTTCCACATTACTCAAAATGATTAGGCATAATAATAGTTTCAACCTTATGTTATTTGTGACCTTGCTAGATTTAAATTTTATAGAAGGGTAGAATGATTATAGTATATGTTGCATAAATATTACATATGGATTGTTTTACCATCTCTAACTTTCATGCTCTTGTTGTAATTGTATTTTGAGATACTAATTCTATTCCTATTTGTTGTATGATCAATGTAGGTGGATGTTGCACCATTGGACTGGAAATGTTGGTATTTCATAGAAAGTATCTGTTTGCAACAGGGTGACTCAAATGGGCTCAAATAAACTAGTGACTTAATCCCACAATCAAACTACATGCTCCATGAAGGTGGAGGGTTTAATTTTTTAAACAACTCTAGTGAATTGTCATCCTCCACTAAAGGGAATCTTCATTTTCAAAAGGATCACTTTTTGGATGGTCTTCCCGATTATTCTAGTGGTTTGGATAGGACTTAGAAGCTAATTGAGACATTATTTGCATACTTGGATGTAATTGTTTTGTGAAGTCTTTATTTGTAGCTTTGAATAAACAAGAATCATTTTGAATGTGAATACATACATAAATAAGAAAAGATAAGAAATGGATCATTGTCTTTATTTTCTTTTGACATTAGTGTGGATATAGGAGTTTCTTTTGTATTCCCAATTTTTACTTGCACTAAAATATTTTTCTAGTCACACTGAACTACTTTTGTGGTCATTTGTTGGACATCCAAATGATTTTATCTTATTTACTACTTCCCTTTCATCGATTAACCTAACCAAGAAAGATGCATTTTACTACTCAAATGAGGAACAACAAGCTTTCAAGACAAAAATATGCACTTCCTTCAACCCCAAGGCTAGTGAATCTTGATTTCACTGATCATCCCTTCAATATAATTGATCATAATGTATTTAAGTTTGGACTGTATGCAATTCTCTCATGGGATAATGGACCTATCACCTTTGCCAATGTGAAGATAAATGATAGACCAAAACACATGTTCACATATAACAACAATATGTTTCCCAAAATTCATGCAATTCCCAAGGATCGTGAAATCCTCCTCAATAATATCTTTATCAAAAACCCCATCTCATCTTGAACCACTTTTGAATGAAAGGAACCCTTAAGGAGGAGTAAAATAAAAATGGATAGATCAGATAAAGGCTTATGAATTTCACATCATTTATACAAAGTGCCATAACAACGTGGTAGAAAATACTTTATCCTAGTAAAATAATACCCCATTTTAGATGCCATTTAAATTAGTCATATGACTTATGTCCAAGACCTTGTTTAAGCCTACCTTAGTGATCCTAATACAAATAAATTTCAAATAGACATTCTCAAGCCTTAGTCCACGAGGAATTGTGTCCTCTTCCTAAAAACCCTATCTTCTTACACTTTTCCTCTCTACTTATACAACAAGCCATTGAACATGTGCATACATCCCCCTCCAAGAAAAATGGTGTTTCCATTAGTCATACAACTTATGTCCAAAAACTCCAATTTTTTTTATTTACATATGTCTTTCTGTGATTGCAGCTTCCCAATTATAAAGGAAGAACTCAAATCTATAATAAATAATTGTTTAAAGAAGTTTTAAGGTGTCATTTCCTCTAAATAGCTTACAGATCTTTCACTAGCCAAATCTTCATCAAATAGCCGTGTCTATTTAACAATGGTAGTTGGTGTTGTTGTTTCCCATAAGACTTCCAGATAATGTCCTAGAACCTTGTCCACCTTTCTACATTACTCAAAATGATCAGGAATAATAATAGTTTCAACCTTATGTTATTTGTGACCTTACTAGATTTAATTTTTATAGAAGTGTAGAATGATTATAGTATATGTTGCATAAATATTACATATTGATTGTTTTACCATCTCTAACTTTCATGTTTTTGTTGCAATTTTCTTTCGAGATACTAATTCTATTTCTTTTTATTGTATGATAAAAGCAAGTGGATGTTGCACCTTTGGACTGGAAAGGTTGGGAGTTCATAGAAAGTATCCTTTTGCAACATGGTGACTCAAATGGGATCAAAGAAACTTGTGAATTAACCCCACAATCAAACTACATGCTCCTGGAAGGTGGAGGGTTTAATTTTTTAAACAACTCTAGTGAATTGTCATCCTCCACTAAAGGGAATATCCCTTTTCAGAAGGCTCACTTTTTGGATGGTCTTCCTGAATATTCTGGTGGCTTAGACAGGACTTAGAAGCTAATTGAGACATTATTTGCATACTTGGATGTAAGTGTTTTGTGAAGTCTATATTTGTATCTTTGAATAAACAAGAATCATTTACAATATGAATACATAGATAAATAAGAAATGAGAAGAATGAATCCCTGATAAATGCTCTTCATATTTTAAGTTATATCCAAATATTATGTTATATATGTTGCATTATTTTATAGAGTGACACAAAAGTAAAGATTCTACTATCATGGATGATTCATTGAAATACCTAGGCAACAAATTATCTCTAAAGGATCTTTAAAAAAGGTAGAACTATTTCCACTCTTCGACTTCTTGAAATAGATCAGTGCCTGCTAATTATCTTTTCTTGTATACAATCTTGAGTCTAAAATGCGTGATATATTCTTGCATTGCTGCCAATATTTCTTGATTCTTATAGATAGCAACAACTAAGGAGTTATGGATTCTTATTAAAGATATAAATAATATGATAGAGATATTGAATAGAATACCTTGCATTAGTTATTTTCCTAGGAATGTAAGTATCAGAATATATAATATTAAGGGAGATGTTATGAAAATATTTTGCTAATCTATTATGACAATCCACAACCTGCTTCTTTTACATTACCAGTGTTGAACATTATACATTAATATTTTTAATATAACAATATATACACACCATGGGTTTGGGTATGTTAAAAACTTAAAACAACATCATCATTTTTCAAGCCACCAGGGTTGTCTATCCTATTGTCAAATTAGCCTCATCTCCCTTTAAATTTCCTAAATGCTTGTAAGGTGGTACACAAATTCATGATATGTATACACAATCATGTTCAACGGACCATTTAATCCTTGAGCTTTAACACTAAATTCTCTCATTATTGGATTTCAGAATTATTCATTGATGCAATCATGTGAGTGGTTCTGTGGTTGAGCAATGTCACAAATATCAGTTCTCTCATGAGTGCAATATCATCTAATGATAGAATTTACCTTTCATCAACACCCTCTACAAGGTAAATCAGGTCATGCTTATTATGTCCCTACCCTTTGTACAGACCACACATAGCTCCTACCGATTGAATGATCAAGTGAAGTGTTTTGACTATGTTGATGAAGGTTATTCACTCACGGTGTTCATGAGAATCTCCTTTAACCTTGTCATTTAGAGGAAGGACAAGGCATAACTAGTTTACTATAGTTGACCCTATGTTAGTATCATTAATGACATGGATCGATGATCCTCTTTTGAGGGTGTACATGATGATCACAATCCATGCTATTTTATGGCCTGTGTAGTGTGTCTTAGTGAGAGATTAATGTTATGTAATGTACTCTTTTAATTAAATTACCAGAGACACCTGTTAACCTATTTTATTCCCATAGGTTCGAGCGGGTATTAAATAAAAGGGAATAATTGAGGACTAATATCACTAGGAGCATAAAGGAACATCAATTCAGTATTATTAAGTCATCAGTATAGTAAAGAAGGCCATCAGAGTTAATATCATAAAGCATGTGGAGCATGCAGGCCTCATTTCTTGTGTCTTAAATTCAACATGGAATTAGAATTGCATGCATGCAAAAGTGATGCATAAACCCTAAAAATGGAATGCAAAACCTAAAAGTACATGTTAATATATTTAAGAAGGTTTATTGGACCAAATAATACATCTAGTATTGTTGTTGTTGTTGATTTGGAGTTTTTGAGCAACAACAACAAGTGCAACAACAACAATTGGGGTTGAAGACAATGTCGTTAGCTAACAAGGGTTTCAGAAGTGAAATATATCTTCCCTAATCTCTTTCAAGGTAGGGCATCGAGGTCTACTATCAGAATTCATTGCATACTTTTGTATTCAGTGATCCAACACCAACATACTATCTATATGCAGGTTCACATTGTATAGCTGGGGAATAGATGGAAAATCCCAGAAGGATTCGTTGGGACCCTTCAGCCTAGTATTTCCTCTATGTTTTATCACCATATCTCTCAACAGGATTATCATATCACAATGGGTGATCATCAGCTCATTGCCAGTGCATTTAGGGCATCCAACAGCAGATTCCCAACAGAAGGGTAGACACCACCCTATCAAGCAAAAACATTCTCTAGGGGTCTTGTAGGTGTCAAATCCTCTACATACACCAGCCTATCTCTTTGATAAGAATAGACTATCATTTCTACAAAGTTTCAATAGAAACTAACCACCCCTTCCTCAAAAATGTCATCTTCATCTTGGAGAGAGCATCCTTTGCAACTAGGTGTCACCAGCAGAAAGGGAGCATTATTACCTCACCTATCCAGCACCACATGCATGTAGCATATCTCTAGAGTACTATCAGCTTAGTTATCAGTGGTAAGTGTACAATTTCTTTATGAAACTTTTCACCCTGTAAATGTGCTATAAACTCTCCAAATTTGCTATATTTTAGGGCCTTTGGGCACAACAATTTCACATACACATTTTATTAGTATTTTTACACATCATTAAGTATATGAACAACACCTAGGTAGAAAAGAACTGTAGAATATTAGTTTGGGATATTACAGTGGTATCAGAGCATGTTCCTTGCCAGTTGTGGACTTGAACATGAAAAATAAATGAATCCAAAAGAAGACACTTCTGTAACCTATAGGAGAAGGAAGAGTAGGTACATTGAGGATTAGGAATTTGAAGATATCTAGTTAGAGGATACCAATTCAAACATGGACCCAACAAGTATACACTCTAACAGAGGGAAAGGAATAGGACAAGAGGAATAAAGGTTGGAATTTTTCAGCTTGGTAAGTGCATTGAAATACCTAGATAAAGGGCAGAAGGAAGTATTGCATGAAATAAATAGATTGGCTCTCAAGCTAAAACCAAGTCATAGCAATATACCTATTTTACCAATAGATAGAGGGTCTACCAGTAGTAGTGAGAAACATGCATACACTAATATGCAAAACACACTGCATATATATAGAAAACCTTCCAACAAGCCTACTATGCCTCATTTCCTGGAGAATGCATGGATTTTGGAGATGAGTTCCATTTAGCCATGACTTTCTCAGATTTTTGCAACATGAAAAGCATAAGCATACCAAGCGGGTTCAATAGAGCATTCAATCAGAATTTTGATTTACAATGCACATTGGGGACACTAACTATTCCCAATTTTGATGGGACATTCAATTGTTCAACCAATATTTAAGTACAGAAGTTAGACACCTACTTCCAACTTAACCCCATGATAGAGACATATGCAATCAATTTTACTAATTTACATTTAGACTGGGAAGCACATGAGTGATGGTACCACAAACTGGTGAGATTGGGTCACAACAATATCACTTCCTACAATGACTTCACATAGAGACTCATGGAGCACTTTGTTAAGAAGGGCCCAAAGATTCATTTAAAGGATATTTCTCAGCTCAAGTAGACCAGCAATGCAGAGACCTTCATATCCAAATTCTAGAGAGTTGTAGTTATGGTATCTGACATCTCAGAGAGTCAGTTGATCATGCTAATTACAGAGGCACTATATAAGCCACTCCCTAGATGGGTGAAGGATTACAACCCAATTACTTTTCAAGATGTTATCAGTAGGAATCGAGACCTACAATATTTTGTAGAAAAAAACAAGCTTCCAAAAAATCCTACCCATCTTCCTGAAAACAAGGAAAAACCTACCAATCTTCTAGATAACAAGGAGAAGATAATTCCACAGAAGGAATGGTTGAACAAGGACACACAATGAGATTTGAGACGAAAGAACTTATGTTTCAATTGCAAATACTCTTGGGTACTCGGCCACAGATGTAAGGGTAAAGGGAAGGTACACCTCATCAAAGTACTTCTAGATAGCAGTGAGGAATATGAGTTGGAGAGGAAACCAGATGGAGAACTACACAGTACAAAATTGGAACAATTGCCATAGAGAGCCACTATTGCTACCCTCATAGGAATCCCCACCTTCCATACTATCAAGATCGAGGGAAGTATCAAAGGAAAGTTTTCCATTTCTTTGATTGATGGTGGGTCCACCCATAACTTTATAGATGCCTCTTGGGTAAAGAGGAAATTTTTTCCCATTGAGGACTTTGAGGGCTTTACCGTTGTCATGGCTAGAAATCATAGGATGAAATGCACACATATGATACCTCAATTATAGGTACAACTTGGGAATTATACATTGGTGGATTAATTTTATGTGGTAGATGTGCCAGACATGAGCATTGTTTTGGGAGTACAATGGCTATACTCAATTGGGAAATACTCAACCAATTACCAAAAATTAGAGATGGAGTTCCTCGCACCATATGGGAAAACAGTAGTCCTAAGGGGAATTCCCAATGAATCTTCAGGGTCAGCAAAAACAAAGGGGATGACCACCATATTCAGGCATGAGGACAAGACTCGCATGAGAAAATGGCCAACTCCAACACATAAGACTTCAAGGAAGGACCGGTGGTATGAAAAGGAATTTCTGGGTAGACCTCTAGACAAAAGTGTGATGCGCCCTAGGGAATTTGGACAAGGATCCAAATATAGGATATTCAATCCTCACAGGTACCTAAGAAGATACAGGGAGGGAATATAGAGCATGGGTAAACATAAATTATAGGAAAAAGAAGAGCCACCCAGCAGTGGAATAAACTGGTTGTTAAAAATGGACGAGAAGAGACAAGGACTAGGGTAATTTTTAGGGGCGAAATTTATCCAATAGGCTATTTTTTGGGTTATTTTCAAAAAATAAATTCGCTTTTGGTCATTTTTAGTGTCTAATATCACCAATATTTACATAAAATATGTTTTTTTATCATAATATTTGCCAAAATTTACACATTTCAATGTTAATTTTATGTTTCATATTTAATATTCAGCTACCTATCTATAAACATGTTTTTTCAATCCAAAACAATCGCCTAGAATGCTATACTTAGTTTAATATTAGAATACTTAAAAAATACTTTGACAGGGATAGGTTATTCAGTATATTGGTTGGAGATTTCTTTAGGACAAGAAATTTCGAGCGGGGAGGACTGTAATGTCCTCTTTTAATTAAATCACTAGAGACACCCGTTAACCTATTTTATTCCCATAGGTTCGAGCGGGTATTAAAGAAAAGGGAATAACTAAGGACTAATATCACTAGGAGCATAGAGGAACATCAATTCAGTATTATTAAGTCATGAGTATAGTAAATAATGCCACTAGAATAAATATCATAAAGCATGTGTAGCATGCATGCCTCATTTCTTCAGTCTTAAAGTCAACATGGAATTAGAATTGCATGCATGAAAAAGTGACGTGTAAACCCTAAAAATGGCATGCAAACCTAAAAGTACATTCTAATCTATTTAAGAATGGTTTATTGGACCAAAGAAGACATCTATTATTATTATTGTTGATTTGTAGTTTTTGAGCAGCAGCAGCAAGTGCAACAGCAACAGTTGGGGTTGAAGATGACGCCTTCAGCTAATAAGAGTTTCGGTAGTGAAATATATCCTCCCTAATCTCTTTCAAGGTATTCCATCCAGGTCTACTATCATCATTCATCACATCCTTCTGTATTTAGTGATCCAACACCAACAGACTATCTATTTGCAGGTTGACGTTGTATAGCTGGGGAAAACATGGAAACCCCTAGAAGGATTCGCTGGGAACCTTCAACCCAGTATTTCCTCTGCATGTTATCACCATATCTCTCAGTAGGATTAGGACATCACACTGGGTCATATTCTACTCATTTCTAGAGCATTCAGGGCATCCAGTAGTTGATATCCCGACAGAAGGGGATACGTCACCCTCTCCAGCAAAAAATTTCACTAGGGGTCTTGGAGGAGTCAAATCCTCTGCATGCCCCATCCTATCTCTCTTTGGGAATAAGATACTATCATTCCTATAAAGTTTCAACAACAACTGACCACCCCTTCATAAAAAAATGTCATCTTCAGTTGGGAGAGAGCATCCTTTGTAGTTGGGTGTCACCAGCAAAAAGGAGCACTATTACCTCACCTATTTAGCACCACATGCATGCAAAAAATATCTGGAGTACTATCATATCAGTTATAAGTGGTAAGTGTACAACTTCTTTATGAAAATTTCCACCCTCTAAACGCTCCATATTTGTTATATTTTAGTGCCTTTATGCATGACAATTTCGTATGCACTTTTTATTAAGCATTTTTCACACCATTGAGTATATGAAAAACAACTGAGTAGCAAAGAACTGTAGAATATTAGTTTGGGATATTACATGTTATGTGTGCATTCCTACCCAAAGAGTTGGGGTTTGTTTTCATTGAACCTCTCTATTGAGGCCATCAGTGTCTTTCATACATCACACTCATTGGTGTCTTTCATACATCACACTATGCTCCATTAAGCTCATCCAAGAGGTTTTCAATGATGGGAATAGGAACTTTATCTTTGATTCCCAACTTGTTAAGAGATCACAAGTCTAGATACATGCATTAATTGACTTATTCCTTAAAAAGCATGATGATGAATAAGGAGTAGGGTATAGTGATGGCATGGATGACTCTTACCTCCAATATTTCTTGAACTATAATTCTAATTTCATTTTTTGTGTGTGAAGGGATGTCTATAAGGGCACACATCGGGTTGTATAATTCTTGGATTATGTGGGATGAAAAGATAATGCTTGATACACAATGGGGGTAATAATTGGAGTGTTTTAAATACCTAGCTATGTTTCTACAAAAACAACTTCAAATCAAAATAAATTTCATATGTGGAGATATCCATAATTACTTCAATGGCATTGAATCGGGAAACCAATTGTGAGTGATACTTATTCAAATATTTTCCATACGGTGAGAGAGAATGTTAGGGTAGGACACTAAAACTCTCTTAAAATGTTGATTTGATGTGTTTCCCTTTCCAAGTGAGTCTTCCCTTTGAAATTTCCTTCTAAGGCTTGGCCCTTGAGTTTGTTCTCACTAATTTTTTCCTCCTTTGAATTATATCTATAGAGTTTTTCTTCATCAAATATTGTTGTATTGTGTTTTTCTTTTTTTTGAAGTTTTCCTCTCTAAAAGTATGCATTCATTGATTTATCTTTATTAATGTTTCTACCTTCAACTTTGAGCCCCAAACCTACTTCAAGCTTCCCAATTTCTTGTTAGGGATATAAAGGGGTAATTTTTTTTAAAAACATTTATACACTTTCATTGGATTCCAACATCTATGTAGTGAACTTTTTCGTTGGATATCCATTAAATATGAAAAAATTTCTATACTGCTGACCAGTTCAATTCATTGTTTATCCAACCTCTATGAAGGAGACTTTGTCATATTGCCAACATCTGTGTAGCGAAACATGTCATCGAATATCCATTAAATCCTACAAAGTTGCTACACTAGTGACGACTTCACTTCATCGGTTATCCGACCTCTATGAAGGAGACTTCGTCGGATTTTTGACATCTATATAGTGAAATTTGTTGTTGGATATCCATTAAATCTGACAAAGTTTCTACACTACCGAAAACTTAAATTCGTAGGTTATCTAACCTCTATGAAGGAGACTACGTCGGATTTTTGACATATATGTAGTGAAATTTGTCATCGGAGTTTTGACAGGTGGATGTCGAAATTACGACGAGTTTATTTCACTGTCGAAAATCTGTCGAAATTCAACCGATGTTTAAAAAGAAAGCGAATTGTCAAATTTTTGACAACAATATGTTGAAAAATCAGACATCTATGCCATTGAATTTTGTGTTAAAAATTTCTATTGAGTCTTTGATTCATCATGTCAATTCTTTTCTTTTCTCTCTTGTCTTCAATGATTTCTTGAGGTCTCTTCTTCTATGTTGATTTTCTTCCTCGATTACCTATATTCCCCATCACCACATTGACCAATTCAATATAGATTACCTTTGGTGCTCCTCAATTACAAGCTTGAACAAATGATGAAAATATTATTTTGTGCTTTTGAATTATAGATTCTTCAAGAATGCTTCAATTTTCATCCTCAATTATGTATATTTTCCATCAAAATATTGATGAATGAGAAAATTTGTCTTTGGATCTCCTCAATTACAAGTAAATGAAAGTTAAATATTGAATTTTTCTCTCTTTAATTACAAATTGTTCCTCGTGCTAATTTTCTTCCATAATTGTATATATTTACCATAACCATGAAATGGTATCGGTGATGAAATTTGTCATGTGTGCACCTCAAACATAGGCAAATGATTGTTGATATTATCTTTGGTTCTCTTCAATAAGGGATTATTCAAGATTGCTTATTTTATTCTTCAATTATGTTCATATAACCCAACAACACAATGATTAACCTTGAAAATTGTTCTCAATGCTTCACTTGCATAAGAAAATGAATGATAGAGATGGTGTATTGTGAATTTTCAAATAAAGAGCTCGCATTCGTCTTCAAAGACAGTGGTTGTTACCTATTAGTAGTTTGCATAATGTAAGAATGACTTCCCGAAAGGGACAGGGCATTGTTTATAGTCTTAAAAATGCGCATGGGTTATTGATACAAAAAACGTGCATGCGTTATATACAATAGAAATGTGCACGCATTATGGAGACTCACAATAAATGGGTTTGGTGCACGGCTAACGCAACGAATAAAAATCATAGTTCACATCATCAAGAATTAGGAATAGTATTTATTTGTGTTGTAATATAGATACCATTAGAAGGATTTAACAACTAAGTATGGCTCATAGTCCTTTGACCATGGTTGGGGGAGGAGACTCAATACTTATTACCTAAAGATAGGTTTTAATGCTTGAGGTCCATGAAGAAGGCATTGAACCTGTACATAAGACCTCCCTATGTGATATTTTGTATATGAGAGATAACATGGAGTTGAGTAGAATGATTTTAGAACTAGGACCAGAACCATAGTCATTTTTTAGGGAGGAAACACATTCCTTAGGCCCTAAATGATTCCTATAGACATATAGGGTCAAGAAAAACACCTCAAACCAACACACATGATATCTTAAGGGTATTCTCAACCATTAAGTTGAGATATGGCCATTATTAGGAGTTTTTTAGCATTAGGTATGGAGGATAAGGTGTTAATCATGGTTGATAGAGAAATATTTGATTTTAGGTTGTAAACTAGATTCTAGCCTCAAGGTCCACGAATAACACCTTGAATCACCATAGATGACCTCTCAAGTTGGTATTTTTCATTTTAAGGGATATTTGGGAACCATTAGGGGTTTCTAAGTACTCTGTATGTGTCTTGGGGCCTAAGACATAATAAGGGGAGGAAACCTAGGACTTATCCCCAAGAATATGCTTCTAGAAATCTAGAGCCAAGAATGATGTGTCTAACAACCTCAACGGACCTTCCATGGTATCATTTACCTTTGAATGAGGATTCTAGTTCCATTAGAACATTTTTATCACTAAGTAAAAGTATTAGGCCCCTTGAGATGGGTGGGGGAAAAAACTTGGTCCTTAGGCCTTAAAGGAGGTTGTTAACCATTTAGGGCCAAAATTGATGCATCCAACCACAACACATGATGTTGAAAGGGAATCCTTTGAATCTTAATAGGGATATGGAATCCATTATCATTTATTGAGAACTAGGTATGTGTCTCAAGGGCATGGACATGGTCAGAGGAGGAAACTAGGGCCTTAGTCCCTAAAGAAATATTTGAGGCATATAATATTAGGAAGGATTCCTAAAAAAATCACACATTTCATATCATAGGTATATTTGGACTATGAATATGGATGTTAGTGGAACTAGGTGTTTTTGAGTAGTAGGTATGAGACCTCCATTACATGATTGAAGGGATGTGATGGTGCCTTATACCATAAAGGAATATGTGAGGCACCCATGTTAATGAACAATTCCTTGAAGAACCACACTTGACCTACTCAAGGTATGCTTGGTCTCCCAGAAAATATGTACATTCCTTTAAGAGGTTTTGAGCATTGGATATGGGTATTAAGGCCTAAACATGATAAAGGGATGAAATCCAAGACTTGACCCCTTAATAAATATTTTTGACATCTAGGTCTAGGCATGTGCCTTACTCAATATCTCTCTATCCTTTACTCATTATTCCTCCCTTCCTTTGTATTTCCATCTTTCTATATCTATGTATGTGTGTGTGTGTCCCTCCTCCCTCCCTCTCTTACAAACTCCCTCTATTTCTATATTTATGTATGTGTGCCCCTCCCTCACTTCCCCTCACTTATAACCTCTATCCACCTTATTTATACCTCCCTCACTATCTCTTCCATCACTCTCTCTCTATCGTTCACCCCTCACCCCTCTCTCTTTGTCTCTCACTCCTCCCCCTCTCCATTCCACACAATCTCTCTCTTTCTATCTCTCTCTATGTGTGCGTGTGTCCCTTCCCCCCCCTCCCTCTGTGTGTGTGTGTGTGTGTGTGTCCCTCACTCACTCCCACTCTCTCATAAAATCTCTCCACATTCTCTATCCCTCTCCCCTACCCTCTCTCTCTCTCTCTCAACTTGTATCCTTTCCTCCCTATCTCTTTTCTTCAATCTGTCCTAATATCTCCCTCAACCCCTATACCTCCCTCCCTCTCCCACATCATCTTTCTCTACATATCACCCTCCCTTTCCATGCTTCTCTCCCTCACAACCTTCCTCTCTCTCCATCGCTCACCCCTCTACCCTTTGTTTTTGACATCATCCGATGCTCACCCCTCCACCCTTTTTCTTTGACAACATCTCTCTCTCTCTCTCTCTCTCTCNCCTCAACCTCCTACATCATTATGAAAACTATTCTCTCCTTCACCCCATCTCATTCCCCTCTCTTCAATTTATCCCTCCTCCAACTTCACTCCTATAACAAACCCTATTCCTCCTCTAATCCTCCATATCCACCTTTCCATCCAACAATCCTCTCTCTCATTAAACCATCATCTACTTCCTCCCCTCCATAATATCCCCCTTTGTCTCTTAAGTCTCACGTATTGCTTCTAATGTTATATGTCTTCAACACATCTTATCCTTTTAATAGCGTTCTCAAGCCCCACTCCCCTTCACCCCTGTAACCCATCACATTCCCATTCCCTTCATCTCTCCCCACTTGAACTTGCAACATCCTCCTAGGCCCTTGACCCTTCCCCACCCCCTCTCAACTATTAATCATCCCCACTTGAAATTAAAACATCCTCCTAAGAACTTAAGCCTTTCCCCCCCTCTCTCAACTATTAACCATCCCCACTTGAACTTCCAACATCCTCCTAGGCCCTTGACCCATCCCAACCCCCTCTCAACTATTAACCATCCCCACTTGAATATTCAACATCCCATAGGTCCTTTACCCTTTCAAACCCCCTCTCAACTATTAGCCATACATTTGATGTCTTGATTAATGTGTAAGCATCATATAACTACATAACACGCACTCATTTTGTAGTTATATAACACACACACATTGTGTATTTATATAACGTACATACGTTTTTCAGTTATATAGCGTGCATGTTCTTTTCAATTCTACAAGGGTGGGAAATGCAATGTGAATTTAAACATAATGCACTCTCATTTTGTAACGCCTAAACCATGCCAATTCACTAGCTCACATGTCACCAATATTCCCATGTGTAGGGTTTGGACTTTACTTCGGTAATACCAAACTCATGCTATGGTAAATGATAAACCATAGCTAATTGGTAATTTCTTCCCGTTTCCGAAGAAGTTTGTGTTTACCCACTCGTTACAGTACGATACAAACAATTATTTCAACGAAATCTTAAACATTTATAGCATTTTTTCTATAGATTCTAAATATATAATTTTTATTTAAAAATATTATGTTTTCTTATTTTTTTCAATTTCTATTATGTCCTAACTCCTTAACTCAAAAAAACACACAATTAGTGTTTTTTCCATAACTTTCTCAAGACTTCATCGTTTTACAAAATAATTGCATCGTGCACTGGAAGAAACTGACCTCTACATTCTATCAAAAACCCATTTCATGATAATTACATTAATTCCTTCAAAGGATGCACCCACAAAAGACATACCATTTTCAAGGAATGACCACTTAGATAACTATAAAAATAATTAAAAATCACTAATTTTATTTTTTTTAAATAGTGTTGCACTAGTGCTATATGTTCTCTACATGCCTCCCACTTTTTGTAGCATGAAATCATCATTTAGGACCTCAAAGGCTACACCCACAAAACATATACCTTATCATTTGCTTGAAAAATAGAAAGTGTCTGTTTGAAAAAATGAAATTTGACATAGTTATGAAAATGTTCAATACATAAAACTTATATATTCGGAAACGTGATTCAATTTTCTACATTTCATGTTTTTTACTCAAAGCAAGATATTTTGCGTAAGTATCTCAAAAATTCCAAGTAAGTTGAGGGATGCCTGATTTTTCAGTTTTCTATTCCATCTAATGCACCAAAAGTGAGCCTCATTAGCTTGCACTCACCCATATGTAATTCATTATTTAATAAATAACTTGCATTCATATTGGGTAGGCAATGTTATAGCAAGTGGGTTCATATTGGGCAGTTAAATACTCTAAAAATGGAAGTAATATATTTATTAGTATATAATCATCGAAGGCAATTTTTAATATATTGAACACATATCCATATTAGGGGGTTGGATAAGGTATTAAGGGGGATAATAGGTACATGTTTGAAGTTAGTGTGAATTCAAATTACTATTTGAATACGTGTGATTTGTGTGTGAAGGTGTTGCACATACAATTGTGTTTTGAGTTAGAGTGGCGTTTAAATATGTATGATTTGTTAGTGAATGTGATGTGAAGCCAATTGTATTTACTTTGTATGGAACCATCCTATGTTCAGGGGATTAATTGAAAAGATAAACCCTAAAAAAAATCCATCTATACATATACAAAACCTTAATTATATAAACTTATTAATATTTCAACTTAAATTGAGAATGTAGTTTATAATACAAGAACACAAGTTTTCCATGTAAACTCCTTAAAAATGTCTAAAGGATGTGAAAGTGTGAACTATAGCAATTACAAATAAATGCATTGAATGATTCTCATGGTTGAGTGTGCAATGTGGTGAATAAGTTGTCAAATAGAAATAAATGCATTAAATGATTCCCATGGTTGATTGTGCAATGTGGTGGATAAGATGTCAAATAGAAATAAATGCATTAAATGTTCCAAATGAGATATATATGAAGTTTGGCTACATGAAGTTACCAATTACAAGAAGGTTGAGTGTGCAATGTGATGAATTGGATGTCAAATACAAATAAATATATGTATGAAAGTTTGGCTACTTGAAATTGTCAATAAGGTTGTGTACAATGTAATAAATAAGATGTTAACTATAAGTAAATGCATTGAATGATCCCACAATCCACTGAAATATGTATCAAAGTTTGGCTACATGAAATTGTCAATAATGCAACAAGGTTAGTGTACAATGTGAAGATTAAAATGTCACATAGAAATAAATGCATTGAATGATAACATTGACATATGTATAAAAATGAAGTTGTCAATAATACAACAAGGTTGAGTGTATAATGTGATGAATACAATGTCAAATAGAAATAAATGCAGTAAATGATCTGAGTGAGATATGTATGAAAATTTGGCTACATAAAGTTTTCAATAATGCTACAAGAAATAAATGCATTAAATGATTTTACTTAAATAGGTATGAAAATTTAGTTACATAAACTTTTCCATTTAATGATCCAATCCACTAAGACATGTATGCAAGTTTGACTACATGAAATTGCCTACAATGTGGTGAATGAGACCCTCTTGTTTGTGAGATAAGGAATCCTCTTTGTCAAAGATATAACTAGTAAACTCTATAAAAATGTATACACCCTATCTTTCTCCAAATTTGAACCTATAACATTATAGAAAAATATACATAATCTTAACCATTAAACCCACTCAAACTATATTATTTTATTTTTACTTTAATGTATTTAAATAGATATATTTAACCATTTACATTGATCATTTGATTGATATGTGTATGTTGAATATATACATGAATTTACGTAAATGTACTTAATATTAGAATACAAAGGTACAGGTGTAATCAAATATATGTGTGAATGCTTACACGTCACGTCCCATTAATAATTATGTTGCAAAGTTTATCTTGGTTAAAACTCAAAATGCACGTAAATTTATATCTTAAATCTGATTTTAACTTTTTTGTTTTTTTGTTTTTAATTATTGTTACACGTTGTACCCAGGGCTATGGTGTCTGACACGATTTGGTCGGAAAGGGATATTGCCAATTTTGAAAACATAAAATGGTTATGTAAATGGTTTTAGTGTGATATCATCGAACCTTTTAAAACAAAGATATAACTAATAATTATGTTTTGGAGAATTAATTAAAGATATTTAAATTAGGAGTAAACTCTAGACCGTTTGTATATAAAAGTTGATGAGTTATTTTGGTCAAAATTTCGTGGAAATTGTTTAAAGGATAGGTTTGAGTGATTGAAATTACATAAATTTGATGTCGAAGGGTAATTGAGGGTCCCAAATCCATTTCTACAATAAAATTTGCAATTTTAACACTGGAAATCTCATTTTTAATAACAAATCTTATTTTTAACAACAAATAATGTTGCTCGATTTAGACCAAAGTTGTCTAAAAAAATATAAATGGTCTAAAAAAAATACAAATGGTCTAGGAATTAGCCAACTCCTTTAAATTAAAGTTTAATTATAATTATTATATTTTTGGAATTTTTATTAAATTTAATAATAAAGGTATTAAATAGATCTATATATTTGATTATGAAGTTGGTTTTATTTATTTATTTTTAAATTCAAAATAAAATATTGTTGAAATAATAACTTTTAATTATTCAAATTGTATTTATAAGTATTTAGATTATACAATTTCGTAATTTTAATTAAAAAAATTAAAAAATAAATGATTGAATAATTAATTTACAGATTTTATTACATTTAATTAAATTTTTGAACACCTGTATTAAAAGAGTAGATATATCCAACACCAAAATTCAGGAATAGTTAAAAAAATTATAAAAAGATTCTAATGAATTATACTTAAAAAAAACTTGGTAGGAAAGAAAAAACATAATAAGTTGAATATCCTAGAAATTTAATATACATATTTAGCTAATTTAGAACCTACAATAATATATATGTGTGTCACGTCTCCACCCTTCTACCAGCGAGAGCATGTGACTATAATGCTATCATTTTAGGCTTTCTAGCCCCATGAACATAAAATAAAATGCATTGGAAATGAAACACACACAGATGCATAATTCGTCTAAACATACAACAGAAGCAAACACATTCATCCAATACATTTGGCATGTTTATCGTCTCATTTAAGCAATAAGTACAATTGCAAAGACATAATGGACAAGAGATACTTATCTTTAACAGAAGCTTGTTCGACAACCAGCTACGTCGCTGCAACGTTCCACCCAACCATAGGCCAGTGTGCTCATCAATCACTCAACAACATTGCCACCCCCGAACTGGGCATGATTCCACAAGGAATAAGGGGAAACTAGCAGGCTCACACGTAGCCAAGGATACACAGCTTAGCCAAGCCAACACAATTTGGTTTATCAGGCTAACAGGAGATGGAAACGCTGGCTGCTAAGCTAGTGGGATCACTAAAGAGCTAAGCACACCTGCACCAGAACTAGCCTGATTTCTAATACATCCACACACACCCAACATAAGGAATCATTCCCTTCTCTATTGCACAGTCCCTCAGGCCATGACTTCCCTTCCAGTGCTATTCAGGGGGTGTAGAGAAGAAAGCCAGCCCTCTAGCTCTGTCTGTGAGGCTCCTGCACACACTAGGTTTATCAAGCACACTTAGGCTCCATTCCAATCTCGAACAGTCCAAAGACCAACAACCACAGAATACACAGCACTTCACAGCTCTGGAATTTGAAGGGAAACACACCACAGAGGCCAAATCGGGTATGGCAATTGGTTAAAACGGCTTAGATTGAGCAACGAATTCCAGAGTCGTTTACGGCCCTAACATGGACAAAAGGACCTCAACAGCACCCAAAATTCGTGGCTCTGTTCTCCCACTTGTAGGGAAACACTAAACAATGAAATTCCCCACTGTGGGCATGTGGAAACAGAACCAAAATTCCCAGCAGAGATCCCAGCCACTAGAAGCTAACAAAAACACTTCACAACCATGGTAAAAACACATGAGAGTACAAAAACGTGAGTGGAAAATGCACCAGCATCTCCAAAAACGTGAGAAAAACCAACTGAATCCCTGGCATTACAAAAATGACCTCCCATCCATGGGAAAATGAATCCAACAACCAAAAACGTGGAATGAAACACACACAGAAAGTTTTGGATGCCTGAGAGAGCTCACGTGAAGGAAAAATGGTGAAGAAAACATGAAAACATGAAAGCATGGTAGAATGGCATACGTTTTTGGGTTTTTACTTGCCCAAGGAGTCAAAACGCGTTTCCCAAAGATTGATGGCTTCTCCAATTCGAATTTGGGTTGTCGTACCTTTCCCATCCCATGCAATAACCAACTTAACAAACTTCTGGCAGTAATAAATGATTGGGTGAATAAGACAAGAAAGGTACTTGATAGTTTTGGTGGGTACCCCTTTGACATTTGGATTTTCCCCATTGGCCCCAAAGGTTTGAATACGCCCCCCCCTATCCTTAGGAAATCATGCCCCTTCTCATTATTGTTACATTGACATAGTTGGTTGTGGGTTTTTAATTAATTGCATATTTACATGATGATTTGAAATCATAACGTGCCTCGCTAGCAAAAAATACCATCGGCGCCGATTTAATCGCCGGAACATAAAACAATAATCCATCGTGGGATTTTTCTTGTAGCTCCACACCATGATTAAATACAATATATGCATCATATACATTTAATGGAAACGGGGTCAAAACTAGGGTGTTACAATGTGTATATTGCATTAAATATGATTGTATTCCCTTAAGAGTATTAAAACAAATCATTTGTTTATTAGAGCTTTTTTTTTCTCCAATGATGCTTTTTCCAAATTAAATTATTGCCTTGTTATTTATTCCATTATTTAATGTTGATATTTCATTATTGAAGTTTTATTTTCTAGTGATGTTAGTTTTTCAACATTACGCTAGCATTATTAGGATCTTTAACTGAGAGAATAACAAGTACATCAATCAAACACAAGAGACAATGAACACAGTGTTTTTCCTCAGGGAAACCATAAAGGAGAAAAACCCGCAACTTCCTCAAATATAGAATCAACACCAAAACAGTAAAAGCCCCAAAACAGTAAGTGATCTCCCGACAGCAGTAATCTTCTTCTTATCTAGCCCCAGTGTCTTCTCCTTCCTCAACTATGCGCTACACTTGAGTGTGGATGACTTTTTTTGTGTTAAATAGAGACTCCAGTTCTCTATTTATAATAATCCCAACATGACTAAAACCCTACTAGGGCCGACCTCTACTAGGAGAGTCTAATAACCCTAGTGCCCCGGAACTGCGGGGACTTTAACCCTTAGACAATTGGAGGGTTACTCACTATGACTTGACATGACTTCTTTACATTATTGATCCTCCCGATCGGAACATCGGGGCATGACAATATGACTCAATTACATAATAGATACATCCCGAAATAAACATCGGGTTACAATACATAAGATACATAGATGAATACATTTCAAAGTTACAAATACATCAACATTCCCTCTTAACTAGGAAGGTATTCTTTCAACACAATTTTCAGCACTGGTCTTCTTCTCTGTATCAGCTAGATCATTTCGTCATCTGCATCTCAAGTCTTCTGAGTCTTCAAGTCATCTTTGTCTTCAAGTCATCTTCGTCTTCAGATCTTGATCATCTCTCGATCTGGATCATCATGGGACATCATCACTAGATCTAGATCATCACTCGATCTGGATCATCACTGGTCATCATCACTGGATCTAGATCATCACTGCTAGATCGTCATCACTGAATCTGGATCATCATTGGCTATCATCACTGGATCTGGATCATCACGGGTGCTATCTCATGATTCTTCTCATCACAGGAAGTTCTACAAAGCCATCCATTTTTCATGCTGGTTGTAGGCCTAGCCTCCATGTAGGTCTTCTTCAGCACTTATATTTGATTAACACATGATCAAAGAAAGGCTCATCATTTCTATTTGATCAACACATGATCGAAGATAGATACTGCACTTACATCTGATCAACACATGATCGAAGAAAGTCACTACACTTACATCTGATCAACACATGATATGAAGAAAGGCACACCACTTACATCTGATCAACACATGATACGAAGAAAGGCTCAGCACTTATATCTTATCAACAGATGATCGAAGAAAGGCTCTGCACTTACATCCACCCAAGTGGGAACACATCCTGCTCACAATGATGGAAGGGCTTGCACTCATATTTGATCATGAGGGAACACATCCCAGCAATCATATCAGAATGGCCCCCAATCCTCCTCGACTGAGCTACCTGGTAATTGACTAGGTGCCTCCATTCTCCTAGAGAATGGCAGTTGCCCTTACATCCAACCTACTCGTCGGAATGGCCAACACTCACATCTGACATGGAAGGAACTTAATCCTTTAGCCATGATAGAATGGTTCATCCCTTACATCTGATCAAGTGGGAACACATCCCTCTATCACATCAGAATGGCTGTCAGTCCTAGACTGAGTGTTCCTGGTAACTGACCAAGTTCCTCCATTCCTAGAATGGTAATTGCCCTTACATCTGTCCTACTCGACAGAATGGAAAACACTCATATCTGACATGGAAGGAACCAATCCTCTCACCATGATAGAATGGCTTAGCCCTTTCATCTGACCATGGAAGGAACCAATCCTCTCACCATGTTAGAATGGCTATGGGTTTCATCATTTTCTCTTGGAGGAAAGCTCGATCTAGAGAACACCAAGCTTCTCCCTGAAGTACTCAAACTTCAGCCTAGCCAATGGCTTTGTCAATACATCAGCTATCTATTCCTCCGTCACAACATACTGGAGTTTCACTGCTCCCCTTTGCACCATATCCCTGATATAGTGATACTTGATCTTGATTTGCTTCGACTTGTCATGGAACATTGGATTCTCTGACAACTTCACGTAACTCTGGTTGTCACAATGTATACAAGTAACATCCAACTGGAGAGCAAATATATCAGATAGTAGCTTCCACAACCATACTGCCTCACAACTAGCTGAACAAGCTGCGGCATACTCTGCTTCAGCTGTATTCAGTGCCACACAGGATTGCTTCCTGCTAAACCAAGAGATCACACCTGATCCCATACTGAAGCAACACCCTGAAGTGCTCTTCCTATCAATGGCACTACCTGCCCAGTCTGAATCAACATAACCCTCCAGGTTAATCTTTTGATTCGCATCGTACTTGAGCCCATAATCAACTATACCCTTCAGGTACCTCAGAATATGCTTTGCAGCAATCAAGTGAACATTTCTCGGATCTGTCAAGAACTGGCTCAAGGTGTTCACAGCAAAGCAAATGTCTGGTCTCGTGTTCGTCAGATACATCAATGACCCAATCATCTAACAATACATCGTAGCATCAACCGACTCTGATGAAGCATCACTTAATAGCTTCAAGTTTGATGCCATAGGTGTGGCCATAACCTTGCAGTCCATCATCCCAAACCTCTTCAGGATATCTATTGCATACTTCCCTTCTCCAAGGAAGATTCCATCTGTACTTTGCCACACCTCCATACCTAGAAGGTAATGCATCATCCCCAAGTCCTTCATTTCGAACTCAGCAGCAAGCTTTCTCTTCGTATCAGCAATCAACCTATCCGTACCTGTCACAAATAGATCATCTACATATAGTAGAAGCATCATTGGGTTTCCATCTTCAACCTTGTAGTAAAGGTTGGAATCTGCTTTACTCTTGGTAAAGCCCAAACTGGATAGAAAGCTGTCAATTCTGCCGTACCAGGTCCTGGGTGCCTGTTTCAAACCGTATAGGGATTTCTTCAATTTGCATACATGAGACTCTCTGTCATATGTCTCAAAACCGAGTGGCTGTTCTACATACACTTCCTCTTCCACTACACCATTTAAGAAAGCAGTCTTGACATCCATCTGGTGTATCTTCCATTCCATTACTGCAGCTAGAGCAAGTATTGATCTGATGGAAGTGTATTTGGCTACAGGTGCAAAGGTTTCTTCATAGTCTATTCCTTCTTTCTGAGAGAAACCTCGAGCTACAAATCTTTCTTTATACTTTTCAATGCTACCGTTTGTAGCATGTTTGATCTTGTAGATCCATTTGGAAGTTACAACTGACTTCCCTTCTGGTCTTGGGACAACATCCCAACCATCATTCTTCATGATCGATTGATATTCTTCGATCATAGCATCCTTCCATTCTTTCCGTTCTGCCGCTTCTTCATAATTGGAAGGTTCTTTATCAATGAAATCACATAGTAAAGCTACATACCCGTAGTAGGATCTGGTCCTCTTTCTTTCTCTGTGATTCTCTTCTGGAGCCCTATATCTTTTCGCACCTTGGATAAGTTCACGTACCCAAGCAGGTTTCCTCTTATGAGGATTCTACTCTAGAGGTGGATCTACAGGTCTTTGTGGTTCTTCAAAATCTTGATCTTCTTCTTGAGCTTCTTCGTTCATGGTTGTATCATGAATTCTGGGTACTTTTGCTTTTGTTTCTTCAGGTTCTTCAGCAGGTCTCTTTCTGGATTTGTTGTAAGCTGTGTCTTCATCAAATGTCACATCCCTGCTGATGTCAATCTTCTTTTATCCCGGGAAATATATTCTGTAAGCCTTCGAGCTTTCAGATTATCCCACCAATATACCCTTCTTTCTTGAAGGATCTAACTTAGTCCTCTTCTATTTTGGAATGCGTATGTACACAGGACAGCTGAATATTCTGAGATGGTTGAATTCTGGTTTCTTTCCGGAGAAGACTTGTTCAGGAGTCTTGTTCTCAAGTACTCTATATGGAGTACAGTTTTGTACATACACCACTGTTCTGGTAGCTTTTTCCCAAAGAAGCATAGGAAGATCTTGATCATGAAGCATTGCTCTTCCAGCTTCCTTGATGGTTCTATTATTCCGTTCCGCAATCCCATTTTGTTGTGGATTATAAGGAGTGGACAACTCCCTCTTAATCCCTGATTCTTTGCATAGCTCTTTGAATTCATTCGAAGTGAATTCTCCACCATTATCTGATCGAATGGTCTTGATCTTCTTTTCAGTATGGTTCTCGATCAAGGTTTTGAATTCCTTGAACTTACTGAATACTTCGTCTTTGTTCTTCATGAAGTAAACCCATGTCTTTCTATAAAAATCATCAATAAAAGAAACATAGTATGCATACCCGCTTAGTGAGTTTGATGACATAGGACCGCATACATCGGAGTGGATGATTTCTAGTATGCCTTTGGCTTTGCTTTCGCTGCTGGGAAATGTCTTCTTTGTATTCTTCCCTTTCGCACATCCTTTGCAGACCCCATCATGTTTTGCTTGAAATTCTAGAAGACCTTCAACAGCTTTTCTTGCAATAGGTAGTGCTCTGTAATGCACATGAGCAAGCCTTCTATGCCAAAGTTCACTTGGCTCTACTGTGTCATGGATCAAGGCTTGTTCTGGATGGCCCTTCAATTTGTACAAACCTCCTTCTTGTTCTCCAATCACTACCGCATCATCAATAGTCTTTTCTTTTGGCCACATGATGACTTGACCATCTATGAATGCAACTCTCATTCCTTTTGCATCCAATGCTGATATGGAGAGAAGGTTCTTCTTGAGTCCTAGCACAAACAATACTTCTTTCATTGTTAGAGACTTACTAGAGTCTAGTTTATATGAAGATTCCCCACTACCTTTTATTGGATATTCATAGTCATCTCCTAGCTTCACCTTGTGAGGTGATTCATGTTCTGACAGTCTCACAAAGGATTCCTTGAATCTAGTCATATGTTTGGAAGCCCCATTGTCTATAATCCAATCATCACTTCCATGAGTAATGTTACCTATGAGAGTGGAGATCAAAACATATTCATCCTCACTTGAGAATATTCACTTTGATATCTGGATCTCTTCTTGGATGGTTCATCATCCTCTGTAGCATGAGCATGATGTCTTCTTTTGTTCCCCTTCTTCTTATGAGAGTGACCCTTGTTCTTAGGGCAGTCTTTTGCAAAGTGTCCTCTTTCATCACATGTATAACATCTCAATTTTGATAGGTCTCTTCTACTGTTATCTCTATGATGAGGATCCTTACCTTTGGAGTAATGAGGTATTCTTCTACTTTTCTTGGAGTGGACTGTGAGAGCTTGGTCTTCACTTCCCATATTCTCTTCTCAAGCTTCTATCCGTGCTTCTTCTTGAGAACATTCTTCCCATAGTCTGCTGAATTTTACTAACTTCTTTCTATCAAAGATTCCTTGAATGAAAGAATCCCATGACCTAAGAAGGCCATTCAGTGTTGTCATCACAATATCTGCATTCTCCACTTCTTCATCTACAGCTTCTAATTATTCCTTGATATGAGAAACCCTTGTGAAGTAAGACTAGATGGTCTCTACATTTTGAATCTTCACATTCTTTAGTTGATTCCTCGGAGTCATCTTGCAGTTTATGTTCTTCCCTTCAAACAATTTGGTTAGGGCATCAAACATGGCTTTAAGTGTCTTGAGAGATGACACATGTGGGATAAGGTGATCCTTGATATAATCAACAATGATTCTCTTTTCTATAACCATGTTCTTCTTATGTAAAGCCTTTTCCTCATCTCCCTCTGGAACTGGAACCTCCTCATGAATGTAGGAGTCTAATTCATTCTTTTCCAGGACCAAGGAGATCCTCTACTTCCAGTCTCGGAAGTTATCAGCTCCCTCAAGCTTTTCATCAAGCTTGGTATGATGAGACATCTTTAAACTGAGAATCTCAAATGGAAATACAAGAGATCTTAGATCTTACCAGGTCAAGATGTCGGATCTGAAACTTGAGCTGAAATCCTGCAGAGTTGGTTCAGGAGAAAATTAGGGTTTTGCTTTTCCGAAGATCTGTCCACCCAATTGCCTTGAAATTTGTCCCTAACTTCAATTTTGGGGAGGAGATCAATCCAGGCCTGGGTTCACTGAAAAATTCCTCTTCTGTGAAAAGCCCTAATTTCCGGCAGCAGTGTCGGGTCCAAAATTGAAAAACCTCAAATTGGATTATGCTTCGACAGAAAGATGCGCCCTAAGGAGGAGAGTTATTCCACCTTACTTTTGCTGAAAATCTATGGTGGGAGATCCACAAACTAGGAAGCCCTAGTTCCCGCAGCTACACAGTGTTTTGTTCTCATGTTAGCTCTGATACCATGTTAGTTTTTCAACATTAAGCTAGCATTATTAGGATCTTTAACTGAGAGAATAACAAGTACACCAATCAAACACAAGAGACAATGAACACAGTGTTTTTCCTTGGGGAAACCATAAAGGAGAAAACCCCGCAACTTCCTCAGAGATAGAATCAGCACCAAAACAGTAAAAGCCCCAAAATAGTAAGTGATCTCCCGACAGTAGTAATCTTCATCTTATCTAGCCCCAGTGTCTTCTCCTTCCTCAACTATGCGCTACACTTGAGTGTGGATGAATTTTTTGTGTTAAATAGAGACTCCAGTTCTCTATTTATACTAATCTCGACATGACTAAAACCCTACTAGGGCTGACCTCTACTATGAGAGTCTAATAACCCTAGTGCCCTGGAACTGTAGGGACTTTAACCCTTAGACAATCGGAGGGTTACTCACTATGACTTGACATGACTTGTTTACATTATTGATCCTCCCGATCGGAACATCGGGGCATGACAATATGACTCAATTACATTATAGATACATCTCGGAATAAACATCAGGTTACAATACATAAGATACATAGATGAATACATTCCGAAGTTACAAATACATCAACATTTTCCCACTTAAATTATTGCCTTATTGCCTTGTTTATTTTATATTCCATTATTTAATGTTTGTATTTCATTATTGAAGTTTTATTAGTGGTAAGAACGATCAATTTTATGTATTTCTATGTATAAGTTTTGTATATAGGTATTGTAAAAGTAGTTTATAGATTATGTTGCTTATCAACTGTTGTTCCTTCAATCCCTATGTAAATTACTTGTAATGTATAAGTTTTCTATATAGCTATTGTAAAAGTAGTTTATAGATTATGTTGCTTATCAAATGTTGTTCTTTCAATCCCTATGTAAATTACTCGTAGTGAATACAAGCTCCAATGCAAGGTGTTTGATGAATGCTTATCGCTACATATAGAGAAGAGAAACTGAGAAAATATGGCAAGGTTGTCATATCAAGAAAACCTTTAAGAAGTTAGAGTCAACCAATTAGAGTATAATATAACAAAAATTGTTAATTAGGTCTAGCTTAAGCAATTGTGAGTAGTAGTATTATCATTTTTATCTAGGTTCAATTCTTTCAAGTGACATGTTGAGCTCTTAAATGAGTATATTGTTGACAAAGCTTTGTGCTTATATAAAATTCGGTTTACCCCAGGTAGCATCCTTGGAATGAGGGAAAGTGCTTGGTGGGTTTTCGTGGGAAATGCATTCTACATTTTGTTATATTTTAAAGAACTAGAAGTTGCTTCAACTTATGAAAATGAAGCACAAGAAGGAAGAAGAAGTAAATAAAATATTGAGTATGAAAAGGAATATTTTTTCCATAAGATTTTTTTTCCAAGGAATAAATTCACAAAAAACCCTCTCACTACTTCTCCATGTTCCATGAATGGTAAACAAGGCAAACCATTAGCCCTGATTATGGATCCTTACCCAAAGGGGATTAAGAGAGTTGAAACCATGACCTCCCTAACTGTAGTGGGGATTTCTCCTCTACTACGTGCAAAAGCACCTACCCTAGGTCGTCCATATCATAGGGTAGAGTTCAACAATAGTAACGAGAAACAAACAAGCAATAATAACAATATTTTTAGATTTTTTAGATATATTCTACTAACTAACCAAAATAAAAGTATTCATACCTTTTATGTAATTTGGGCCACCATAGGCACGGTGAGGAAATGGTGCCGCAACTCCACGGTTTGGGTATCCAGTCTTCTCCACGAGTGGTTGTCAAATGGGGGAATGGATCCAAATGGGTACAGAGCTAGCTTAACGTACACCATGGGAATGATATGGCTAAAATGGAATAATAATGGAAAGTGATGAAAAGTAATGATGTGTGATGTGACCAAAAGTGTGGCTAAAAGTGTTTTGGGGGAGACCTTCACAATGTATTTATAGGATGATCCAAGGTTTTTTATTTACACATGGTATTTTATTTTGCATGGTATTTATCTATGGTTTTTTACTCATTCTCATTTTTAGGGTTTTTTGGTCAATTTTTGAGAGAGTGAGGATAAATCACAATAAATGCTCAACTTCCCTTCATTTATGGGGAAGGAATAATAATGTTTTGGACCATATTTAGTGTTTTTTTTGTTGTGAAAGTCAAAATGGAGGAAATAATGGTTGGAATATGATGTATGATTATGGTTTAGACCATAAAGATCTAGGTGAACAATTTTTGGTGTTAACATATTTCCCCATGATGTGTGAGGGCAAGAGTTCATCGTATGGCCGATAGACATCATAGGATCAATGAAAATGTTGAAAATGATGGAGATACTGGAGAGGACCATGGAGGAGTGGAGTCTCCTCATTCGAACTACAGTGGCATTTGGTTTGTATTTATTCTAAAAAATGGATGAGGTACATATAATCTCAGACATGTATATGGACAAGGTGGGCATGCCCATGCTTGTAACAATGTCTCAAAAATAAATATGGGGATCAAGGGTCAAATAACGGGAGTCGATCAATACATATATAACTCGTAGTACATCATGGTGGCCTTAATGGGAGGTTGAATACATAAACTGATCTGAAGAACTAGTACATAGGAACAATGTCATTCTCATGGAATGCAATACCATCACAGCTAATGCTCTGCTGAATCTGGAGGTGTACATAATTGGATGGAATCAATGACTAAGAGTTAGAATCTCTATGGTACAATATACGACATCAAGTACTGGAGATACACGGAAGCATGACACTAAGGGGCTTCCGAACACTATCCCCAACACAACCCAAAAATTAGAAGGGACATGAGACTGTATGGGTCCCAAAATAGATTGACCAATGTGCTAGATTTAGGTGACAACCGGGGTCTTTGACCAAATAATGAAAGGACCAATACCATGTATGAATCTCAACGGTGTAATAGTGAAGCTGAAGTCGAGCACATGAGACACAACCAACCCAAAAGGCACTAAGGACACCTTTCAAGTGGTCCAAGGAACTCATCAATGAGGTGGATACAACCAGGATACAGGGACCTCTTGGTTTATCCTATGGAATAGATGTGTTGACATCGATAGAGGGAGACCTATAACTACTAAGGAAATGACATTTCCTTGATATAAGCGCAAGGGAGAAAACCGGAGATATGGAACAATGCTGGGAGTGAGGCATTGACTGGGGAATAGAGGTAGGGGAGTACATGAGACTCAAACTTCATTTGCTTAGAGTATGATGGCAGTGTTGACTTGGTAGTAGATAATACTGACTCATGGGGAGGGGACCATAGCTGGGAAATCGGGAAGATGACTATAATGGGATACATTGGGGGAAGTAACTGGACTAGTGATATCTAGGGGATCCAAGAAAGACTCATTGTAGAGTACTCTGAACAAAGGTGACCCAATGGAAGGAAGATTCCATAATGTGAGACCATATGTAATATGTTATGGCATCTAGAGACACCATTGTGGGCCTTCTCCATAGTTTAAGGAGCTAGAAGAAGGGATAGGAGTATGCTCAGTGTGATACTATCTCGTGGATTTTGGTCGATCCCAAGACGGTAAATGCTCGATGATGTTTTCATTTTTAAAGAGTTTGAAAACATAAAGAAGACTCCAATGGGGTCTCTTTTTCATATAGTAGTCTCCTAAGTCTAAAAAATGATAAAAGTGTACAAAGGAGAGATCTCCCTACCGAAAGGGGCAGAGAGACTTCTTTACTATAGGTAGTCCAACTAGGACAGAAAAGGTTAAACCTATATTGTTTGGATGGTCATTCAAATAATTTTACGAGCATGAACAAAAACAAGTTTGCTCGACAATATTTTCTTGATGAGAGGGTTGGAAAAGAGCTTAAAGACAACCCATAATGAGGTTTTTCGTAATTTACAGTCCCAATGTTTGACAAAGCATAAAAGGATACAAAGAGAAACGTTCCTAGCTGGAAGGTGGTAGGGTGGTACTTTGGTTTAAATAGTCTACGTAGTCTGAAAAAGGAGATAAACGATACCACATAGACGCCCTTTCAAATACTTTAACAAGCGTGAAAGGAAGAAAGCATGCTAAACAATATTTTCATTATTTTAGGAGTCAAAAAAGAGATTAACATAAACTCCATAATGGTTAGTCAAGCAAGGAGGAAGGGTTCGGTGTACCAAAAGGGATGGTGCTGTGAACATGGCTGATATGAATAACAGTGGAACACTGGTGGGGCCTCTTTGCGGGACGATGGATGGTGGTAAAATAAGGCCAAGTTTGCAGTATGGATGGAGCATATGGCTCATGAACATGCCAATACATGTGTGGTGTGATTTTCATGGTGGCATGCAAATTGAGGTGACTCCGGGAAATGGACCAAACAATCAGTAGGGAGGGAGGCAGTCTACACCAGTCTAGTAGGTCGTTTCTTCACCAAGGAGATTTTTGCATAGTGGCGACAACTTTCTATACTCATAGAGGATGATCCATACGTGAGTGTGGACTACCAGGGAGATATGAAGATGCCTCAACTTCCAGGATAGGTCTGGGGACCTGAGAGTACGTATACATGATGCTTTGTGGTAGCATTCATATATAGTTTACTAGCATAGTGGTAGCTAGATCATGTGTGTGTAGATCCTGATGGCATATTGTGTGCATATGCAGACATGGGACCACACCCTCCAGTGGGGTACCAGCAGTGCATGGGTGGGGTGGAGGGTGTAGATCCACTCGCTCATGTGCAGATGAGGCGATATAGTGTTACATGGGACTCACTGTGGCTAGACGTGGAGCGACAACTAGAGGGGGCCACTAACTCGTGGTAAAAACAATACAAAACAAGAAAGAAAAATTATGAAACATGGGTATGCATGGTGAGTGACTTCAGGTATAGAACCTCTTGAGGTAGATCTCATTGCGGGTATTCTTCAAGAGGCGATCGTCTGATTCAGTGAGAAGATATGCCCCATTGCAGAAACATCGATGGATGACATAAGGACCATGCCACATAGATTCAAACTTCTCTTTTTCAGTTTTATCATAGGCTTGATCATAAATGAGGAATAGGTACCTCTTGCTAAAGGTGCATGGGTGGATGTGGGGGTCATAATGGGATTTTGACTAGGTCTTAGTCGCTTCAATCATTTGGAGAGAAGTGCGAAGGTCCTCAGTGGTTTGTTCAAGCATAAGTAGGCATTTTTATAACGGTGAAGTATTAGGTAGAAGTTATATGACAAGGCAGAGTAATAGAATCTGGCATTGAATGGGAAGAACTGATTCCACACCATGGACTAAGTGAAATGGGGTAAAAATGGTGGCGGTTTTAAGGATCTCTCCATCGTCATTAAAGTTGTGTCAGGATAGATCAGGAGGATCTTGGACGATTGAAGAGGAGGAAGGACTACTAGAAGTAGAGATCATGTAAATGGTGTTAGTGGTGTTCGAGGAAGATTCCTGGGGGTGGATTTACTCAAGGATGGTTATGTCGGACTCATAGGAGTGCTTACGAAGGTCACTGAGGAGCGAGCAGTACTCGGGAAAGTTTTGGAAATGGTGGGAATAATGACCATATAGGCCACAAAATCTACATGGATGGTTGGTGCAGAGCGATTTGTTCTTAACCGAAGGTATGTAAGGTACATTGACAATTGGGGCATCATCGGTCTCGACTACAATGTGAATGTGAGTGCAAAGGATAGGAAAACCAGGACAATTTTTTATCGCATGGCCTTGGACATTTCATAATGCACATGTAGGAGGAGGACATGGTTTTGTCGTCGCTTTGGGAATCTTTCCCCCAGTTTTCTTGGTAGGATGGGGGCAAGATTAGAGACAAAAGCAGTCATTGGTGTATTGAGAGGTGGGTGCAACATCATCTCAATAAGTTGGATGAGATTCAACACGAATAGTAGAGTTAGTGGAAGGGTGGGGGGATCAAGGTACCACGCAGGAATACCCAAAGTGAAACCTGGAAGGTTGATAGTAGCCATGGCTAGATTACTCACAATACCAGATGGTGGAAATATGAAGGGGATCATGTGTATGGGGAATGAACCCCAATAATTACCTGAGGACTGTGGTTGAGGTTGCGATTGTGGTTGCGAGGTGGTCGGAATGTTATCGAACGTGATAGTGCACAAATATGATATGTCACCTGGTAGAGGAGGAGGTGATAAGGATAAGAAGGTGTCCATCAACGAAGTGTTGGAAAATAATCCTGGGCCAGAAACAGACAGGGAAGGTATGTAAAAACTTTCTATGGTCATGTCGATAGTAGGGAGGACGAATTCCGGAGTGCCCAATCCATTAGGGTCATAATACATCAGTTGGTTGATGATCATAATATTCCTGTCATGGGGGAGCATTAAGAGTTGAAAGACAGTAGAGGCAATGAATCACATTGCATACATATAACTTCATCCAAGGAGGATCTTGTAATCAAGTTGGGTGTTGACAACCTCAATGTCAATCAACATGATTTTTCTTGCTAACTCAACGAGGAAATTTGTGAGAACTCCCTGGGGTTGAGCAGCACGACCATTGTAGGCGTGAAGGGAAGTTGTGGAAGGTTGAAGGGTTGGGGATCCAAGTTTCTTTCGAATAAAGGTTGACATAACACAAGTGGATGCTCCCTCATCAATGATGCACCGATGAATGACCAAATTCTGAATCATGTCTGG
Source organism: Pseudotsuga menziesii (assembly GCA_001517045.1). NCBI lineage: Eukaryota > Viridiplantae > Streptophyta > Pinopsida > Pinales > Pinaceae > Pseudotsuga > Pseudotsuga menziesii. The sequence continues at coordinate 502,755 of LPNX010850561.1, forward strand.
AACTTAGAGGGCAGTGGATGATGGCATCTAGGGTTCTCCTTGATCCAAGTCAAAAGTGATCAACCAAAAATTAGAGGGATCAACGACACCTAGCATGGATAGCAAATATTTTTGTCGTGAAGGATAGGTTTTGAGGACTTCCAAAGAAGAAATGGTCGAGGAAGACTAGGCCAAGTCATCGAATATATTGTAGTTGAAAGTAGCTCTGGCAGTGGGGTTGTTCCCGACACGACATAAAGGGAACTGCAGTACTTTGGCCCTCATCCATTTGGGGTCTCGGAAAATGCAAAGACAAATCAGGAGCGGTGGAGGTGGATGTTGTTGAAGGGTTGACAATTTTCGTAGTGGAGCCATACTGTTTTTGTTGAGTTTGGAGGTTGACATCAGACAATAAATTCATAATGTGATGGACACCAGAATCAATGGGAGGATCCACAGAAATGATTTTTGGGTTTTGCAGTGCCTAGGGTTGGGTTGCAACCATCCCTTGGTTTCGAAAGGGGTTTTGCAGCACCATAAGTGGACGACCTTGGGGTGCAGGGTTTTTTTGTTCCACAGAGGCCACATTCGAATCATGTTGAGTATCAGTTTGAAGAAAATTGTGGATTCGATTCATATGGGGACACTGGTGTGTATAATTGTCGTAAGTGTTACAAATGGCCCACGAATGGTTAGTCCACAAGTGAGGTTTTTTCCGAGGTTTAGGGGGGACCCTGAGGATTCTGTGCCAGGGGATTTTCTCTGTTTTTGTTCATAAATTTGGGTTGTTGACCACCTCCATGAGGATGGTTTTCCCAATTCCTACCCTTATGTCATCGTCCCTACCCTTGTTGGTTATTGAGGGCAAGTTGATTAGGGGGGTTCTGTTGAGCATAGACCTGCCTTTCGGGAACAAGAGGAGTTGATTTGAAGCACGTGTAGGTTGCATAGGTGGTGGGTAGTAGGCAGGAGCAGCTAGAGGGGATGCAGAGCCTACCGTCTGACCATTACATGCAGGTGCCAAACAATTTGGCCCATGAATGTGAGGGACTGGTGTGGGAGACACATAAGAAGGTGCAGATTTGGATGGATCCACCATGCGTGAATAGTTAGGGGCATAACTAGGTTGGGAAACACTAGGGGTGTTACCAGAATGGGGTGGAATCGAAGGAGAGGTTGAGTAAAAGTGGGGATGCTGAGTAATAGAGCCGATGAATCCATTAGCAGCATGGGATGCCCCCGACGTATCTCGATGTGGGAAGCCATTGCGAGGAGCATCAGGTATAATGGTATACAAATAACCCGTTTGGGCATAGACAGGATCAAACTGTTGTTCCTTGAGGATGGCTTCCCCCTCAGTTTCTTGTCGCTCAAATGCGACTTCCTTGGTGATGGGGTGAAGTAAGGTTTTGAGAAACCAATCTAGGAAAATCGTATCATCTAAATGGATCTTACACAAGCTACGGCAATGATGACATTCATGGATATGATCCATGATATGGATAGTTGTGTTTTGTCTACAAGATAATAATATTTCTACTCCCTCCTCATAACGGATGGGTAAATGGAAGTATTTAAGGAGCATCGAGGCTAACGAGGAAAAGTATGGATAGGTGGTATGAGGAAGTTCGATATACCATTTGGTCGCAACCCTTGTGAGTGTGCACTAGAATAGCCAAAAATAGATAGAATCATCCACTATGTTGTTAGATGAACACCATAAGTGGAATGACATAGTGTAGTTTTGGGGGTCTTCTCTTGTCTTCCCTTCAAACTTAGGGATGTCTGATGGGAGTTTGGTAGGAATGGGAGGCCACAATGGGTTATGATGAATGAGTTCATTGGTCAACCATGCCAAATAAGGTAGTTTGAGGATATCCATAAATGGAAGACTAGGATCAGTACTGGACCGGGAAGAGCCAGCAATGGTGTTGGTTCCTATGAGAATGTAGTTCCGTGGGTAAATAAGGGTGTATAAGGATGGCTTCCAATAATAGGAGCAGACACTAGAATGGTAGGAATAGCCGAAATGGAAGTAGAAAGGCCAATGCCCCCATGCATTAATGGCGGTATGGTGGTAACCACGGTGGCTGGAGTGGGGCTACCACTAGTGGGCAGCATACCAATAGCAGTGTGTGCAGTGGTCAGGGGCCCACTAGGACCAGGACCTGTAGGTCTGAAAAAAGGGATACCCAAAATGATGGGTGGAACTGCAACAAGTCCACTATCATTTGTCCCCCCCTGAAAAGGGTTAGGAGGTGCACCGACCATGGGGCTAGATGGAGCAATAAACAAGGTAGGTTCAGATTGGTAGGAATCTGAATTAGACTCAAAAGTAGTGTATAGCTATGAAAGTGGTGAACGATGTCGAATATGGATCCGACAGTGACAGTTCAATGAACCGAACTGAGGGGTATGCCCCTAAGTCTATGCGAGTAGAGTAGTGGAGAAATTATGATGTGATGGTGTGCTATGTAATGAATGTAGGTGTAAGAGTATCTACTGCAGGTTAACAAACCCAACTACAACCAAGTGTGCAGAAGGAGAGCATACAAATGGTGGCTCACAGGCCAAAAGAAATCTCTAAAACCGAACTACAACAACAGGTTACAGTGGGCGAGTCTACAATAAAGTGGCCAAAAATCCAACAAGCAACACTACCTAGAAATAAAATGACACACTAACCGATGGAGTAAAAGTGCAAGCAAACTATTAACTACAAGCTGGAATTCCCTCGCAAATCATATCCTCGGTAGGGTGATGGAATCCCATTCAAACAATATGAAATGGAATAACAATATTCTAAGAGAATCCCACTACTGAGAGGGATCACCAGATAAATGATCCCTAGAAAGAATGGAAACTAGGCTACCTCATTCATGACACACCCGGAGTGGTTTTCTAGTACTTTAGCCCTTTGGCCCTCGACACCCAATATACTTTGACATACACAAGGAGGACTATGAAGGGTTAACCTTCAGTGCAGAATGGACCACAGTATTCCACCCTGACTTCTAGAACCCTTATGTTGTGGCTTACTCCCATGGATCAGGGTGCCCTCCGACAAATCGGTCATGACCGTGTCAACAAGTGCAAGAGGATTTTGGTCCCCTAATGGAAAATAACTATGTCTCAAATGTAAGTGACAAAGGGGTATTATTTGGATGCATTTCCCAAATGTCCTAACTTAGCTACAAGATTGTTTTGCCCCTCAAATGAGGTTACAATGTTGGTTTGAGTTAAGTTAATTTTTAGGCTAGCTTGGGGTAATGAACCAAGTGTTTCACTTTAGGGTGTGAGATGTGTGCAAATGATGTGTATGAACCCTAATGATCTCATAGTTGAGACACAAAAATGCAGATAAGTAACAGTAAATGACAGTAAATATCATGCAAAATAACTTATTCCTCTAGAAATAAAATATACACAAGTACATGAGTAGATAATGAACTTATAAGGTTGTAGGAAACATACAGGGGGTCTCAACTATGAAGCTCGACTAAAGGGGATCACTTACAAGGAAAGTAGGACCAAAAAAAAAACCGGGGGGATGTTATGGATCTAATATAGACAGAAATAGGCTGGGAAGGCATAGAACACAGACAAAGGGTTTGGAACAAGGATCTCAAACACCGAAAAGGTATGAAAAATTGCAAGTCGCACCCGTCAATGAAACATATGTGATTGGGGTCGCACAAAACCATGAATAAGTCGTGATCGAAAAAAATAATAAGGGGATAGACTCAGGTCGCACAAAAAAGAGGTTTATGCATGATAGGTCGCATAAAACGAGGTCATGGTAGCGACTGAGGTCGCTCTGGGAGCCGAGACAAGTGCAATCTAGAGTTCGGGTCCAGGTCACACTTATCAGGGTAGAAGGTGCAACCTAGGTCACGCTTATTGGGGAAAAAGGTGTGACCTGGTCATATCTTTCTGCTGCTTAAGTGTGATCCATCCGTAAGTGAGAATTTTTTAAGAAAATACAATCGGCTTGGGTTGGGGGGTAGGAACTGAGGCAAGACTAGTTCGAATCTTCCGTGAGGGGGTCATATCTATGATGACTGAATGTAGTAAAGGAGAACAAACTAGTAGGAACACCTACAAAAAAAAATATCTGAATGGATCAATCGAGTGGAGTTGCCAAAATTGTAGTGGGGATTTATCCCCTACTACATGCAAAATTACCTACCCTAGATCATCCAGATCATAGAGTAGAGTTCAACAATAATAATAGGAAACAAACAAGAACAATAATAACAATATTTTTAGATTTTTTTAGATATATTCTACTAACTAACCAAAATAAAATCATTCATACCTTTTCTGTAATTTGGGCCACCGTAGTCGTCCGAGGAAATGGTCCTGCAACTCCACAACTTGGGTCTCCAGTGTTCTCCACGAGTGGTTGTCAAATGAGGGAATGGATCCAAATGGGTATGGAGCTAGCTCAACGTACACTGTGGGAATGATATGGATAAAATGGAAGAACAATGGGAAGTGATGAAAAGTAATGATGTGTGATGTGACCAAAAGTGTGGCTAAAAGTGTTTTGGAGGAGACCTTCACAATGTATTTATAGGACGATCGAAGGTTTTTTTGACCCATGGTATTATCTATGGTTTTTTACCCATTCTCTTTTTTAGGGTTTTTTGGTCCTTTTTGGAGAGAGTGGGGTTAAATCACAATAAATGCTCAACTTCTCTTCATTTATGGGGAATGAATAATAATGTTTTGGACCATATTTAGTGGATTTTTTGTTGTGAAAGTAAAAAATGGAGGAAATAATGGTGGTAATATGATGTATGATTATGGTTTAGACCATGGAGAGCTAGGTGAACACTTTTTAGTGTAAACACTAACTCTAGGGGGGGAAGATTTTGCACATGTCTCATCACCACTTTAGCTTAAACCATTGAGGCTTGTCCATGAGGATATTAAAGGTAAGAATAATGCAATCTCTAGTGAAAACAATTCTTAATTTCCTACCATATTCTAATACTTCATGTTCAAGTTGAATGTAAGACTTAAAATACTTTCTTATACTGGAGAAATAGATGCTAAATAGCTTAATAATTAGTTGAAGTAGCTAGACGTGTATTTCACCATGAATAGAAGAAGAGAGGAACATAATATTTCTTTATAATTTTTTACTCATAGGGGGTTCTTTAATTATAGAATACTATACCATGGAAGTTCATATTGTAGGGTTTAAAAGTCTATAAAATGAAAGCAATATATTGCCTAGTATATAGAGATCATGGGGTATTCTTAATATATAAAAAACATATAGATATTGGGAGTGGTTTAGAATATATCAAGGGGGTTTTTTGAATAGGTGGTTTTAGACTTGATTGTTCCTCACCTTTCAAGACCCACAATGACGTATTCATTCTCCTTAGATACTCTTTTTTTTGTTTGATGTCAAGAAACCACTCAATGACACAAGAAACTCTAATGTTTGTGATAATTTATATATTTTATTAAGCATTAAAAAGCTAAAAATATCCCCCAACTCCCCCATTTTGACCTTCTACATGTATTCTCCCATTAATTTGGGACCCAATGAAATAGATGATTTGACTAAAATATTTACTATAAATTGAGAATTTGACCAAGAAATGAAAATGCTAACTTGTGAATTTACGATGCAATGAATCTCTATTGGGCTTAAAAAACAAAGGGTCATAGGAATTTGCACCTATAGCTTCTAGAAATTATTCATCCCACGCAGCAAGAAGTGTGATGTAGGAATTTATAAAATAATGACTCATGCCTCTTTGCTACTTGTCAATTTCCTTGGTTTATCCTTTGAAAAAGTGAAGATGAGGAATGATTTAGGTAGCTTTGATTCTTTGAAAAATTGAAGATGAGGCTCGATACCATCTCGAAGAAGAAAGTGCATAATATGCTGGTGAACCTGAAGTTCTTGGTTCGAACAAGTTTGCATTGTGTGAGTTGATGTTTCATGCTACCCAACAAGGAAGTGCTCAAGTCATAAAAAATGGGCCTCATATATTCTATTGCGTAGAACATGGGAGGTTATGATTCCTCATGTAGTGATGTCGAACCTGCTATCCTAGCTAGAACTAGAATGGTGAATTTGAAAATGAGGCTTTTGATTGATTTGATGGGGACTTGACATACCACTATTTTAGTATTGGGAAGGAAATATATAGCTATATACTCATTGATACTCATGCCCCCACCTATGACACAAGCCCTAATATTCACTACCTTGCCTCAACGGGATAGTCCATTGATGAAATATATGTATTCTACCTCAATTTTTAATGCCATCCCATCTAGTATGAATGCCTCTATGTCCATCTAGTATGAACGCCTCTATGTCCAGATCCCAATATTTTATAAGAATTTGAAGTAATATTGGTTGATCCCTCATACTCCCAAGATTCCAAAACTTATAGATCCCACACCTTTGCAATGCTTGTTGGGAAACTAAATTCCATACACATCCTTGTCAGCATCTTCATTCTCTCTCTCCCTTCACTCAATCACCATCCTGCAAAGGAAAAAGGATTTTGTGAGGTTTCATACTTAAAAACAAAAAAAACCGGTGTTCCACGTGGGTCACAGTGGTAATAGAAGCGTGGCCACATGGGAAGGATTCACTTTTCCCTCTTGTATCTATCCCTATACGTGACCTGATGACTTGTCACCTAAGTGGGATAAAATACATAGTTTTTGTAGCTAAAAACTTAAAAATACACTATTAAAACTTGAAATAAAGAGAACGAGTTGAAAGAGCATGGAGAGAGGAATTACCTGGTCCATGTCATTTTCATGGCCTTTAGCTCTTGGAATCCTCCTTTGAAGTTCAAGGGTCCAAAGAGATCCAAAATCACTATGAGAAGTAAAAAAACAAATGGTATGGTAAATAATGATTTTTTTACCATTTATTAAAAACATTTACCCACTTTCATATAGTCTAGACCCTCTATTTATTATTTACAGATGTTTTGGACTAATATTGTTGTGCAAGGTCCCTTTTTAATGCAGTTCCGCTAAGCCTTAGTGGATTTTGACCGTTTGCGAGCATGTTCACACATGTGGTAGGTATAAATATTAACTGGCATATCAGACAGGATCACAATATTTTGCTTGCATCATTGCATTATTCGATGATTATTTCACATTAACCATAGGTAGGAACCCACTTCTTAATGAGATGAAATCTTCCTGCTACTTCTAAAAGTGTCGTTCTGTAAGAATTAGAGTTTTCTTGATCATGGGTACCTTAGTTAGATCTCGTTTTTCCATTTGGTGCCCATTTTGAGTTTCCTCCTTAGGTCTGGGAGTCCCTTGTAGTCCCTCCATGACTTTGAATGGAAACTCCATGTCCTTTATGCTATCCATTTCCTTTAGGGATTCTTACTTTATATCAAGTTGTAACTACATTGCATGCATCTGCTTTCCTTATTGAGCTTAATGTCGACTCCTAGCTTCGCTTTTATAAGCCAAATTATCCAATCTTACCTCAATTCCAACTAAGTAGAGCCTATTATTTATCCTTTGTAACTTGATCATGCCTCACCTGAGATGAAACATTCCCCTAAGTGTCCTTATCCTATGTGCATTTCCTTGCATTGAGAATAGGTAAGTTCCACTGCTTGGAACTAGTCTTCTTGTTCACACCACTTGTTTCCTCTTTGTTGTACTATCAGCACATTTTATTCTTTTTCAATATTTATAATATAAAAAAGACAAAAAATAAATAAAAATACATAAAAATACAAACAGGAAATGATATTATGTTATGTTGGAAGATGTCATGTTGCCTTCGAACATAACACAATATTTGAGTCAATACATCACGGGTCAAGTTTCTAGTATGACCTTAGGAGCTGTACTCGTTATTCAGAGCTTTCTCCACACATTGGTTAAGCTTCCAACCCCTATGGAGCATGTTTTGATGCCTTGTGTGTCATAAAGTTGTCCCAGTTTGCACATTTGAGTCTATGCTACCTAAGTGTCTCCATCTGCATTATGCTCTTGTTTGAAGGAAGTCTAGCCCGAGTTAGCAATTCCTCAATTATCTTTACTCTACATGTTGGCCTTCCCAGTACATTATATGGCTTTGGTCCTATCTTGTACCCTAGGCCTAGGTTCATCATTGATAGGTGAACTTGAACTCAACATATGACATATCGTTATTGGTCATTGACTGAGTGGTTTCCCTTGTGCTTGACGACAATAAATCTATTCACAAATTGGGATTCATGTCATATCTTAGATTCCATTACACCTTATTGGTGTCAATATTTTTTGTTATTGGCTTCTATTCATAGTGTGTCTTTCGCATGCTACTTGCATCCAATATGCGCGAGACACACACATGGTTACTAGTTCATGTACATCTTGTTCGTCCGAGTTATTCCAAATCATCCAACCTTGTTGTGTACCTTGTGTTGGTTGATGGGGGACGCCTTAATTCCCTCCTTCCAACATATTCCATTCCATCAAACCCTTATCATTTATTCTTGATTTGGGATCTAGAGTTAGTTGAGTGCCTTGAGACTTGTAGTCATCAATGGCAGGCTCTCTTCCCATCAACATATTAGGAACACATCAATTTTCCCTGCTTGATGCATTCTTCAAGTGTTTGACCTCAACACCTTTATTCACACTTGTTGATTGCACTTGATACCTTAATGCCCATTTTCATCATTGGTAGGTTGTCTTGTGTCTGTTAACGGTTTACATAAATGACTGGTAATCAAACGATGTTTCATCATGTTCGACCTCAACACCTTTATTCATGTGATGGAACATGTACCATCGACGATTTGTGTAGAATACCTCTTATTATGGTGGCATTCCATATATGTTACTACTTTGATCGTGACAATACCTATGGGATTTCAGTTCTCATACCAGAGCAATGTACCTTATCATGTACCCAATGTCTTGATTCAATATGAACACCATAATCCACTATGTATTGTGCGTGGTTGTGACCACTTATGACATATATCCATTATTTCTATTCATGGCCATTGTACTTATATGTATCCGGGACAAATGTATATACTCCATATTTGCATTCATGTATGCAAAGTTATCATTGTATTATGTTGACGAGTGGCTAGTTTTTCTAGGTGGGTCTTCACTACTCCACTTCTAGGATTGTTATAATGTATTTCAGCCATTGTGAACCCCTATGGCCTAACACATTAGGGGGCAGTTGTTATAGCGTGATTTTCCACACCTTATGCATAATGCCTTGATGTCCTTCCCTTGTCTCTATGCAGACTCACTATACCCCCCTTACTCATTACAACCTTTATGCTTCAATTTGACCCTACAAAATACATTTTTGAAGACACACGCGAGTCCACAGCTATGCATCTCGCTTATACACAACTTGCACCATTACATCTCATGTACATCAGGTTTTGTGCTAAAAAAAATGGATCTTTCCTCATCAATTAATGAATAGCTTGATTCTTTATAAATGTTTATATCGATTATGCTAGTTTGAATGCTAACATCTAATATATTTTATATTCTTGGATATATATTTGTTGTTGAGGACGAATTTTAGAGGACAAGAATTTGATCGCGAGCTCAACAGTGGTCTTCTTTGGACGTCTAGTTGAGGTATGGTCTCTATCCCTTATTTGTTAACTTATTTAATTTATCTAGCATATTTGAGAATGGATGTGATTTCCAGTATCATACTATTTGTTGTGGTCTACCTGAAGCCATAAAAATATTTTATCCAGAGAACTAACCCATATCTTCTTTTATATTATTCTTTAGACTCTACATCAATCTCTCGATGGAAAGCCAATCCACCCACTTTGATTTATATGACATTGTTTTTAAATAAACAATGTTCAAGTGGGAGCAGTCTCCAAGTGATAGAACCGACTCAACCTATTTAAATGTTGTACTCATATATACATGAGGGGAAATCTCCAGGTGGGATAACGAACCCCATTTAATCACTTATATAGTTATGGTTTAGGCTAAAGAGCAATCCCTCGAGATATATCTTCTTATACTCTTGAATATATTAATATATTGTTTCTATTTGGGGAGTGGTCTCAATTAAAAGAGAAATATGAATCCATTCATTTTAGATTATATAACTATATCGACATGATACCGAGAGAAGGGAAAAATATATCTTCTTATACTCTTGAATATATTAATATATTGTTTCTATTGGGGAGTGGTCTCAGTTAACAAGAGATATAAATCCATTCATTTTAGATTATATAACTCTATCGACATGATACCGAGAGTTTGGAAAAATTAGGAAGAGAAGACCAACTCCATACCTTTTCTCTTATTATGTATTTGTTTATAATTTAATAGGAGAAGCATCCTTCTTGGGAAAACCAATCCCATGCTATTGATTTTTCATTCTCATGATTAGAAGAGGGCGGTATCTATTATACCGAGTAATAAATATCTTTTCTTGTTTTAAGGATAGCCGATGGAGCAATAATTAATCCCTTTACGGGTTGGTTATCAATGAAGCCAAGACCGCTTCAGACCATTGACAAGCGTTTACTCATGGCCTAAATAGTGGTTTAGTTGAGCTATAATTTTAAGAATGATTGTGAGATATTATTCTAACCGTGTGGAGGGATCTCTCAACAAGGGATCAAAGGTTCTTATTGTATTTCATATCCTAAGTGGATATATTTCAAAGTTCAGGAGGAGTGGATATATTTCAAAGTTCAGGAGGAGTGGCTTCTAGGATAAAAGAGTATATGTTAACAAAATGTTTACGGTTGGGTGGAACGTTGTACTTATGTTGTATATTAATGTGTTGTTTAATTATGTTCATTCATTTTTATTAAATCTATACTCACTTATATTCGTTGATTATTAATCGGATATAATTGAATGTTTGTTATAAATAGGAATTCTATTTTGATAAGGCAATAGATATGTATAATGCGAAAATAATTTTATAATAAATAACACAAATTATAAGATTGCATGATACACAAAGGTTATATTTTTATGATGGTTAACAAGTCAAGAACTAACTTAAAATCTGGATATTGAACGATGTTGTTACCATAAGGTATGTATCATTGTAATGATTTATAATTCAATAGCTATGAAGGAAATGAATACGACATAATCTGAATGATAATATTAAAAAAATGCATGTATTGATTATGTATATATTGTTAGAGATGTATAATGGTTCTTTAAGCATTGCATTATGATTATATTTTCTTGAGGAAATAACTAGTTGATATTTTAATCGTTTTAGTTATTCAATTATATAGGACAAACTTGAGATTATGGGATGTATTGTAAATATTTAGATTTATGTCTTCAAATACTACCTTATTATGTGTATTCCTTGTTCATCAATCTTAACTCATAAAACATTACTTGTTTAAAATTGAGATTGATGTAACTAATCATACTCTTGAATGTTCAAGGCTATGATAAGGGATTTGAAGGCTATTTTGTTAAGCCAAAATCATAGCTTGATTAACTTTCCAATATTTATGACTTATAATGGTAGATACATTAACATTGTCATAAGAATGAATGACATTATGTATGACTTCATCCAATAGAGATTATCTTATTTATTGTTTACAGTTGTAGATGAAATTATATTGACTTTCTATTAAACTGAGTCATGATCTTGATTATAACTCTTATTAGAAGACTTACATATGAAAAGGTCATAATATGTATTTAACTATTTATATTTCTAGTGTGACCCTTACATAAACGTATCTTGGCTAAATGTATTGCATAATGGAATATCATGATTAACTATAAGACTAACTACTATGTTACTTGTTACATGTGTAACACCCCGGTTTTGACCCCGTTTGCATTAAAGGTACATGATGTATATATTGTAATTAATCATGGTGCATTAAAGGCAAAAGCCCCACCATCGATTTGGTTGTGTTATGTTTCAGCAATTGGGATCGTTGCCGATGGTATATCGTAGCATCCGGCACATTATAGTTTTGGCATCATGTAAATATGCACTTTAATTAAAATAAACCTACAACCAGCTACGACAACGCAATGATAATGAAAAGGGCATGATTTTCCTAAGGATAAGGAGGGGGGATTATTAAACCTTGGGCCTATGGGGAAAAAGCCATGCGTCAGCTGTTAAAAACACCTGATGTTAGTTGGGGAAGTTATTACTGAGTAGTGGTGGGTGTGGCAGGACTGTTAGCCCTTTCCCACGTGCCCACTCCACTAGCAGACTCTTCATCTTCATGTCGCGTGGGCAGAGAAGCAATTTCCCATTCTCTCCACTCTCCCACAACTCCATTCTTCCAGTCACAGCTATATTCCATTGTGTTTTCTTGCCCATCTCCACACAAGGGCTGGATTGGACCATCCTCATGTAAGGAGACAATCGCCTTTCTCTCCATTGCTTTGCTTTCCTCATGCACGGGGTTCTCTTTTGGGTTTTGTGCATGCATCGAGCTGGAAGAGTAGCCTCAAGGGCACAATTTCTACTGTATATGTGAAATAGCTATGGTTTTCATCCATGATTCTGACTGGCTGTTGGTTTAACCCGCAATTTGGGTTACTGTTGCTCTTCCCATGATTTTGGGTGTTGCTGAGAGTCCGATTTCTTCTTCCATTTTCGAGCTATGCATTCCCCGTTGTTTCAGTGTTGGGATCGGGGCTGTTGTTTTCCCCACGATTTTGTTGCTGTGGTTTCACTGTGTTTTGGGCTGCTGTAGGGATGAGTCAGTCGTTTTGGCCATGATAGGGCCAAGAACAACTCAGGAATTGTTTCCCCCTATCCTAGCTGTGAATAGCTTGTTTTACGGTGGGTATGCAGTGGTTGGTCTTTGGAATGTGTGGAGTGGGATTGAAGGCTAGGTATGCTTGAGAAGCCTGGTGTTTGGGAGCCACATAGACAAATTTAGATGACTGGATTTCTTCTCCACAACCCCTAAATGGCACTGGAAGGGAATTCAGGGCTTGAGGTACTGTGAAGCAGAGAAGGGACTGATTCCTGGTGTTGGGTGTGTGTGGATGTCTTAGAAGTTAGGCTAGCTCTGGTGTAGGGTGTCCTTAGCTCTCCAACGAGACCACCAGCTTAGCATTCAACTTCTCCCAACTCCTTGATGTTGGATTTTTATCATTCAAGCTAGCATTATGATCTTAGGATGTTTAACTGAGAGAATAACATGCACAACAATAAAACACAAGAGACAAGAGACACAAAGAATTTTCCTCGAGGAAACCATAAAGGAGAAAACCCCGCAACTTCCTCAAAGATAGAATGAGCACCAATGGCAGTAGTAAAACCCGAAAACATAAAGATGATCTCCACAGCTTCTGTCTCTCTCTCTCTCACACTGAGAGAGCTTCTCCTCTCTCACTCATGCGCCCTAATGAGTGAGTGTGTGTATGATAAATAGAGAGGCTCACTCTCTATTTATATTCTTTCGTTCACTTGAAGCCCACTCCAACATGTCGGCCTCACTTAACA